>VDFB02000363.1:102909604-103006180 GCA_007258455.2 Sequoia sempervirens | reverse complement strand
TCTGCTTACTTCCCTGTGGTTTTGATGTTAGGAAAGTTTCTTCTGCACCTCTACTTTCCTTACACATCTACCTAGCCAATTGATCACATACACATCCAAAAAATGAACATAGTGCCAATAGAGACACTCAAACAAGGTTGACTCTACACTTTGAATTCATTTTTTTGAGATTACAACATGTCACATTTGAGATGAACTCAAATCATCAAATTATTCTTTTCCTTTACTGAAAAATAGAAACCTTAGTTCTATATTCACATACTTTTTCTTCTTTGTTCTTCAACTAATTTTCCCATCCTCATAAAAATGAAAAAAGATGCACATATACCCAATACAAGTCAAAACCTTAAAGCAGATGTTATGCCTTGCATAACCACCCCATTTTTCATTTTGGAACAAAATGGTCCCCCTTGTTTTTGTTTTGTCCTTGGTGTTTTGTTTGGGTCTTAGGAGTTGTTCTTTTCCTCCTAAGTCCTTGTTTATTTTGGTTTGGTGGAAGTAGAGTTGGAATGGAAACTGGACTTAGAACTTTTGAAAATTCCATGTCCAGATTCAGTTCTGGTTCCGGTCCTGCCCTTGTCTTGTTCTTCTTTTTTGTCGTCTTTTGGTTGGTCTTGTTCTCTTGGGTCTGTTTCTCTTTTCTCTGTGTTTTGTTTTTTCTCTAGAAGAATCGGAAGTAGAATTGGAGTTGAACTTGGAACTTTGTAAAAGTTCCAAATCCAGTTTTTGTTTTGATCCCACTCCTGCTCGCTTGCTTTGTGTTTTGTCATCGTTGGTGTCTTTGTCGGGCCTGGTTTTCATTCTGGTCCCACTTCCTGTCGTTTCTTTTGCCCTTGTCTCGGTGTGTTTTTCCTTTGTCGGGGGCGGAACCGAAATCAAAACCAAACTTGGAACTTTGTAAAAATTCCATGTCCAGTTTTGGTCTCGATTCTGCCCCATTTCACTTTGTTGTCTATCCTTGCCGTGGGACCGAAATCGGGTCTAGATTTGGATAAGAGACTTGGATAAAGTTTCTTGGTTTGTTTTGAATCCGCATCCACATCCGCCATGCCTTTTATTTTGACATTATTTTATTACTCATTCATGTTTCTGGTTCCACTCCCGATCAACTGCATTTATTGCATTAATTGCAACCTCCTTACACATGTGAAATGCTTTTTAAAACTAAATCAAGGTTAACTAGCTCATTATCTTTATTATCTAAGGTGTTTTAGCAAACCAGAGCTAGGGTAATTTCGAGAGGAGCACGATTTGATTGCAGAGGCATGTTGGTGAGCGGATTCTTATCCAGTTTCAATGTTTCTTTTTTAGCATTTCAAGGTAGGCTCTTTTCCCATTCATTTCCTATTTGTTTTTGTTGTTCTATTTTCGTGTTCTTGTTTGCGGTGTTCTTGCTCATTCATGGGGCTTTTCCTATGAATATTCACTTGTTCCCTTGTGTATTTTTTGTTTTCATTTGTCCTTTTCTATTTTCCATTTTGTTTTTCTACCTTTTCATTTGTTTCTTTTCTCATTTTGCTGTCGTTTTTGTGGTAGGTCCGTTCTGTCATGCCCTAGTTTCCAACTAGGGTTTTGTTTAATGGGGTCCTCTATGCTTTAATGCTTTAAAATCTATTTAGTAAACCATTTGATCTTATTCTAGTGCCGGTTTAGCTATTTTCATGTCGGGTTCTTGATGCCCTAATTACCCGAGTCGACACATCATGCAAACTAGGGTTTGTGCGACAAACTTTATAATGTCAAGCCCTTAGAGTTAAATTTGGTCGTTATTTTGTTAAAGGGTGAGGTTAGGCCCCTTTATTTGAAGTTCCCTTATTATCCCATGTGACCTAGGTCCTAAAGCTCATGTCACCACACCTTTAAGAAATTGCTTCGTTTGAATGGTAAACTGGCAGAAGTGAACCCAGGAATGAACTTGTCCCATAATTGTTTGCATGGGAGTTCATTCCAAAAATGATCCTACTTCTAATTACCATTTACTCTAATACTCACCCTTTCCCTTTGGCGGAAGCAGAATTGGAGTGGGGAACGAACTTGGAAATATTGATAGGTTCTGGGTTCAGTTTCTATTCCGATCTTAGTTCTGGTTTTGTTCTGGTTCCGTTCCCGATCTTGACTATGTTAAATGGTTTCTTGTTCCTTATTTTTCTTTGAATTCACTTCCAATGGATATAAAAATTTTCTAAGTATGGTGAGTTATGTTGAGGGAGTAGAGAATGGAATCGGATGAAGTAATGATTTTCATGCTTTTGTTCATCTAATCAAGGGTTTTATTATAGAAATAGGAGATGTAAGGAGCATCAAAGGAGGCTTCTCAAAGAAACCAACCTGAAGAGAGCTCAAGGCAAGGAACCAATCCTAAGAAGATAAAGGTGGAACAACTCCCCTACACCTTGAGGTATAAGCACCAAAATCCTACTATTACAGCTAGCAAGGTGGATTTTGATTGGGAAGACATTGCAGACAAAAACTTGGGCCCATTCAACTATGAGGAGTTGCATGAAGAAACCTTCAGTGAGGAGGTAAAGGGAGAACACAGAGAATTGTTCAATCTGGATTGGCACATGTTGCACTCTTTCCTCTATTAGTCCAGTGTCCAAAATTGATACTTACTGTAGCTGGAGCCTACAATCCTGCTACTAGACAATGTGTGGACTTGCAGGGGAACATCATCATTGATCTAACACCAAAGATGATAAGGTTCATGTTCAATGCACCTACCCCATAGAGCCCTAGGAACCAGAATGAGGCAAAAGCCCTACAACTATATAGCAACAAAAAGGAGGCTAGCAGGACTCATATGAACAAACATTGGATGAGAGTGGAGAACAAATCCCTAGCCAAGCTCCCTGATCAGCCCAAGAGATCACATTTCACCAAGGAGATTGGTGATATAATTATGATGCTCTCTAGAGTGTTTGGGAAAAGGGATTCCTCATAGTTTAAGTAATGGATGTTCCCATTCATTCAAACCATTATGGATGGCAACAAACAATTTGATTGGCTGATGATCTTGTTAAAGTGCCTACAAAATCATATGCTTAAAGTGAGGGAGACAAAATGCTTCTTCATGACTTCTTATGTAATAGATGCAAATGTAAGAAGAGACATATTTCCTAGTTTGAATGCAGTTGGGATATTGGGAGAAGCCCCTAGACAAAGCCAGGTGTGGGATCACTATGATTAGCTGACCTTCTAGACTTTTGAGTCACACTATAGAAGAGTTAATGATGCATTCTTGTATGTTATCATTAACCAACTAACAAGAGATGCAAGATATAGGTTGAGAAGAGATGCCATGGAATTTATTGTAGAATGGGGACATTGGTAGATTCAATACCCTAAGTTCACTTATTTCAGGTTGGTTGGTTTTGATGGCCACCCTTATCTACTACCTAGGTGTTGCAAAAAACAAAATTTTCTTGATGGAGTTCATTTATCAAGCCATAGGGGTTAATACCAAATTTTCCAATAAGCATAAGCCTGGTTGTCACAAATTCACTATGAAGTTAGGTGAGTATAGTTGTGCACACAATGTGGCAGCCAAGGTAATTTTCAATGAGTTAATTCATTTGAATTTGGGATTGTTTACCTCTAGGAAGTATTTTGATCCCAAGCATATTATGCAGGGTTTGCTTCCTACTATTTTTGACAAACATTTCAATTTGCTGGAGGAATTTTGGATGGATCTACAGGATGAGTATGATCTAAGAAGAAGAAATTATGAAAGATTTCCCATTCCACTGATGGTTGAGTATGGGGTGAGGGAGGATATTCCTGACACATTGCAAGATGATGGGGTAAACTTGGATCCTAAATAAGATGCTCAGAACATAGGTACTAAAGACTTGGATCCAGTGGATTGGGATATAGATGCATCCATTGATATCAAACAAATTGCAAGATCGGTCTTGGATAGAAGTATCTAGTGGGTAGTTATGAGAATCAAGGAGCCAAAAGCTCAAAACTCTAAAAAGAGAAAGGCTACATGTACCACTCAAGGATACAAAAGAACAAAAAAGAAGCACAGCTCCTAAGGAGCAATTGGAGTTCTTCCCTCCCAATTCTGGAGAGGAGCTTGAGCCTGCAATTCCTGCTCAAGATGTTCCTGAAGAACATGGAGAAGAGGCCACAACAGAACCTGGTGGTTCAACAACTGTTGAAGGTGAATCATCAACTCAACCTCTTCATGTAGAGCATCCAATTGAGGATATTCCTACTGGAACCCTTCATAAGGAATTTGAATCCTTGAAAAGGAAGGAGAGTGAAATTGAAATCCATGACATTGATAAAAATTCTGAGGCTACCCAACCTGATAAGGAGACTAATGTGGTTTCATCCCATGAGGAAACTAAAGATATAGGAACTAAACATGTCCTCACCCCAAAGGATCAATGGAAATTATTTAAGGAGGCTAAACAAGAACTAGATGCCAAAGCACAAGCTGAGGAACTTGCTAAGAAACAAGAATTTGATGCCAAGGCTAGGGAGGAAGATGCAAGGAAGCAAAAAGAAAAAGAGGACTTGCTGCAACAACAAAAGGAACATGAACTGAAGACCAAAGAAGAGATAGATAGATTGGCTATGATACAGAAGATCCATGAGCTAGAAGAGAAGAAAGCTCAACAAAGAAGGGAAAGGGAAGCCCTTGAGGCTAAATTTAAAGTGTTTTAGGAGGCTCACAAGAGAAAGGAGGAGGAAGAACACTTGGCAAAAGAAAAGGAGGATATAGAACTTGCTCAATACGAATAAAAGTCTAAAGAAGCCTGGGATAAAGTTAAAGAGCTTGAAAGAAAAAGAGACCAAATGTATGAGGAGAGGAGGTTGGAAGAAAAATGTTTGAAAAAGGAGATAGAAGCTAAAAGGGTGCAGGAGCAGAAGGACAAAGAAGAAGCTAAAAGAATTGAAAAATAAGTTGCAGAAAGAGAACAACATGTACAAGAGGTTGATTCTCAACCTAGGACCACCATATTGTAACCTCTTTCTTCTACCACTGTTGCCTCTTCTTATACACAAGTGGTCACCACTCCTGCTACTCCAACATGGCTAAAAGTTGATCTTGAGAGAAAGAAAACAGGTCAACCTCATCCTTTGAATTGGGATGAAATAGTGAAGTAGATAGAGAAAGAGAGACCCAAGAAAAAGGCTAGGGTCCTCCATTCCACTAATCTCACAAATGCAGGTGAGATTTTTGTTAAATGTGCAATCCCAAAAGTGGACAAAGATAGACAAGATATGCAAATAATTCATTACCAATTGGGAACTATAAATTTGGGGAGACCTACAAGGAATCAAGAAATGAACCTCATTGATATTGTAGCATCCTCCACCAAATCTATAATGATCAAAGATAAATAAAGGAAGGATGAACTTAAAGGCCAATTGGATCAGTTACAAAAATTCTTGAAGGATGTCTCCACTCCGGTTTCTCAACAAGATGTTGCCCTAGAGACCCCAATCTTACAGAGCAAGAAAGAAGTTGATGACTTAGTGCAAATGAGAAGTAAGGTGGGGATGCTTGATAGGTGGATTGATTGGCTCAATCAAGAGGTTGGTGAGGTGTTGGATGAAAGGTTTAAAGTGAATGAGGGTGCACTAGAATTAGTAGAAGAAATGAATCAGCATGTTGAAGTCTTGGAAAAACAAGATGAGGAATAGAGAGAACATGTCAAGAAATTAAAAGACATCAATAAAGAGCCAAAGCCAACTCTCTTGGAGCAATCAATCCTTGATGAGGATAATGTAGATTTTATTGAGAAAACATTAAGCATAATCAAGTTTAGATCCAAATTCATTTAAGAGCATAAGAATGAAGTTCAAGAAGCCAGTAAGGACTTGAATGAACAGATTGATGAATTGGAGGTGGTGATTGCTATTTTGGTCAATGTGGATATCCCTATCAAAGAAGGTCTTCCTCTGAAAAAATTGAAGGAGAAATGGAGCAACATATTTGAGGAAGTGATATAGAAAGAATATGATGGTGAAGACTTGTTGTTGGATAGACTCATGGACATCAAAGATGAGGTGAAAACTACTAGGAGGGAGTTGATTAAATTGAAAGATATGTAAGAATTTTCCTCAGCAGAGTTGAAAAGAATCAAGTTTGAAGATAATTGGGTAGATGGACCTGATGAGGACATTCTAGGTATGTGCATGATCATGATGGGCCAAAAAGTCGCAATATGATGGGTATGTGGCCGATGACTTTTTTTTAACCCAAAATTGATGAAACAAAAAGGGTTTTTAGAGGAGATTTTCAGCTTTCCACAAATATAAATTATGCCTTACTTTGAATTTAATAAGTAATTATTATTCATTTTCTATTTGAATTATGACTAAAGTCCTAATTGATAGGTTGATTGAAAACATCTATAGCTTTCAAACGATATCACATTTTTTGAATCTAAAACATGCATCACATTCTATGCTTCACACACTATAGGAATAAAAAAAGAAAAATTGAATTTCATAAAGTTTTGGCCAAGTTAAGGTGGTCAGACATACACGGTTTTATATTTTTTAAAATTTGTAATAAAAAATTCATAATTAATTATTTACTTGGAAAAAAATTACAAAAAATATGCATCACATTAGGACATGAGTCCTCTACTTATACCTAGAATATTATAAAAAAATATTATCATTTTATTGTGGTTAGGGTGGCCAGACAGACACCTACTTATTTTTCCCTAAAATTTAAGTACTCTGCATTGAAATTTCAAATTTTTCACCAAACAGATTTTTTTGTTTTTAAACAAACCTAGTAGTTTAGAAACTATATTCAATTTGCTACAGATTCTATTCTTACATATTTTTGAAACAATATAGATAACTTATTCAAATTTTTATGTCAAGTTGCCTAACTCTGGTTTTTCTGAATTTTTTGCCACTTAAGGGCCTATTTTTTCCATGATGATCTTACACATACCCTTCTTCAACAAGTATTCTCTAGCTATGATGAATATCTCCTTGATCAAGCAACACAGGAATGAGTTGGGAATAAAATGTTATGTTCTTGGTGGACAACTTCCTCTCCTCTCCTATTTTGCAGGGTTATGACATGAGTTGAACTCAAGCTCGCATCCAACAGTTCTACCTTCCTCCTTAGGCATCATATTTTGGAAAATAGGATCATCAACCCTTGAACTAAAGATCAACCAGTATAGTTTCTTCATCCAGTTCTCGCTCCTTGATTGGTGGATCTCAGCTTTTGATTGAGATAAATTTGTGCTTGGAATTCCTATGTGTAATTTTTGGTTCCATTTTGTAAAGGTTGGCTGATTGAAGAAGGATTAGCCACCCGATGAGAGCAGATAATTGTTATAGTCTTAGGATTTTTACAAGTTTTAACAAGATACTTCAAAAACTCTATTGTACTTGGATAATTTTATAGTTTTATTCAATTTCGTGTTATTGTCAAGTTTGGACCTGAATGATAATGTTAATGAATTATAATCATCTATATTCCAATGGATGTTGTGCATAATTGTTTTCTATTTGATGCAAATCAATAGGGGAAACTGGATCTAAGATTATTTCATTGAATTGTCTATGAATGGAATTCATTTATGTCTATTTGATCTGATTTTAGCAATGAGTGGGTGGTATGTTTTGATCTTGAAGTAATATTTTGATGAATGGTTGTGATTGTTGAATTAGCATTGTGAATGCATGCAATGGTATAGGTTATCCTATGGATTGCATCATGTTATGGTTTTGGTTAGTTGGAGAAACCCTCGTTGTTAAAATAAATGTCTAGATGTGAAGAAGTTTATATTCATGTTTTACTATTCTAAGGCTTTGTTCATCTTTTTCTATTTATTTATACCCCCCCCAAATGTAGGTTAATTGATATGATACAGTTTGTATTCCTTTATACCAACAGGCCCCTTGAATATTACAATTGCATTGGCCATTGAGTAACATCAACATAGTTGAGAACCAACTACTAGGACCTTGGAAGATAGATTGCTTTGTGTTATCTTTCTTTTTTAGGAGATATAGGATAGAAATATTATGTTTAATGTTGCTATGCTATTTTGACCATCAATAGAGCTGGCGCTAGAAGGAGGGCCTAAGGAACAAACTGGCTCGAATTGGTTCATTCTCACCAGAAAGGTTTGAAAGAGTTCTCAAATCTTCTCAGAATTTGGAACCATTGGTTGAACTCCAAACCCCTGTCAAGAATAGACCCCAAGCCCGTAGAGTTTTGATTCCACCATTGTCACGACC
Source organism: Sequoia sempervirens (assembly GCA_007258455.2). Classification (NCBI taxonomy): domain Eukaryota; kingdom Viridiplantae; phylum Streptophyta; class Pinopsida; order Cupressales; family Cupressaceae; genus Sequoia; species Sequoia sempervirens. The sequence continues at coordinate 102,997,948 of VDFB02000363.1, read as the reverse complement.
ACTTACTCCAACTGGATTTTCACCAAATCCATCTATTCCACAACTAGCTCAACCAGTCCCACTACCACCCATGGCTTTCTTCGTGAATAATCCCTCTCCATTGGGGATTATCCCTAGTGGTATACATGATCTTCCCAATAATCTAGAGAGATTTTGTCCCAAATATATGCATGGAGAATGAAGGAGTGTTGAAGAGCATATACAGGAATTTAAAGATTCCTATACTCATGCTCAAGTAGCCCACCATGATGTTGTATGTAGATTATTCCCCTACTCTTTAGGTGACATGGCATACAACTAGTATTTGAATCTACCCCAAGGATCTATTCTGAGTTGGATAGACTTAGAAAATGCCTTTATCAATCAATTGCGGGTCTACGTAGACCCTGCCATTTTGTATCACCAATTTTCTACCATAAGAAAAGAACTCCATGAACCATTACCATTGTTTAACACAAGATTCCAGAGGATGTACCAAAGGCTACAGGATCCTTGGTTGCTGAAAATAATGCCATTTTGGAATATTTAAGGGTCATAGATCCCTTGATTGGCCTATTTTTGCAGAGGACATGTGTTTCCACTTTGATTAATTCTTTGTCTAAATTTTATCACCTGGCCATTAAATTGCAACAATAGATAAGCTTACAATTAGGAACTTTAGGAGGAGTTCTCCCTCCCATAGGATATTGAATGCCTAATCCAACTCCTCTGTTTAATACGGTCCCAGGGATGTCTTATTCCCAATATGGACCCATTTCTAAGTTACAAACTCCACCACCCCTACCATTCTCCACTAATGGGGCTCAAGATTCCTCCCAACAATCACAAAATTACCATAATCAAGTTGGAGGGTCAAATCCTATCAGTCAGCCATCTGTTGTGAAAACTACAGAAAGTGAACGAATGGTTCAATTGACTAATGAAATGGAAACTCTGAAGAAGACACTATCTCAGATGTCTAATGATATGGCTCAACTAAGATATAACCCCCCTCAAAATCAAAACCAAAACCAAAATTATCAAAATTAGGGAGGGTATTCTAATCAGGGTGGTTACTCCAACTAGAACTCCAATCATAATCAAAACACTAATCAAAACCAGAGGAACTTCCAAAGCCAGAATTCCCCTAACCAAAATTACCAAAATCAGAATAGGGGATATAACTAGAGGTCTAACAACAATAGAAAATGGAATACTGGGCCAAACAATGGGGGAGTTTCCCATAATTATCAAGCTGGTGATGACAAGCCACACACTGCAAATGTGGTAGATCTCAACTTTATGACGAATTGGTGTAGACTGCATGACACTACAACTCATTTTGAGGTAAAATGCCTAGAAATGGAGAAGATGGTCAAGATTGCATAAGCTGATGCTCCATTGCAAGGCGCTTCCAACAAGTCTAGTGGATCTACAGATACTGCCATGGATTATGACATCTTCGATGAAGAACTTCCATTCCCTAGCCAAGAAGAAAATGAACCAGTAGAAGACGTATATGATGCTCAGGCCTTCCAATCCAAAGGATGTCATTTCTTAAGAAATCATAATAAGGTCCCATTTACTACATCTTCCCCTCCTAACACCATGGTCCCACCCAATCAGAATGCAAACAACAATCCACCACCACCAAAGGGGCCATCTAAATCTCAAAACAAAGGTAATCCACCTTTTATTCCTAAGTATCCATTGAAAAATGATATGGAGTTTAATTTTATTGCAAAGATGCAAAAGAAAAAGACTTCATTGTCATTCTTTGACATTATGAAGTGGTGCCCTGCTCAACGAGAAATTGTGTTGAGAGCCCTAGAGGAGGTAGATCAATTAAAAGGAAAGAATAAGGCGACTCCAATGAATGAAATGAATGCAACCCTGTACAAAGATAAAATAGGGACTCCACCTTACCTTTTAAGCTTAAGGATCTTTGGGAAGAATCTACATAATTTCCTATTTGATTCTAGAGCATCAAGTAACGTAATGCCTTTTTCCATATTTATAAAGTTAGGTTTGAATCCACTTCAGGCTAACAAAAAGGTGATTCAGTTGGATAAAACTGAGGTCAATGTGGTAGGAGAACTAAAAAATATTCATGTACAGGTTGGGTCTGACCCAAGGATCCAAACTTACATGGATATCCAAGTGGCTAATATCCCAGAAACATATGGTATGCTTCTAAGTTGAGACCTAATGAAAAGCATTGGGGGATATTTGTCTCTAGACTTCTCACATATGTGGCTACCATGGAAAGGGGTAGCGACACAAATCAGGATTGAGAGTGAGCATAGGATCAAACACATGATCACAGAATATGATTCTCCTAATGAGGTAGCTTACTTCGAAACTGAGATAGGAGTATGCAAAAGGGAAGAAATCATGACCTTCTCAATCCTCAATTCTGATGATCCACTGCCTTTAGAAAATAGTGACGCAATGACCATAGTCAACTAGCAAGTTCTAATTAAAAAGTTGCAACAAGATAGGTTGGTTCTAGGGGAAGAGGCTGATCTGTGGAGTTTGTTGCTCCCCAATTGGTGCAAGATACATTATCAGAGTCATTCTGAGTTGACATGTCAACCCTGCGTTGACAATTTGAATCATGTTTTCCAGGCTAAGGAAACTTGTGAATGCCAACCTAAACCACCCACCAAGCAATTTTCATTTGAAGCTAGGGATGCCACCATCCTAACAAGAACTATTCTCACTCAAGAGGAAGATCCTTCTCAATTGAGCAGACCCAAGTTCTATGCTCTAACCTCCAAAGAAAGATTGAGGAATCTCAATCTTTTTCTGTCACATCTATCTTGGATAACCTTCCAATGCCTAAGGCATTGATGAAAAACATACTAAATTATGATCCGATCAAAGAAAATGTTCAGGAAGTAGTTCCTAAACAGGTTTTGAATATAGGAGAATCTTTTGATAAACCTTGTTCATAGCAACCTTTAAATCTACATAGCCAACACCAATTTGAGTTGCCACCTACTTCTAGCAAGCAAACCGTTGTAATCCCAAAGAAGAAGGAAATCCCAACTCTAGACCAACTATGGAGTCTTAAATTTGATGGCTCTAAGTTCAAATCAGGGAGTGGAGCAGGAATTTCACTAACCAACCCAAAAGGGAAGACATATTTTGCATCGTACAAGTTGCAATTTGGTTGCATAAACAACGTGGCAGAATATGAAGCACTTGCTTGAGGACTGATGTTTGCTCATCATAAGAAGGTTACAACTCTCATGGTTATGGGGGATTTTGAAGTTATTGTTAAGCAAGTCTACAATCAATACACTTGTCACAACAAAAGATTGGCTACGTACAGGAACAGAGTTTGGAATCTGATTGAAGATTTTGACACTTTTGGAATCACTTTGATTCCTAGAGAAGAAAATCATATTGTTGATGCACTTGTTGCTGCTGCCAGTACTTTGGAGCCTATGCAGGACTCCAAGTTGAAGAGATTCTCAATGGAGTTGGTTTTGATCCCAACCATCCTGAATAATGTCTAAAATTTTCAGGTCTTTGATGATGACCAACATATACTTTCCTTTCTAGCAAGTTTAGATGTCTTTGAGGGACAAGTAATTGATGAATCAAAAAGAGATCAGGGAGATTGGGATCTTGATAATTGTGATACCGAAGGAATACTAAACTTGAAAAGCAACAACATTCCAAAGGGTATGGTAGCCTTGGAGAGAATTTTTGACTCAAACCCTCGGGCTTGCGAAAGGGTGCCAACAAAAAGTAATGGAGGGAAGTACGAATCTATCAATTTGGATGATTTCGGTCCAGAAAAGAATGTGTATATAGGAAAAACCTGCCCCAAGGAAATCAAAGAAAAAATAATTAAGGTGCTGAAAGATGAAATTGTAGCAATTGCTTGGGGATATGAGGATTTGAAGACCTTTGATACTTCAGTGATCACACATACCATACCCTTGAAGCCAGAAGCAAAACCCTTTCGTCAAAAGCAATGCACAGTGAATGCCTTGATTGAGCCATTAATTCAAAAGAAAGTGCAAAAGTTGCTCTTCGCAAGGATAATCTTCCTAGTACAACATTCCACTTGGGTTGCTAACTTGGTCCCTGTGCACAAGAAAAATGGTGAGATTAGATTGTGTGTTGATTTCAAGAATTTAAATAAGGCCTCAGAGAAGGATAATTACCCACTTCCTTCTCTTGATGAGGTATTGTAAATTGTTAATGGATCCCAAATGATGTCATTTTTGGATGGCTATTTGGGATATAATCAAGTTCTGGTCAGTCATGAAGATAGAATGAAAACTTCCTTCACTACCAAGTGTGGGACATTTTCCTATCAGAGAATGTCATTCGGTCTTATAAACGCTGGAGCTACTTTTCAGCAATGGACATAGCATTCAAAGGCTTAATAGGTAAATGTATCATTATTTATGTGGATGACTTAACCGTGCTTTCTAAAAAAAGAAAGGACCGTGCTGTAGATTTAGTGAAAATTCTTAAGAGATGTATAAGTTATGGCGTGTCTCTTAATCCCAAAAAGTGTGTGTTTAGAATTTCTAAAAGGAAACTCTTGGGTCACGTAATATCAGAAAAGGGGATATCCATAGACCCTAATAGAGTTGAGTCCATCCTAAAATTGACAATGTCAGGGAGTAAGAAGTAAATGAGATATTTCTTCAGAAGGATCAATTTTGTGAGGAAATTTATAACAGGTTTGCAAAGATTTTCAAACCTCTTAATGAAATGATGAAAAAGGATGAAAAGATAGAATGGAGTAATGAAGCTAAATCTACTTTTTCGTAGATTAAACAATCAATTTCTGAGGCCCCAGTCTTAACTAGCTCAGATTATTTAAATCCTTTTTATATATATTCTTTTGCATCTAGTCATTCGTGTGTTGTGTTGACATAGTGACAAGGTGAGGGAGATGAAAGGCCTATTACTTTCATGATTTCCCAATTTAAGAATGCAGAAGTTAGATATCTACCCCTTGAAAAGCAGGCTTTCACACTTGTGTGAGCAGTAAAAAAATTCAAACATTACATCCTTCATAGTCAGGTTGTTGCTATAGTTCCTGATTCTGTTGAAGTCTCTCCTCATGCAGAGTGAATTAGGGGAGAGAAGAGGAAAATGGATGGCCATTTTACAAGATTTTGATCTAGAAATACATCCAATGAAGCTCGTTCGAGGACAGGGCTTATCTAAAGCTATGGCAGATGTTGACAAGAATATCACTTGCCAACAATACACAGTGCAATCATTCACAAAGGATCCTTGGTATATAGATCTGATCTTCTTCCCTCTTAATAATAGATGACCAAATGGGATGAATGCTACTCAAAGGAGAGCACTGAGGATGAAGATTGCTCATTACATGCTTAAAGGAGGATCCTTATACAAAGGAATTTTGAAGGTGTTTCCCTGTGTTGCTTGGATCAACAAGAAGCAAAGCATGCCATTGTTGAGTTTCATGGTAGACATGGCATGGGGCATGGAACTATTGATTCCTTGACACATCAGATTCTTAGATCAGGATACTATTGGCCCCATGTGTTCTGAGATGCACACCAACATGTTGGACATGTCATACATGTCAAAACTCTACATCCAGGGAACATAATCCAGTGATGCCCTTACAACCTATGTATGTGGTAAAACTATTTTCCCAATGGGCATTAGATTTTGTTGGAGTTATTAATCCAAACTCATCTATAGGTCATAAATTCATTCTGACAACAACTGACTACTGCACATGCTGGACCGAGGCTCATCCCTGCATAAATAGCACCACATACATGGTCATCAAATTTCTCAATGAAAGCACCATAACTAGGTTTGGAGTACCATTTGCCCTGGTATGTGACAATGGTCCTGCTTTCTCTTATGTTAAGTTCATTCAATGGGCCTATGAACACAAAATTCTCTTGAAGTATTTGTCTAATTACTACCCTTAGGGAAACAGAGTAGCTAAGTCTATTAACAAAAACCTATTGGAAGTGATTAAAAGGTTGCTAGAAAATAACCCTAGAGACTAGTATACCCAACTAAGATTTTCCTTATGGGAAAATTGAATTCGCATTAAAGCCGGCCTAGGGAATTTTCCATTTAATTTAGTCTATGGCCAAGAGTTGGTCTTTCCCATACATCAGCAAATACATGTTCTCAGGTTCATGCAGGAATTCTATTCAAAGGATGATTAGATAGAGGTTAGGCTAACTAATCTATTAAACATGGAAGAACAAAGAGACGCTTCTTTACAACAGTTCTCTAAACATCAAGTTGTCATCAAACGTTGGTTTGACAAGAGGGCCAAGATAAAGGCCTTTAAGATATTAGATCTTGTATTGCTATGGGATAAAGCTAAGGAGAAGAGATAAGACCACCTGAAGTTTGACAAACTTTGGTTGGTCCCATATCAGATAGTTGAAATCCTGGGTGAGGATGCTTTTTGCTTGAGCACCCTAACGGGAGAAACTATTCCATTGCCTATCAATGGTCAATTTCTCAAGCACTACTTTGGCCCATGAAGGTTTTATTTTATGTTGGTTGTATATATGTAATTAGTTTCTCTTTTGTTTTGGGTGTTTTGCTTGTTTGTTTGGTTTTTTTTTCTTTGTTTCTTTCTATTGTTTTTGGTTTTGTCTTGGTTTTTTGGGACCTTAATTTTCTTCCATTTTGAAATGAAGGGGTTGTTATTCAAAGTATATTGTAGGCACTAGGAAAGAAATTGATTTGGGTATTTTCAAGTATATCTATTGAAATATTTTGTTCTAAACTTGTGTCTTATGATCATTTTAACAATGGTTTGAAAATTTATTAAGAATAAGGTACATTGTAAACAATCTCATGAACTATGATTGAAATTTGTCACAAAATAGATAAAAACATCTGCCTATGTAAAATGCCTATTTGTCTTAGGGTGGCTGTATTTCTGATTCAAGTGAAAAATTTGATTCCCAATACTATCATAAGGTCCACTGTAGTTCTCAACCCACATTTTAGATAAATTATATCTGAGTATTGAGAAAAGTTAATAAAGAATTCTCACAAGTGAAGCCTATGAAAGAAAAAGAAAAAAAAGAAGAGGAAAACTCAATATCAAATGGGTGATTCAATTATCTCTATTAGGGCTATGGACGCATGTCTGGTAGTAGAGTAATACTTTGAGAGAACTAGAGGTATCTCCATTGGGGCTATGAACGCCTGGCTAACAGCAGAGCAATGCCCATGATTTCATTGCATGATAGTTAAATGACTCAACTTATGTAGCTTGAATCTTAGGTATAGTTGCTCAAGGGTAAAAAAAAATTTATGAAGAAAGATGCACTATATATGCACACACTCAGATTCAAAGCAGTTCATGTTGATTTACATATGAGATTCTAGCTCAACCTTGCTCAATATATCTGATCCTACTTGAGTTAGCAAGTTCATAAACCAAAGGTTCTGGGTGACTAAATTCTTCAATGTCTTGAAAATAGGTAAACCATTTTCCTAGCCGAGTCGCCATTTGTTATGCCTTGTATAACCACCCCAAATTTTCTTTTGGAACAAAATGGGTCCCCCTTGTTTTTGTTTTGTCCTTGGTGTTTTGTATGGGTCTTAGGAGTTGTTATTTTCCTCCTAAGTCCTTGTTTCTTTTGGTTTGGTGGAAGTAGAGTTGGAATGGAAACTAGACTTAGAACTTTTGAAAATTCCATGTCTGGATGCGATTCCTGTTTTGGTCCCGCCCTTGTCTCGTTGTTCTTTTTCGTCATCTTTTGGTTGGTCTTGCGCTCTTGGGTCTGTTTCTCCCTTGAGTTGTTTCTCGTTTCTCTGTTTTTTGTTTTTTCTATAGCGGAACCGAACCCAGAATTGGAGTTGAACTTGGAACTTTGTAAAAGTTCAGAATCTAGTTTTTGTTTTGATCCCACTCCCACTCACTTGCTTTGTGTTTTATCGTTGTTGGTGTCTCAGTTGGGATCAATTTTCGTTTTGGTCCCACTTCCTGTCATTTTTTTTTGCCTTGTCTTGGTATTTTGTTCCTTTGTCGGGGGCAGAACCGAAATTGGAACCAAACTTGGAACTTTGTAAAAATTCCATGTCCGGTTTTGGTCCCGATTCCACCCTGTTTCCCTTTGTTGTATGTCCTTACCGTGAGACCAGAACCGGGTCTGGAGTTAGATAAGAGACCTAGATAAAGTTTCTTAATCTATTATGGATCTGCATTTGCATCTGCCTTGCCTTTTATTTTGACATTGGTTGATTACTCATTCATGTTTCTAGTTCCACTCTCGATCAACCGCATTTATTGCATTAATTGCAACCTCCTCACACGCGTGAAATACTTTTTAAAACTAAATCAAGGCTAATTGGCTCATTATCTTTATTATCTAAGTTGTTTTAGCAAACCAGAGCCAGGGTAACTTCGAGAGGAGCATGATTTGATTACAGAGGTGCGTTGGTGAGCAAATTCTTATCTAGTTTCAACCTTTCTTGTTGGTGTTTCGAGGTAGGGTCTTTTCTTGTTCGTTTCCCATTTGTTTTTGTTGTTTTCTTTTCGTGTTCTTGTTCACGGTGTTATTTCGCGTTCATGGGGTTTTCCTATGAATTTTCACTCGTTCCCTTGTGTGTTTCTAGTTTTGTTTTGTCCTTTTCTATTTTTTGTTTTGTTTTTCTGCCTTTCCGTTTGTTTCTTTTGTTGTTTTGATGTTGTTTTCATGGTAGATCCATTCTATCATGCCCTAGTTTCTAACTAGGGTTTCATTTAATGGGTTCCTATGTTCTTTAAATGCTTTAAAATCTATTTAGTGACCCCTTTGATCTTATTCTAGCATCGATTTAGCAATTTACATGTCAGGTTCTTGATGCCCTAATTACCTAAGTCGATGATTCGTGCAAACTAGGGTTTGTGCGATGACCTTTACAATGTCGAGCCCTTAGAGTAAATTTGGTCTTTATTTTGTTAAAGGGTAAGGTTAGGTCCCTTTATTTCAACTTCCCTTATGATCCCATGTGACCCAGGTCCTAAAGCTCATGTCACCACACCTTTAAGAAATTGCTTCATTTGAATGGTAAACTGGTGGAAGCGGACTCAGGAATGAACTTGTCCCATAATTGTTTGCATGGGAGTTCATTCCAAAAATGATCCTGCTTCTGATGATCGTTGACTCTAATACTCACCCTTGCCCTTTGGCAAAAGCAGAACTGAAGTGGGGAACAAACTTGGAACTATTGATAGGTTTTGGGTTCGGTTTCTATTCCGATCTCGGTTTCGGTCTCATTCTAGTTCTATTCCCGATCCTCCCTCTGTTAAATGGTTTCTTGTTCCTTATTCTTCTTTGACTCCGCTTCTAGTGGATATGAAATTTGACTAAGTATGGTGAGTTATCCTGAGGGAGTAGAGAATGGTATCAGATGATGTAATGATTTTCATGCTTTTGTCCATCAAATCAAGGGTTTTATTGTAAAAATAGGAGATGTCAGAAGCATTGGAGGAGGCTTCTCAAAGAAGCCAACCTGGAAAGAGTTCAAGGAAAGGAACCAAGGCTAAGAAGATAAAGGTGGAACAACTCCTCTACACCTTGAGGTATAAGCACCAAAATCCTACTATTATAGCTAGCAAGGTGGATTATGATTGGGCAGACATCATAGACACAAACTTGGGCCCTTTCAACTATGAGGAGTTGCATGAAGAAACATTCAGTGAGGAGGTAACAAGGAGAACACAAAGAATTGTTCAATTTAGATTGGCACATGTTTCCCTCTTTCCTCTATTAGTCCAGTGTCTAGAATTGATAGTTACTATAGCTGGAGCCTACAATCCTGCTACTAGACAATGTGTGGACTTACAGGGGAACATCATCACTGATCTAACACCATAGATGATAAGGTTCATGTTCAATGCACCTACCCCACAAAGCCCCAGGAAACTCAATGAGGCAGAAGCCCTACAACTATATAACAACAAAAAGGAGGCCAACATGACTCATATGAACAAACATTGGATGAGAGTGGAGAATAAATCCCTAGCCAAGCTCCCTAATCACCCCAATATATCAGATTTCACCAAGAAGATTGGTGATATAATTAAGATGCTCTCAAGAGTGTTTGGGAAAAGGGATTACTCATAGTTTAAGGAATGGATGTTCCCATTCATTCAAACCATTATGGATGGCAGGTAGTAGTTTGATTGGTCGATGATCTTTTTAGAGTGCCTACACAATCAGATGCTTAAAGTGAGGGAGACAAAATGCTTCTTCATGACTTCCTATCATATATGCAATTGCAAGAAGAGGTATCTTTCCTGGTTTGAATGTAGTTGGGATATTGGGAGAAGCCCCTAGATAAAAGAAGGTGTGGGATCACTATGATCAGCTGACCTTGTAGACTTCTAACTCATGTGCACTATAGAAGAGTTAATGATGCATTCATGTATGTTACCATTAACCAACTAACAGGAGATGCAGGATATAGGTTGAGCAGAGATGCCATGGCATTTATTGTAGAATGGGGACATTGGTAGATTCAATACCCTAAGTTCACTTATTTCAGGTTGGTTGGTTTTGATGGCCACCGTCATCTACTACCTAGGTGCTGCAACAACAAAATTGTCTTGATGGATTTCATTTATCAAGCCATAGGGGTTAATACCAAATTTTCCAATAAGCATAATCCTGGTTGTCACAAATTCACTATGAAGTTGGGTGAGTATAGTTGTGCACACACTATAGCAGCCAAGGTAATTTGTGATGACTTAATCCATTTGAAGTTGGGGTTGTATACCTCTAGGAAGTATTTTGATCCCAAGCATAAGATGTAGGGTTTTCTTCCTACTATTTTTGACAAACATTTCAATTTGTTGGAGGATTTTTGGATGGATCTACAGGATGAGTATGATCTAAGAAGAAGAAATTATGAAAGATTTCCCATTCCACTCATGGTTGAGTATGGGGTGAAGGAGGATATTCTTGACACATTGTCAGATGATGGGGTAACCTTGGATCCCCAATATGATGCTAAAAACATAGGTACAAAAGACTTGGATCCAGTGGATTGGGATGCAGATGAATCCATTGATATCAAACAAACTGCAAGGCTGGTCTTGGATAGAAGTATCCAGTGGGTAGTTATGAGAATCAAGGAGCCAGAGGCTCAAACCTCTAAAAAGAGAAAGGCTGCAGGTACCACTCAAGGATACAAAATAATGAAAAGAAGGACAACTCCTAAGGAGCCATTGGAGTTCTTCCCTCCCAATTCTAGAGAGGAGCTTGAGCTTGCAATTCCTACTCAGGATGTTCCTAAAGAACATGGAAAAGAGGCCACAATAGAACGTGGTGTTTCAACAAATGTTGAAGGTGAAACATCAACTCAACCTCCTCTTGTAGAGCAACCAATTGAGGAAATTCCTACTGGAACCCTTCATAAGGAAGTTGAATCCTTGAAAGGGAAGGAGCCTGTAATTGAAATCCATGACATTGATATTGATTCTTAGGCTACCTAATCTATTAAGGAGACTAATGTGGTTGCATCCCATGAGGAAACTAACGATATAGGAACTGAACATGTCCTCACCCTAGAAGATTAGTGGAAATTATTTGAGGCTAAACAAGAAGCAGAGGCCAAAGCACAAGCTGAGGAAATTGCTAGGAAACAAGAGTCTGACGCCAAGGCTAGGGAGGAAGATGCAAGGAAGAAAAATGAAAAAGAGGACTTGTTGTAGCAGCAAAAGGAACATGAACTAAAGACCAAAGAAGAGAGATAGATTGGATATGATACAGAAGATCCATGAGTTGGAAGAGGAGAAAGCTCAAAAAATAAGGGAAAGAGAAGCCCTTGAGGCTAAATTTAAGGCTGTTGAGGAGGCTCACATGAGAAAGGAGGAGGAGGAATGCCTAGAAAGAGAAAAGGACGCTGAAGAACTTGCTCAATATGAAAAAAAGTCTAAAGAAGCCTGGGATAAAGTTAAAGAGCTTGAAAGACAAAGAGACCAAATGTATGAGGAGAGGAGGTTGGAACAAGAACGTTTGAAAAAGGAGTTAGAAGCCAAAAGGGTGCAGGAGCAAAAGGACAAAGAAGAAGCTAAAAGACTTGCAAAAAAAGTTGCAGAAAGAGAACAACATGTACAAGAGGTTGATTCTCAACCCAAGACCACCATATTGCAACCTCTTTCTTCTGCCACAATTGCCTCTTCTTCTACACAAGTGGTCACCACTCCTAATGCTCCAACATGGCTGAAACTTGATCTTGAGAGAAAGAAAATAGTTCAACCTCGGCCTTTGAATTGGGATGAAATGATGAAGGAGATAGAGAAAGAGATACCCAAGAAAAATGCTAGGGTCCTCCATTCCACTAAGCTCATAGATGCAAGTGAGATTGTTGTTGAATGTGCAATCCCAATGGTGGACAAAGACAGACAAGATATGCAAATAACTGATTACCAATTGGGCACTGCTAATTTTGGGAGACCTACAAGGAATCAACAGATGAACCTCATTGATATTGTAGCATCCTCCACCAAATCTAGAATGATCAAAGATAAGCAGAGGAAGGATGAACTTAAAGCCTAATTGGATTAGTTGCACAAATTCTTGAAGGATGTCTCCACTCTGGTTTCTCAACAAGCTGTTACCCTAGAGATCCTAATATTACTGAGCAAGAAAGAAGTTGATGACTTAGTGCAAATGAGAACTAAGGTGGGGATGCTTGATAGGTGGATTGATCAACTCAATCAAGAGGTTGGTGAGGTGTTGGCTAATAGTTTTAAAGTGCATAAGGGTGCACTAGAATTAGTAGAAGAAATGAATTAGCATGCTAAAGTCTTGGAAAAACAAGATGAGGAATATAGAGAACATGCCAAGAAATTAAAAGACATCAACAAAGTGCCAAAGCCAACTCTCTTGGAGCAATCAATCCTTGATGAGGATAATGGAGATTTTATTGAGAAAACATTAAGCATAATCAGGTTTAGATCCAAATTCATTTATGAGCATAAGAATGAAAATCAAGAAGCCAGTAAGGACTTGAATGAATAGATTGATGAATTGGAGGCGGTGATTGCTATTTTGGTCCATGTGGATATCCCTGTCAAAGAAGGTCTTACTCTAAAAAAATTGAAGGAGAAATGGAGCAACAGATTTGAGGAAGTGATGTAAAAAGAAGATGATGATGAAGACTTGTTGGATAGAATCATGGACATCAAAGATGAGGTGAAAGTTGCTAGGAGGGAGTTGATCAAATTGAAAGATATGAAAGAATTCTCCTCAACAGAGTTGAAAAGAATCAAGTTTGAAAATAATTGGGTAGATGGACCTGATGAGGATATTCTTCAACAAGTATTCTCCATCTATGATGAATATCTCCTTGATCAAGCAACGCAAGAATGAGCTGGCAGTAAAATGTTATGTTCTTGGTGGACAACTTCCTCTCCTCTCCTATTTTGCAGGGTTATGACATGATTTGAACTCAAGCTCTCATCTAGCAGTTCTACCTTCCTCCTTGGGCCTCAAATTTTGGACAACAGGATCATCAATCCTTGAACTGAAGATCAGCCAGTATAGTTTCTTCATGCAGTTCCAGCTCCTTGATTGGTGGATCTCAGCTTTTGATTGAGAGAAATTTGTGGTTGGCATGCCTATATGTAATTGTGGGCTCCATTTTGTAAAGGTCGACTGATTGAAGAAGGATTAGCCACCTGATGAGATAGCAGATAGTTGTTATAGTCTTAGGACTTTTACGAGTTTTAGCAAGATACTTTAAAAAGTCTATTGTACTTGGATAATTTTACAATTTTATATAGTTTCATGTTATTGTCAAGTTGGGACCTGAATGATAATGTTAATGAATTATAATCATTCATATGCCAATGGATGTTGTGCATAATTGTTTTCTATTTGATGTAAATCAATAGGGGAAATCAGATCTATGATTATTTCATTGAATTGTCTATGAATGGAATTCATTTATGTCTATTTGATCTTATTTTAGAAATGAGTGGGTGATATGTTTTGATCTTGAAGTAAATTTTTGATGAATGGTTGTGATTGTTGAATTAGCACTATGAATGTATGCAATGGTATTGGTTATGCTATGGATTGCATCATGTTATGGTTTTGGTTAGTTGGAGAAACCCTTGTTAAAATACATGTCTAGATGTGAAGAAGTTTATATTCATGTTTTACTATTCTAAGGCTTTGTTCTATCTTTTTCTATTTATTTATACACCCCCAAATGTAGGTTAATTGTTATGATGCAGTTTGTATTCCTTTATACCAGCAGGACCCTTGAATATTACAGTTGCATTGAACATTGAGTAACATCAGCATAGTTGAGAACCAACTACCAAGACCTTGGAAGATAGATTGCTTTATGTTATCTTTCTTTTTTAGGAGAAATAGGATATTAATATTCTATTTAATGTTGTTGTGCTATTTTGACCATGAACAAGAGACATGAACAATTACCAAGTAATCATGTAATTTATGATCTTTGTAATTCCAAGAAATGCCCATAATACTCCAATTTCCACTTTAACTGATGTTCCACACGTGTCCATTCCAAATATTGATATGATTGATTGAGGGTGTGAAAGAACATTTCTTTGTACCCTTTATATACATCTGCATTAGTGGTTTGAGGGATTTAGTGTAGAAATCAAGAAAATCACACACAAAAATCACATAAATCATGATCTAGGGATTAGGGATGGCATATCAATCATTGAGCTCTACAAAAATTATTGAGGTAGTTAAGCACCACCTTTTCCCCTTTGGATTTGTGTGAATACATATTTAGAATGATTTATATTCACCATTGACTTACAGTTGGTAGTTGTAGGCATTGAAAATGCATTATGGTATTGAAAGGGCATCAACAACATATTATGGATGTTCTGGTGCCTTTTCAAGGTTTGAAAGCACAACCAATACTTTTATAGGGGCTTCCATTTGAATTGGATATGTGTAGGAATCCCCTAAACTACACTTGTAAGGAAGACCATTTGAATTGACCAAATTCACAAATTTTCAATACTTTTTCTAATTGAGAAGTTTCGATAATGATGTAGCAAAAGAACAAGATGAAATCATTATGATGCCAATGTGACATCATCATGATGTAAACATGACATCATCACAGACTAAAATGGTTCTAGATGGAATAACATCATGATGACATCATTAGGGTGAGATGACATCGACAAAAGACTTGGTGATGTCAACATGATATGGCCCACAAGGAAATGCAATTGGATTGATTGGGAATTTATCTTTTAAAAGATCTGTTCAAATGGAAAGGGAATCACCGCAAGAGGGGCTGGTGAGGAAATGATAACATTACAATGACATCACCTGAATACAACTTGCAAACACTTTCAAGTGAACCAAACATATACAAAAGGTCAAGGATCAAGTTCAAATGAAGCTTGAATGTTTGTAATCATTTAAAGTTGGCATTATAATAGGTTAGATGCGGAAAAGACTGAGTGAACTAGATATGCCACCTTTTAAAATTGGGAAGTTCAAACAAACACCAAGATCTTGCAAAATCTTAACGATGCAAAAAAATTGAAGGGAATTGGGCATGTGAGAAAAGGCAATTAAATTGGATGAATGACTTTTAAAAGGGGCAAGTTCACTTGGAAGTCTTTCCACAAAAGGTTAACTTGGTTATTTTTCTTTATTTTTTTCTTTTGTAAGGACTTCCAACTAGTCAAGACCTTGTGAGGAAACCAAAGGGAACTAGACATGGTCCAAAGAGGCAAGAAAAACCCACCAAAAAAATCTCTCAATTCAATTCATTTGACAAACTTTCAAAATATTTCCTTACCCTCTTGAGCATTACTTCAACATGGGGATCCAACTTAAAAAATATCTTAAATTGGTTATCAACAATGGGTAAGATAGGGTCAAATGCACAGTTATAGAGCAAAACAAAGCAAAAATGAGACACATCAAAATGGGGTGCCAATAGGTTGAATTAATAACATGGGCAATACAATGAATGCCAAATAACTAATGCAATGCAAGTTGAGTATGATTCCATACTATAATTGATAATTGAGATAAAGATAGTATAGAAGCACTTGATATATATTAATTGTTGAAACATTGTGGTTGATGCCAATTAAGATTAGTGAAAGTGATATTTGATGATACTTGAGATAGATGTAAATTGATTCAAATAGATGCCTATGTCTTGTTTTTGGTCAATATATCAATGATTGGTGTCCTTAGATAATCTCTTTAAATACACAATTCTAAATATACAATTTTAATTTTTTGTGCTCATACCAATAAATGTAAATCATACCACAAAATTATTGATCTTCAAATTTTTATTTTTAATTTTTTCAAAAGAACTTAAACCATACGCTAGACTCAAAAATATGTTTTGAAACAAATTATTTATAAAATCACCAAATTATCAGAAATACCAAAATAAACACTAAAATCATTAAAGATGAAACACATTTACAACTAAAAAAATTAATGCAACTTTCCTCCTCTACATCAATATACATTTTAAAAAGTTGAAGACAGTCAAATCTCACAAAACGCTATATTCTATTTCTTAAAATCCTTTTATTTTTTAAAAAGTTCTACTAGATAAAATGCACAATGTTGCTAGACCACCATTAAAAATCTTTACAAGAACTACAGCTTACGATAATAAGTATAACATAAAACATGGAACTGGCTGAAACTAAAATTAAATAGAAAACGAAAAAGAATGAATGGGGGAAAATAATATTAATAATAATCCATAAATCTGAATGCTAAGATAGAATGGAGATCTGAGTATGCCAACAAATTTTATTAACCCTGTTTCTCTCTATCAGAAGATTCTAGCCTTGTATATCACTAACTAAAAATAGAAGCGGTTATAAGCTTCACCAATGGAAGGTCGCCAGCGCCAATCCCACCAATACAAATATAGCAGAAGGTGCAAAAATAGTCCCTGCATTTTGAGCGTTTTCGGCACCAGGAGCTAAAGAGGGACTTTGGGGGGTAGGAGGACTTATCAATGATGGATTCGTTCCAGGGGCTCCAGCTGATGGAGGCGTAGAAACTACAGTCTCTGGCGCTGGGGCTAGGGAGGGCACCAAGGCGCTTGGGGTTGAAACAGGGGCTGGAGATGGAGCTGCACAAAATACAGAAAATTAACAATGATTAGATTCGCCCACAATTTAAAAACAATGTAATGTTTTCTAAATTTTTGAATCAAACTGAGTTAGAACGACATGATATATATTTTTTGATGTTGCTACAGCTATATAGTCTGTTACATGTTTTCGCCTGTGTTGAGGATGGGGTCCATGGAAGGAGTCCGAGCTGCTGGTTTCCACGTGCAGGTGGTCAGTTGAAAACTGGTTGCAGCTAAGGATGCAGTTCATGGAAGGGGCTTAGGCTCTTATTTTTATCTCATGGAATTGAAAAAATGCAGGTCGGAAGTAAAAGGAAAATTTACCTGTTAAATAGGACTGTAGCTGCATTTTCTATGCCCGCCTAAAGCCCCTTTTTATGTGAGGGAGTCTTAATTTCCAAACAAATATGGTTCATCTATTTGAACAGAGTTCCTACAATTTTTCATCTAAAATTCCCCATTTTCACTTTGAAAGCTTATTCACAAGTTACTGGGACACTTCAAATATGGAAACCTGTTCAGCTTCCTTCTGGTGATGGGGTTAGAGCCATGGCGAAAGATAGATAGTTACCTAGCGAAGTCGGTGACATAACTGGCGCTGTCGCCGGAGACATAGTCGGTGACATAGTCGGTGACATAACTGGTGATGTCGCCGGAGACATTGTCGGTGACATAACAGGCGATGTAGCCGGAGAGATCGTCGGTGACATAACTGGCGATGTAGCCGGAGACATAAGTGATGACGCAGCTGGTGATTTGGCTGGAGACACTGGTAGTACCGGTGATTTGGCTGGAGACGTTACTGGTGATTTTACTGGAGACGTCGCTGTTGGAGAAGACGCTGCAAAATAAAATACAAAAAGCACCATCACCAAACATATATATTGCAAATTTCCAAGTGAGATGAGAGGGTCGAATCCCGCCGCCGGTGCCCATATCTCAGAGAATAAATGACCATATAAATAT
Organism: Sequoia sempervirens; assembly: GCA_007258455.2. NCBI lineage: Eukaryota > Viridiplantae > Streptophyta > Pinopsida > Cupressales > Cupressaceae > Sequoia > Sequoia sempervirens. Next base: position 102,979,885 of record VDFB02000363.1, on the reverse strand, counting down.
TACTGCAATTTAAAAAAAAAGGATCGGACAGAGGACAGCCAGAAGAGCGGTAGTCATACTTGCAGACTTGCAGCGACTAAATATTTATATACAATTACTTTAATAAAACGCCAAATTCAGATTTCTACCGAAGAGAGCGTATCAGGTGTGTTAGCCACAGAAGTGCCAGGACCAGTTGCATTTAACACAGTAAAACCCTTGTTAAAACCCAAAACAAAACCAAAAAAATAGAACTTCCAGTAAACAAAAAGATAAATTTAAAACAGAATAGAAGCTAAAACAAATTTAATGGCCCCCAAAACATAGAATACGAAGTACTAAATCCCTTGCTGGATTCACTAAACAACGATTGATTTATATTTCCGGGCGCCACTAAATGCACCCTAACATGAAAAACAAACTACTAAATCCGCAGACGCTACCAAACACAGCCTAACATCCATAGCTCTACAACTGAGAACCTAATTTTCAAACAATTTTGGAAACAGCAAATACATTAAACGATCTATTGGTACCTAATCCTATAAAAGTCGTCAAAGAAACAAAGCAAACAGAAAGAAAAACCCTTGGAAAGCAAAGAACAGGACAAAACCGACCATAACGAACAGGCTAAAACCGAGCACATAAAAACATGAATTCAAGATAGTAATTGCTGGATCCAGTGCTTAAACTTGGAGTTCTTTGAGTTAAAGGTCTAAAAAAAAAATTTATCAATATTTTAGATCATATTTTATTATCTATTTTCAACATAAAAGAGAAATGGAATGAAATGTTGATGAAAGAAGAAAAAGATTTACACAATCAAATAAAAAATTGAAAGTATAAAATATTTATGTCTTTAAATGAAGGCAAACAGAGTCCTCTTGTGAAAAAAATGAGTTATAAAGCAGGTTATTCGAAGCTTAAATTCGTCAGCCTGTGAAAAAAAAGCATTCAGAGCACACACTGCGTTTGGAGAACGATTTACCTGTGTTACATTGACTGACAGACGGGGTCTTGACATTGCAAGCTGCAGGAAGAGCCAAAGCCTGTGTTCTATTGATTTGCAACCCCAGAGAATTACTAGGATCCAGCAGCAAGCACAGACAAGACACCTTTGTTGTAACAACCGTCGAAAGCGCAGTACAACAATCCTTATCCGGCTTAGTCTGATTAGTCGGCGTCGTGACAAACTTCAAACACGGCGCAAGCGTTGTGATGTAGCTCAGACAATCCGGGGAAGGAGACGGCGCAGGCGTCTGTGCAACCACGCTCCCGAACAACGCCATCGCAACAAAGCAAATCACAGCGATCCTCTCCATTTTTCGCACAGAACACAATTCTCAAATCAAAATGCAGGTCACAGGGTCGAGTCGCTTCCCAGGCGCAGCTCACCAAAGGTACAGCAACCCTCGCTAAGGTGGTGAAGTACGGCAAAGTTGTAAACGCGGTGTGTTTATAAAGAAACCAGGTCTTTGCTCCCACCACTAACAACAGTAAAGAGGGGCTTTCGGCATAGCGTGTGAAGCAGTTCGAGCAGAGAGTCAAATGAGGGCGATTTCACAGGGTGGTCCCCTGAGGTATAAAGACTGCAGGGGTCGGATACGATTTTTTCTTCAATATCAGTCAAGTCCTTGCACGCGGTCGGTTTGGATACGTCGGATACGATTTTTTCTTCAATATCAGTCAAGTCCTTGCACGCGGTCGGTTTGGATACGTCGGCGAATGCAATCCGGCTTCGCAGAACACAACAAAATTTCTTTACTTGAGAATAAATAGTAACACCTTTCTATTTTTCTCGGGAATAAATACTCTTTATAAAGGTAGCACTAAAGGCCATTTGGACTCCTCATTTCATGCTAATTTCTCGCCGCCACGTCACTGGACCCACAGTAAGGAAGATTCAAGTTAGATTTCCTCCATTTCTGCCACGAGAACTTGTGTTCTCACGGGTGTGTCCAAGCAATTCTTATTCGGGGTTGAATTTATTATTTATTTATTTTATATTTAATTGATTTGCAATTTGTTTAATGCAGCATAAGTCTTTTTAAATGAATTTAAATAATATTTAGATTTACTTATTCTCTTATATTTAATGATGGACTATTGAGTGTGATTTGAAAGTGACAATTTAATATTAAATTTAATTAATTTATTTAATGGTGGTCGTTCGTTCCCACTTTGTATGGATATCCTTAATGTACAGGAATCGGGTAGCACGACCCCCTATAAACTACAGTGCGCCTGGTAAACTTTTTAACGTGACCGGCGGCGTTGGCACGACACGCCCTCCGATACCACGGGGGTGGGGGAGACTAAACCTCGTGACCAACCTCCTGCAATAGGAAAGATTTAGCCAACCAAGCTAGGGCCCCTTATGGCTTTAAAATTTAATTGATCATTAAATTTTTAATTTTATTTTTTTTAAGGTTGATTTCATATTGACTTGATACTTTTTCCCATCTTCTTGTCCTCTCTAACATCTTGGAGCTAACACCCTCTTCCCTCATCTATTTAGAGCAGTTTGTCTACTACTATCTCTTCATTTCTCTCTTCTTGATTGTCTCATCCTAATGATGGATCATAAAGTTTGATTTGAAATAGTAATGTTACCAAATTTCACATAGTCAAATTCAAAAATTTGTGATAAGTTGTTATTATGGACTATGTAAACTTCATGCTTTTAATTTTGTTATGTTATATTTCTTAAGTTTAAAATATTCTTAATACATTTCTCAAAGTATTGGTTATTTTAAATTGAATCACGTCCATTGTTTTATTCTCTAGACTGAATTGTGATTATGACTTCATTTTTTTGTTTTCAAAATTGAATTTAAATTTTTTAGTCAACTCTTTTAGAATATGATTGTTACCCATCAACCAACAACCAATTTTTTTTAATTGCATTTTTAAGGATCTTGCTTAATGACATCACCCTAGTTCATTCTAATCATCTAAATATAATATAAAGCATTTAATTGTCAATTAGGACAACATACCAAAAATGTATATGTCATTTCAATTATAGTTTCAATTATTGAGTTCTACTATGTATACATTAATATTTGATCTCTATAATATATTCTCTATTTTTTATCTCTATTGAATCAATCCAAAGTCTTGACAACTAATGAGAAAGTTGATCAAGTTCTTCTCCTTTTTTATAACAAGTCCCAATGATGGTTCTTATCACCAAACTACTTTCCTTACATAGATATACATTATGCAAACATCTATTGCAAGTATTGAAGGTTTGTCTCTGCTCAGGATGAAACCATGTCATTAGGATAGAAGCATGTTGAAAGTAGGCTAGATCAAATGTATAATCTTGTCACAAGTCATCAAATTCTCAACACTTAGTCATCTCAAGTCTCTAACAATAGATCAAGTTCTAGATTTCACATTGTCTCTCTATCAAGTGCTACCTCACAACACAACATCTACATCACATCAATTCTAAGGCAAGCCCTAATTCATTTTCGCTTTCTTTAATTTATAATTTTGATCTTCATTTGTGTTTATCAGTCTCAACCCCTTTATTTACCTAGAGTTTGAATTATCTATAATTTATTTGCCTAGATATATCTATATGGTGTGCTTTATTTACCTACATTTTGTTGAGCCCCCAACAATTATGCACTACCTAGAGTTTTTCCCTATGCACCATTCTTATATTTTTTTGAGTAATATATTTGTTTATTAGTTGAATGAGGGTTCTCTAGGGGTCCTCAACCAAGAGAAAATTAAATATATTATAAACACCTAGTTAACTAGAGACAAACTTAAAACAATACTAAGCAATAAACCAAGAACACATATCCATATAAAATATAATAGATAATCCAATTAGGGGACCCATGTGAAGATAGTGTAGAATCCATTGAAAGAATCAAGTCTTTCACTTACCAAGGTTGATGAATGAAGAAAGCTAGTACTTGAATTTTCTAGGAATTTTACAAATCGATTAGCCTTCTATAGTAATGAACAAAAAATACCTAATTTCTCATATATAGAACAAGCTTTCACTATTGTGTTGTTAAGTTTCTAGCTATGAGTTGTACCTTTGGGAAGCCTTCAAATGATCACATGTTAATTTCCTTCCACAATCAACTTCTTAGGACCCATTTTGGATTCCATACTCAAACCTTCAAAGGGTGCTTCTAATTCAACTTTGTTACTAGTTCCATGGCCAAAAATGAAGCCTCAACATGGAGATACTTAACCTCTTTTTTCCTTAAGAGGAAACTAGCACCAACCAATCCTAGGTTCCCCCTTGATGCCCTATTAAAATTTATCTTGGAGAATCCTATCATGGGTCTCATACAAACTATCTAAGATATATCTAACTTTCTACCATTCTCCCCCTTAATAAGAGGAGAGTTCATCATTTGACATTTTTTGATATATGACAATCTAAAGGTGAAAAGTCAGAATTAGTTTCTTTTAGAGTCATGATCGTATAAGCATGAACTTGATGGATTCAATCTTAGCCCAACATCTTTTTCATTGGTTTCTTTTTCTCTAAACATTTGATTTTTTTTATGCAATCAAATGACCCAAATGGCACACTCAAAGACCATCTTACAAAAATAACCAAATCTATAAGTCCCACACAACAAACTACACAAGTGTTGATTTTAATTGAAAGTAATTTTCTCTAATTTTAAAATTTTATTACACTTATTTTTTCTTATCCTTTTCCTTGTTCTCAATTTATTTGTAGTACATAGGGTTTATTCCTTTAGTGGTTTGCATATTTTGAGTACCCCTTATGTGATTTTTATTGCTAGATCATATGAATGGACACATGTTAGCCTTCATCTTAAATAAACTCACTACCTTTTCCAAAATGATTTGTGATGATGATAATTCCTTTATGTCATATGATGGTTATTCAGGTCTAAGAGTATCCCTCTATTTTAGAGATACATTTAGGATTTTCCTACTCTCTACTTTTTAGGCATTATGATGTTCTTAGAATTAATCATGATGATATCCCTCATCTAACTTGTGATAATAATTACTTTATATCCATGGAATCATATGGTCTATTGATGGCATGTCTAGTGAGGGGCTTAGTGATACTTTATTTATTGATGAAAATCAATTATCCTGTCCCTCACATGAAGTTGATGATGGTTAATTATTAAATTCATAATGGTTTGGTTCATGCCACTTATAATACATATATTATTAAAGAACAAATGGTATAGGTTTTATAATTTTACATGTTAGATAGCTCTTATCTTCATATTATGGGTATATACATGATAATGGTATTGTTATCACCTAAGTATGCACCCTTGCTAATTTTTAGAAAATTAGCTTATTGGTGAAACATTGGATCTCTTCCAAGTTTGTGGGTCGCCTACAATGAAAGAGAATCTCTACAGAGGGTCGATTCCCTTGGAACTATGACCTAAACTAACTGTTTTAATGCTTTTCTAAGAAAAGAGAGAAGGATAGCATAATAGAACCTAAACTATGATGTGGTGATGCACCAAAAGGTTTTCAAACATATTATGTCATTTCAGGGTGATCCCATAATAGTGGTTTACAATTTTTGGCCAAACTGGACACTAAAATTATTATTTTTAACTAAATCTTCACATTCGGGCACCTATAGCGGCCAAACTGTGAAGAATTTGAAGATGGTGCAAACTAGAGTCTCATCAAATTTTGTCTGTAGATTCTAAAAATATTTTTTTCAAAATTTTGGAATTAAATTTCTTTTTCCATCTCCATGAAAATTGATTTTTTCATAAAACAACATTTTTAAAAGTGGGATAACACATAACCTTTTTTCCATGAAGGATAAAATTCTAATTCTTTCAAATTTATGTAACATATATAGTGTTTTTATTGAATTTTTTCCTTCATCAAGTTCAAAGTCAAAAATAACAATTGAACCATAAAATACGTACGTGCGTAATTTTTTTTGTATATGTCAAAATTTTATTTTATTTATTTTTGTTGGATCAAGTACTTCAATATCTAGGTACCATATTTTTCAAATTTTTTTGATAATCTTCTATTTTTCCACATGTGAAGAACAAAGAAATTCATTTTCGATGAAAAACCTATGTTTAATAAAACTTAAAAACAAATACATAACAAAACCAAAACATATTAAAATTATATTCATTGGATAGCTTGTTCTAAGGAATACCATAATCATTTGAAATAAATTTTAAATGAATTCATTTGATCCCCCAAAATCTAAATCAAAAGTGATTTTTTATCAACATTTTGATAGGTGTAAAGGAGACGCATTTATAGGTATGGTTTAAAAATAGCGAGGTTCTATCCAAGGGGGTTTGATCTAAGGTGATATGATCAAACCCTCTTCAATTGGAATCCTTAAAATGGATATTTTTAAGGCTTAAATCATTATATTTTCTAAAAATGTGTGATTTCAACTAAAATTTGTTCCTCTCAGGAATTGTAAACCACTATTATGACAGCACCCTTCACACAACCCAATTGTTTAACCTGCTCATACATCAATATTTCATAAGAAAGTTGATATGTTTACAACTTTAGAAGGAACACAAGACATATCTTTCACAAATAAAGAGTGTAAACATCAGTGACACAACTTATGTCTTGTTTAAGACATGTTTTCTGCTTAAAGGTGTTGAAATGAGACAAAAAACTTGAGGATTTAAACATAAAATCACATAAATAAGAATCAATCATACACACACAATCAAATAGCCATTGAGAAAGAAAAACCACTAAATTTTATTGATAAAAGAGGTGCTTACACAGTTGTACAAGTATACAAGTGAGCTACATTTGCTGCTCTAGCATGAAAGAACTCAAAAAAGTTACAATACAATGCTCTAAGAGAGAAGAGAAGAACTAGTGAAAAAGTGCCTAAGGCTTCCCTTTATATTGTTCAAAAACTTACAAAAGCACATGAAAATGTGTTGATAAGGAAAAGTTAGGCATCCACTTCATCTTGCTCAGTCAAACCTCCCTTGTTCTTCCAAAACAAAATCCCCTACTTTGCAACGCCTTAACAAGCTCCAAAAAGTTGTTTGAGTGGTGAAAAAGTCATGTCATGACCTTGTATAACATTAAAGAACATAAAACAACTCCTAGATGTTGGGAAAGCTCCAAAATTGGTCAAAATTGCCTCCTATATCCCCTCCATTTGTTTGCACAACTCAACAAGCTACCTAAAAGCTTAGAAGAAAGCATAGTTGATCATAAATACATGGGAAGGAGTTGTAACTACTCATTCAAATCACTAAACTTCCCTTTTGACTGTAATTTATTGCTGCCCTTGATTGAATGTGAAGATTGCAACCTCACCACACATGATTGTCCTTTGTATTTGACTGCCACTGTGCAACAATAAATAATGTCACCATTCATGGTGACTACCATATGTTGTTTTAGGTCTGCCACCTATGTTGCCTCAGGACTGTCACTTTTGTTTAAATTCATTATCAACACTCCTTTCAATGTTGCTACTCTTTTGAAGACCTCATGTTGAGTGTCATTTTTTTCTTGCCATGGGTTTTTCACCATATTTTCTGACCACTCTACTAACATTTTCACCTATGTTTCTTTAATTTCCATCAGTGAACATCATTCTACTATCTTTTTTTGAAGATCTATACTGATGCATATGTAAAACATGCTTAGAAATTTTGGATCTCCTTTGGCTGCATAATATGCTTTTAGTGCCACTTCATACATTTCACAAGAACATCTCATCCTTGAAGCACTGTCTTTAGTCCGACCAAGAGGATTGCCACCTTATTTGTTTAAACATTCTCCATGCCATGGCTATCACTATACTTTGGACACTGTTTTCTCAAATATATGACTATCCTATGCCATTGTTTCCACTATACTTTGGAATCAAATGGCTGCCATACTGCTTTGATGCACTCACCCTTTATCCTTATTTTTAGTGTGATCAATAACAAAAGTTTGCAATGTTGATAAAGTTGCTCTCTTTACACCCATGTTGTGAGATTTTATAAGCACCTACGCCATAAGAGGGATCATTCCCCTATTGATGCATGCAAAGACCTTTGAACCCTGCCACTGTCCTTCCATTTCTCCTTATAGAACTCACTATCTTGTGAACTACCCTTTGGATGCTTCTAGGACCAGTTGTACCTTCCCATAGATTGTCTAATATGTTCATCTTTTCCTTGCACACTCTTGATTACATAATCATATGGATTGTTCAAAATCACATGCCTTATGGATGGTTGTCAGTCTTCCTGAATACCTTGACATGAGACTTGTCACTATTCTTTCCTCCATATTTATCATCTGATACAATGAAAACTCCATTATAAAAGTAAGGGAAGATAACACATACTACACGTGCATCCTTTATTAGAAGAAGGCTATATTCTCTTGCATTCTACTATTGTATCCTTCAGCCTTGTTCAACTCATGCACTTGGAAGAGAGTTTAACATAGAAAAAAACTTGAAGATGACTATCTATGTGAAGATTGTTCATTTATGATTGTCCTAATAGTTTGTGTGATTGCTCCTCTTTTGGATTTTTTAACCCATTCCATATGGTCAAATTTCCTTATAGAACTCTACCCCTAGCCTCTTTCACTATCCTTTTATATGAAGATCACTCTGGAATCATGAATATAAACTGATATTTTATCATGGCTTCTTCTTTATCCTTCCAAAAGTATTCATACTAGGCTTTCTTACTGTCTAGGCTACTGTTCTAGACCGTCCTTCATTGGAATACCTTTTGTAGTTTGTGTTGATGACACTATTCTTCAAATGTTTATCTAAAACTATCTACCCTTTGATATTATTGCTACCACTGTCAATAGTACACTGATGATGACACTGGAACTTGGCTCTATAAGTACTATGTCAGAGGTACTTCTTGCTGCATTAGTTGCATTTACAACAACAATTCCTACATCTGCCCTTTTCAATGTAGCTACATCATTAACACCCTCAGTCATTCCACATATACATTTTGTGTTGGGACTACAACCGCTTCATAGTTTCATACTTATACTATGGGAAGACAACAACAAATCCATTAGCATGGTAAACTAGTAAAGCTGCAATTGATTCATCCTTATTATGTTTGTTAGATGGCTTGCCTCCTCCATTTTCTAATGAAATAGCCATGATGGTTGTTGCTACCATGACCATATTGTATAAATGGATTTTTCATGTCATAATAGTCTTGGAAACCTTCACTAAACTATATTATCATGCATATACTAAAGGTATTATCATGGAAAACACAACACCATACTTCCATTGATCACTTTGAAAAACTTGATGGATGTCCTAAACATAACTCGTGCAAGTCTTCCACTCAATCTTTAATGCTCTCTTGGCTATCATGACATTTGTCTTCTCCTTTTGATATATTTAATTTATCATGTTCATTGTGCTAAGGATGAGAACCTTCAACTATCATTGAAATCAACTGTACCAATGAAAGAGATGTAACCATGTAATACACCAACATGCACATTGCACCTTCACTAATTGGTTGTTGGATTATCATTGATTGAACTTGGGTTCTTCCTATGTGGCATACAAGTTTGATCCATATTCAATCATTCATGATGGCCAAACTTCTGCATGAAACTCTATGAGCATGTGAACTAACCCCCTTTGTGATTGTTTATTTAACACTATTGTCTAGTGCCTTGAAAGTGTGTTTATAACCAAATCTATCCATAACATCAGTGTTGTTTTTAAAATCACATTACCATTAGATATTAATGCAACAAAATTGATTCCTAAAGTTGCAATATTTGACTAAATAAACATAACCATTCCCAATGCAACATCTTCACTATTGATAAATTTTTCATATAATATAATGACGTCATAGTTTTCCTTTGCAACTTTTTCTCCTATCACCATTCTATGATTGAAATATTCCATTGTGTGGATTTATGATATATGCCCCTTGCAAAACTCTTCACATTCTAAAACTTTGCATGACTCTTAGCATGACTGTGTTGATGCATTTTGTATGAATATGAATTCTTTCACTATCTTGTCTTAATCCACTTCTACCCATGTTGTCATGTTTATGTACTCTTCTTATTGTTGCATCTTTGAAAGAAATAGCCCTTGAACTAAGACTGCCTTTACTTTTCTTAAATGCAGCCATCCATGCATTATTGATTGATTTAAAACCAAGCCTAAAGTGTTGTGAAGGCATCAAAAAAGGAGAAAATCCATTGCTAGAGTCACTAGGTCTAGGGAGTGCTATTGGATTAATTAGCCAAAATATGTAGATTTTTAGTTTCTACATACCTGAAAATTTATGAAAAGATGCATGCAAAATGTGTAACATGGATATGACTTGGAAAAGTAGGGCTTTATCAAATTCCTTTCATCATGCCACAAACATTTGCTCCCTTCCTTTATTTCTCCCATGTGCCTTCTTATGCATGAGTTGGAGAATGAACTTTCCAAACTTTCTCAACATGTCCAATCCTTTCATTAACCTCTGCAACTCCCTTTTAATCTGGAGTAACAAACTGCTATTTTCAATCAATGCTACGAGCTCCTTTGGACTCCTTCAAACAATCAACTAAAAACCTTTATTTTTGCTATGTGGGTGAGGCTTGAATGAACTCTTAAAACTTCTCCAACCTCCATGCAATGTGGAGAAAACTCCAAAAACCAGTGTTGGTTTCGAGCCATGCCAAGAGACCTCTTCAATGCAACAACCAAAACCATAGAACTCATGCTACGTGATAGGAAAAAAAAAACACAATACTCTTCCTTTTTAGCATTGAATGTAGCACCAATTTTACTTTTCTCACTCTCCTTTGTTTTCTCAAGACAAAAAGGGTTAAGATAAAAAATTAAATAAAAAATTAACTTTATAAAACCCCTTAAAGCCTTTCTAATTGCTATTTTTTCCAAGGAATGACAAAAATATTAACATCTTTGGTGACCTCCATGGATGTTTTTCCTGCTAAAACTCATAAGACTAGTTTCCTTGCATATCCATTGGGCATAGGAGTCAAAAATATTTGAGACAAACTAAAACCAAACTTTACAACCAGTTGTAACACCTCTAGGACAACTAACTAAACACCTAAGCTAACATAATTGTGCCTCATCACTTAGAGAAAACAACTCCTAAATCATTGTGCATCAACACATATTGTCTTGAAATAAACCTATCCCAACCTACCCTAGCCTACAACATAAGTTGTTCAAACAAAACCATTAACTAGTTCCTTGAAGTAGCTTCCTTTGGTCACTAGTTTGTAATATTTCACATGTTTATGACTAACCAAAATGAGGTGAAGAAATGAAAAATCTTTGACCAACTACTACAACAACACTTGGAGAATGAAAATACAACCACCTACCTCTTCATGATGGCCATGCATACTGCACTTTTGAGGTGGATAAATGGGTTGAATGCACATTATCCCTCAACTGTAACTTCATGCTTAGGTGCAAGCATGACTCTTGATGCTTTTTTGGCTTCCATCATTGCAAAATGTCTGATTGGACATGCTCCTGAAAATAAAAACTTTGAACTCTCCTTGCTAGTACATTGCTTGTGGTGTGTTGTCTTATCATCATGTTGATTTGATTGCTTCATTTCTTTTGGTTGACTTGGAAAATGTATGAATATTTGTGCACCATATCCTTGCTGCTCATGATTTTCCTCTTGTAGAGGTGTCGATTTAAGAACTAAGTTGGAACAAAACATCTTCAAATCATCCCAAAATAGGTATTCTTCAACCTCTTCATTTCTTTTTTGTATAGGAGTATTGATTTTGATTTCATAGCATCCATCCTTATTTGTGTCAACTTCATCTCTATCTTACAAAATAAGGTTGTCCTCATTTGTCTCCTCACAAACCAACATCTTCTTATGCTCATTTGCATCTTCTACCAACTCCAAAACTTGGGATGAAATTGAAACTTGCATACTTTCTTCATCCTCATCAAGAAAACAAGAAAGTTCGTCATGCAAGAAAAACAAATTTTCATCTTCATCACTTCTCTCAAGCTTTGTACCTTGTTGTCCCAAAAACCATGCTCTTCAATCTATTGTTCTAACTGATCATGCTCACCAACCTAGTGTTTCAAGTCTGATTTTTCTTCCTCCACCTCATGTACAAGTGTGCCAACAACAAATGATTCTTCTTGTTCTTCCCCAAAAATCTCATTTTCTTGCTCACTAAACCAACTATCTTGGTAAACAATGAGCCCATCTTTGCAAAGACGAATAGTGATAGGACAAGAAGGTTCATCCGAAAAAGAAACATGGGAATTTTATTGGATACTTGGAAGAGTAATAGGTTCTTGAGGAGATTGATTTTGATAAACAAAGGGTTGAACTTTCATAGTCATAGATTCTTGGAAAGGATGAAGACTCCTAAAACTCAAAATTTCAAACTCAATTGATATACTTAGTTAAAGATTTAGGAGTCTTGTCTTATTTGAAACTCAAAATATTGAACCTATAAATCTCCTCTTTTGTAGGCTGATTTGGAATGTAAGTGGCCGATTGGTCTTCCATCCTTTGAGCATTGGCAAGCAATAACCTCATCTACTCTTGTTTGGCAACAACCTCTCTTGCAAGAGACTCCTCATACTACTCCCTTTGATATTACAACTCCTGTTGGTGTTGGTATGCTTGATAAGCTAAATCTTCTTGTTGCAAATCAAATTCTTGTTGTCTCTTGATATCATCCAATCTCTTATTGAAATCTAGCAATATGTTTTTGATATCACTAATCCCCATATTGTCAATTTTTTGGGGCTAGCTAGGGAGATAACAAGGCCAATTTAGCATAGAAATGGTTTCTTGAAATTGATTGGAAGGCTGCCAAGAAGGTTGAGTAGGGGTGGGTGGGTGGTAAGCATGATATGTATGTTGGTAACCTATTGTTAATGGATTATTTGAGATAAAACCAACATCATATTCTTCTTGGTATGATTGATAGGGGGTGATCCCATAATACTGGTTTACAATTTTTGGCCAAACTAGATACTAAATTGATTTCTTCTCACTAAATCTTCACTTTCGGGCACCTATAGCGGCTAAACCATGAGGAATTTGAAGATGATGCAAACTAGTGATTTGTGAAATTTTTTCTATAGATTCTAAATATATTTTTCTAAAAAAATTTAGAATTAGATTTCACTTCTTTTTCCATCTCCTTCGAAAACCAATTTTCTTCAGTAAAAACCATTTTTAAGGAGTGATGCTCACCATATACAACATAACTTTTTTCCATGAAGGATAAAATTCTGATTTTTTTGAATTTATATTTGTAACTATGCTATCTAGTGCTTCCAATTGGTTTCATAGTGTTTTATTGAATATTTTTTCCTTAATCAAGTTTCAAAGTCAAACCAATTACAATTCAAACATAGGCGGACCATATACAACATAATTTTTTTTGTATGTATCAAAATTCAACCTTTTTTTTGTTGGATCAAGGACATCAATATCTAGTGCACTGATATTTTTCAATTTTTTTTGATAATCTACTATTTTTCCACATGTGCATAATGGAGAGCTTGATTTTTGATGAAAAACCTATGTCTAATCAAACTAAAAAAACAAATACATAATAAAACCAAAATATATTAAAATTATATTCATCGAATAGTTTGTTCCGAGGACTACCATCATCCAGTTGGGTCTGTGAAGTCTCCATTTTCATCCTCAACTTGAGCTTTGAAGGGAAAATTTTTGGAGTTTTTTTGTAGAGGGGGGAAAAAGGGGGTTCAATCAAACCCTCTTTCCACAACCCTTTCCTTTGATTTTTTCCCTGGGAAATGTGGAATCCAACATTTAATGGGTTCGCTCGAAGGTAGCGAACCCCCTTTGGGTTTGCTCGAACCAAATATTCATTTGAACCCACAAAAACCTTTTTTTTTTGCATGGGGGCATTTTTTGTAATTTTCCTTCCTCACTAGAATTGTAAACCAATTTTGTGGGTTTACCCTAGGAAGTGGTATAAGCATCATTTTCATGAAATGGAGGGTAATAAAACATATCTCCATGGAATGAAGACATTATGTAACATTTAAAACAACTGGAAATTCACATAAATGATTGAAAATCAAAATTATTAAGACAAATTTTTGCAAGAATTTGAGCACATACCGACACTTGGTCTTTCAAAAACCACTAGAATAGAGTTGGAGTTGCTAGATGTGTAAATATTTTTCCTCCAAAGGTAGAATTTACTAATATACACATCAAGTATCAACAATGATAGGATGAAATTTGAATTGTGATAGCTCAAGTGGTCACACTGGGTGTGCCAAAAATTGTTATCATCTAAGTATGCACCCCTACTAAGTTGTAGAAACTTCTCTTACTAGTGAAACATTGGATCTCTTCCAGGTTGTGGGTCACCTATGATGGAAGAGAACCTCCAGAGAGGGATAGTTCCCTTGGAACTATCACCTAAACTAACTATTTTAATGTTTTTCTGAGAAAAGAGAGAAGGATAGCATAATGGAACCTAAACTCTAATGTGGTGATGCACCAAAAGGTTTTCAAACCTATTCTTCCATTTTAATAGACAATTTCCCAAATACCTTGCTAAAATTCACACAACCCAATTGTTTAACATGCTCATACATCAATATTTCATAAGAAAGTTGATATGTTTACAAATTTAGAAGGAAGATAGGATATATCTTTCACAAATAAAGAGTGTAAACATCAGTGAAACAACTTATGACCTATATAAGTGTTATCAATTAGGATTGCACCCTTAGCCAAGTTAGACTTGCCTATCCTACTGAAACATGGAAACACTCTCAAATTGTGGGCAATTTGAAAATGAGACTGAATCTCTAGAGTGGGTTGGTTCCCCTAGAAAAAAACCTAACCTAAAATACATTCAGAGGAAATGGTTAGAAGGAAAATTGAAATTGAGATCCTAAAACCTAAAGATAATTCACCATAAATTCAAAGATTTTGATAACTTTTACTCTCAACAATCTCTCAAAAACTTTAACTCTCACAATCCCACCCTAAAAAAACATAATTCCTGGTTACTTCGGGCTTAAGGTGCCCTTCAAAACCTTTTTTTTCAAGTAGATCTAGGTAGTCATGTTGTTTCTCTTTTGATTTGTTGTTGGTTTGCTAACTAGTTGTCTATGTTGATTCCTTGCGCAACCTGTTCTTCTTTGTGTGGGTTTTGGATCCCTGTCAAAACCTACCTATAAATGGTTTCGGGTCCATTCATAACCTGTTGTAAATGGTTTTGGGTCCATTCAAGACTTGTTTTTCCCTTAATAAAAACATATAATCCAATAGTGGTTTGCATGAAGGTTCAGTAAACGAAACACAAAATACAACGTGAATTACATGAGACCCTTGTACACAAACTCACAATAATAAGACATGAAGAGGATTCTATATTTTGAATCACAGTTAACATCAAATTGGTACTGTAAATTTGAGGCAATAAAATGAGAAGGAAAGCTTTGTTGTTTTATTGAAATGAAGGAGTATCAAGCTCAAAATTTGAGTACAAGAAATGTTTACAAGACTCTCTGAATGAGTAGGAGAGCAAGAAACAACAATCTGAACTGAGAAATTCAAAATTTTCTCCAAACTTATATCTTCCAAGTGTTTCCAATAGTGAAAATAACAAAAATTAGCTCAACTACATCTCTGAATTAGCAATTTTGATCCATTTTTTATTTCCCTAGAAAAGCCTAAAAAATAGTGTCCAAAACTACTCCAAAATGCATGAAAAAAGTAGAAAATTTCTATCTCCAAGAGGTTGATCCAAAAAACCACAAAATCAGGCCCAAACTACTCAAAACTGAAATTAGAAAGTTCAATTTGCTTACTCCTTTCCAGATTCTTCCAAGAACTCAAACTCAGAAAAGGGAGGTTTTGATGAGAACTCAAGTCTATTCACTACATTCTAAAACAATTACAAACATTAAGGTAATTTATAGAAACATTGCCTTAATGATGTTTTACATCATTCGCAGTTTCAGAAATTCAATATAGAAAGCCCCCCTTTACATTTGATTTGATGCAATCTTGACTCTAATCATTCTATTGTTTATAATTTGGGTAAAATCAAATACTTTGCAAAAACCAAAATAATATGCTAAAGCTTTTAATACACTTGATTTTTCTATAAAAAATCATAAAAAAATTAGGCACCTATCATATTTTCTCACTCAAAGGTCCAAGGAGAAACAAGGCATTCAATACTTAGGCAAAAATTATGTATCACAAAGGCATTTATTTGATTTTTTGATAGGGATATAAATTAAATAAAAGTCAAAACTCCTAAGTTTGGAAAAAAATGCAAGGGCATGGTCAACATATTAGTTTGACATTTGATTTTTAATTGCATGTGATAAAAATCCCAAATTCAAACTAGGGAATTGGGAAACCCTAGCACAAAACCAAAACTAATCCCTAATTCTTCTCATCATTTGCATTGACCAATTTGGAAGGAAAGAGCTTTACTCTAGCTACCATGGAAACTAGGGTTTGAGCATTTTCATGTCGATTCCTCTCCGCTTGGTGTTGAATCCCTTCAGGAATTCGATGGTAAGTTATTTCTTCATCATTCTGGGACATTTCAACTCCATTTTGAAGGGTTTTGAGGCCTCTAGGCCATGACCTCTATAGATTTTCTAAATAATTTCTTTGTGCTTTGCTTCTCTGTTGATGTATTCTCCATTTTGGGCCGCCATGGATGCCTCCATCTTAAGTATTTGCAAGACATACCCATGGGATTTAATGAGTTTCTCTCCACACAAAACTTGGGTAAGTTTCTATGCTTTTCAATCTTGTGCATTTCCCTATTAAATAAGCTCGATTCGAGCTTCTTTGAAAAAAATAATGGAGTTCTTTTTTGTGGGAGGAATGAGTGAAATTCTGTGTGCTTTCCTTCATACAGGTCATGACCATACCTTGTGCATTTCTTTTTTTTTGCAAAAATGGTTTGGTTTTTTGGGCTCGATCCATGATAGAAAAATCAACATTTTGTTTACTATTTTTAGGGTATCTAAAACCCTTCATGGCCATGGAAATTCACTATACCACCTCCATTTTTTGAGGGCTTTAACACTTTCATAAGCTTGAACCCTTATTATCTTCTGCACTTTGATTTTTTCAAGGAAAACCCTAAGTGGGTTTTGTGTTTCTATGAATAAAAATGCCTCCCTCATGACATGGCCATGAGATCACAAACTGGGTTTTCTCAAACACTTGATGTAACCTGGGTTTCACTCCACCTTCTGAACATGCAAAAAACAACATTGTTTATCCATTTTTATGAATATAATCTAAAGAAAAGCTTCTCCATACAAGGCCGAGGCTTCTATGTTTTTGGGTTTTCAAATTCTCTAAATGTGGTGCCATTTTTGTTCATTTTCTTTTTTGAAACTCTAGCTCCATCAAAGCAGTTGTTAATTTTCTTTCAACATAATGCATTCTTAGCTTCTCAATATTTTTTATTCTCTAAAGAAAAAAATATGACTTCACTTTCTTTAATATATGCATTGTAGCTCCATCTTGTTTGTTCTCAAAATGTAAACTTTCGCTTCATAACCTATATGTGTTGACAACCCAGATCACTATTCTTCAAAACACTTTTAATGAAGAAAATGTATTCTTTGCATCATTTGTTTTTAGAAAAACAATGCAACTCCATTATAGGATTAGTTCTCTCTTCTTCTTGTCATGGCTTTCAAATGCACACACTGGCTACCTATTACTTGCTTCTCCATTTTGTCAACTTTGACACCATTTAGAAAATTGTATAATTATTCATAGCTTCATCATATATGTGGGAATGAACACTGAATGTTTCTCTTAAGTACTTGCATTTGGGAAGCAAGATTCACCTATAGGTACTATGAAGCTTTACCATTGTTGATTGCAATTCTTTTGCATTCTGAAATTACCTTCAAACTCACCTTCCTTATCATTAGCACATCACTTTTAGGAGCATAAATAGCATGTGCCTAAATTTTTTAAGGCTCCTAATGAGATTAAACACATTCTTCTCCACAAATGAGTACTTTACCTCATAATCATGTAGTACTTGGCTATAAAAGGCCATGGGCTGCTCCAAGCCTTCATTATTCTACTAGCACAACATTACAGAGATAGTGTCAACTCCTCCAAAAGCATATAGAATAAAATCCATATCATAGTTAGGACTAATGAGGGTTGGAGTAGCTACAAGGGCTTCTTTTATTTTCCCAAAGCTCCTCTTAACCTCCTTGGTCCAACTGAAAGGTGAATTCTTTTTGAGCATGGCTGTGAGAGGCTAGAATAATTCTACAATATAGGGTATAAACCTTCTGACAAAGTTAATTTTTCCAAGGAAACTCTATAAACCTTTCTTATGTGCTAACAATGGTAACTCAAGAATAGTTGAAACTCTTTCCGGGTCAATTGAAATACCATGCTTTGAGACAATGTTTCCAAGGAGCTTACCTTCATTGACAAAAAATATACACTTTTTTGGATTGAGAGAAACTCCAAATTCTCTACACCTTTGAAAAATTTGTCTCAAATGTTCAAAATGTTCATTAGTGTCTTTTGAAAAAATCGTGATATCATCTAAATAAACAAGAATGATTTTATTCGTGAGGCCATGAAAGGCCATGCCCATTGCCCTTTGAAATGTTTCCCTTGCATTGGACAAATCGAAAGGAATTTTTCTATAAGCCATAGTACCCCACTTAGTGGTAAATATAGTTTTATACCGATCCTCCTCCTTTACTAGAATCTGATTATAATCTGAGTACCCATCAAGCAAAGAAAATCTATCAGAACCAGACACTACTTGCAGAATTTGCTCCATCGAATGGAGTGGATAGTGATCTTTAAGGGAAGCCTTATTCAAATCCCTAAAGTCAACAAAAAGTCTAATTTCCCCATTTTTCTTTCTAATTGGAACTAAGTTAGAGACCCAAGAAGTATGCTTAATAAGGAAAATTATATTGCTTTCAATCAACTTATTTAACTCAACCTTCATAAGATGTTCAAGCTTAGGATTCAGAGGCCTCTATTTTTGTCTAATAGGTTTTGTATTGGGTTCTAACTCGATGGTATGTTAAGATAACTTGGGATCAAAACCCCTTAAATACTTTTATTCCCAAGAAAATGCATCATTAAACACTTGACATAACATAATGAAAGCTTGCTACTCTTCTTTTGTACATACCTTGCCCAACTTGAAAAACTTTCCCTTGAATATCTCAATGGCCTCGTAGTGTTCTTGCTTGATAGTCATACTGCATTTATCCTTTCTTACTAGGTCATCTGAGTTGAAAAATGATTCCAATGTCACCAATCCCTTGGGAATCTTGTTTGAATTTAACTGTACAATCTAGTTATCATACTCTTGCTACCACTTTTGCTGGTTTTTGGCTACAAATTCAGCTTCTACAATCAAGAAACTCACAATCTCCTCATCACTGTCAAAAACTTTCCAACTCACATTATTATCAAGCATAGATAGTCTAACAAAAAAAATTACATATTTTTGTGCCTCTATATTATGCATTTCATTTAGAATGTCAAATTGAGCTCCTAGAGCAACCAACTTATCTGCATGCTTATTTTGAATTCTAGGGATAGAAAGCAGATTAAAAACATCAAAATCCTCTATTAAGTCCCACACTTGATGCTTATATTTCTTAATTAAATAATTGTTTGCAGCATTTAAGTTCCTAACTTGATTTACAATTAGTTTAGAATCACCATGGACTTGCAAACATTTGATACCTCTTTTTTAGGCCCATTCTAGGCCATGAATTAATGCTTCATATTCAGTTGTATTGTTTGTAAAGGGTTGGGAATGTATGTCTCAATATGGTCTTTAGCTAATGGTTCATACTTAATGGTTACTTTTGTTCCATACCTGGTTCTAAAAAATAGATGGGACCAATCAAAAGATATAAATCTACCCAACTTAGCAGTGAAATCTCTTGAAAGGAAAATAGAAAAATGAGGGCGTAATTCAATGACATGAATATCTTGTGAAACAACAAAGTTAGGACAAGCATGCAATGTAAGAGATAAGTTTTTAATAATTCCTGATGTTTGAACAGTAGAACCGTCTACCTGCACCACTCCTTTTGACAAAGGCTCATAGACTAATCCTAGCTTATCAACTAGACTCTTGGGCATGACTAAGCTACTAGCACTAGAATGTCTCATGCAATTGTGAACAATATTATCTCCAATAACAAGGCTCAAATAGAATGGAGGAGGATTCACCACTTGAGTTTGCTTCCCACTTTTGATTTATGGGTTGTTTGCAAGCACAACCATATTCTTTTTGGGGTTAGCAACATTTGAAATTGAAAGCTCAGTTAAAGCATCTGGTAATAAACTCTTTTGACTCAGAATGTGTAAAGCATCCATAATCATGTACCTTTTGCAAAGGATGTAGTTGTGCTCTAGACTGCTCCCTTTCAGGTGCACTTTTCCCTTTTTGTAGAGTCTGCACTCTTGGTTGTGCTAAGGGGATAGCTTGAGGTGGAGCAACATGAACTTTATCCTTAGCAGCTTGCTATTGAACATTTACAACTTGCTGCTCCAAATCTACAACTCTCTTTTTTGACCTTGTGTTAGCTAAAACAAGTGGATCTTGTTGTTTTTTCCTTTGAAAGTGATTCACTCCACAAAATTTAGTGCTCTATCAATTCATCAAGGAAACCTCATAGTTACCTTGTTGCTCCGTATTCTCATTTGACAAATTCTTTGAACTGACATAATTGTTTTGCAGCATAAGAGCTTGGTTCTTCATCATGTTCATGCATACAATTTGATTGTGTGGCTAGTTACATGGGTAGCACCAGTCACATTCTTGTGCCATGTCATTTGGCGGTACAAGTTCCTTTGAAGAACTATCAACTTTAGGTTTATAGGGTTGAAAAGGCTTAGCATTAAAATTCCTCCTTTGGCCTTAGAAATCAGCATGAAAAAGCAGCCTATTTAGCTAGTTTTTCTGATATGAGGCTTGATAGGGTCTATGTTCTTGGCCAACTTGCTTCTTAAGGTTCACAAATTCATTGCTAATGGTTTTGCTGAAAGATTGCAACATACCCTTTAGCTCTTGAATCTCTTTAGTCAGGTTTGGGATAGCATTTTCTTGGGTTACAGTCTGGTAACTAATCGTTGGAACTGGTGGTACAACAACTATATGAAGTAAATTCATAGGAATAGGTGGATTTATTTTGGGGAAGATAGGCATAAGTGGCATTAGGGCTATTTTCCCAACTTGTATGAGGTAGTTTTCTACCCTTATTGCAATCTCAAAGGCATTAGGCAATGTAAACCCACCCATGGATTGTATCATGATATAAATTTCACTATTTAGAGCTTTAAGAAAGAATAAAAAAGCATGCTTAGGTGAGGGTTTAAATTTCAAAGGGATTATACCCCAAGTTCTCTAGAACCGGTAGTTGAAATCTACCATGTGCTCATGGGGAGCCCTTTTGATGGTGCTCAGTTGCTCCAACAAAGATAGGTGATTTGATTTATCCACAAACTATCAGTGCAAGCCATCATTGAGTTGGTCCCATTTTGCAATAGAATTAGCCAGAAGGCCTCTAAACCATTGAAGGGCTTTCCCTTTTAATGATGCAGCCAAAAGCCTCAAAGCAACATTCTCTTATGTAACATTGTGGACTAAGCATAGGGTTACCACATCCCGAATGTGTTCAATAGGAGTGGTTTGATCTTCACCAGTGTAATATGGAAAACCCTTAAGTGAAGCAATAGGAATATCATCATGCTGGGCCAACAACAATGGGTTGCCCCCATTAAATGGTGCAAAAGAGAACTGCCTTGCCATTGGCAGTGCTTGTGATATAGGAGTTGGATTTTTCTTCACTAAAACTACAGGACTAAGATCCAGAGGTGTAGATTTCACCCTCCTTGTTGAGTCAAAAATCCTCCTTAGTGTCCTACCCCTCCTTCTCGGTGGAGAAATTTGCAAGTATTCAAATGGAGTAGGAATTGATCTGGTTTGAATCTTTCTCATATGCTTTTCACACTAAATTTGTAGATAGAACCAAAAAAATGGAGACGCCAGGTATATTTTGAAACATCCAAAGGCTGAAAAATATTGTTGTGTATACCAAATAATAGCTTACAATTTGAAAACAACTCTAAAAAAATATTTTAGAGTCCCACAGGGCATGCCAAAAACTATTGTCAGTCAGAATTGCACCCTTAGCCAAGTTAGACTTGCCTATCCTATTGAAACATGAAAATTCTCTCAAATTGTGGGTAATCTATAAATGAGAGCGAATCTCTAGAGTGGGCTAGTTCCCCTAACAAATAACCTAATCTAAAAGACTTTCAAAGGAAAAGGTTAGAAGGAAAAATAAAATTGAGATCCTAAAACCTAAAGATGATTCACCAAACACTGATACATTTTGATCAATTTTTTGACGACGGCCCGTCAGAATTTTGATGGCTCGGATGCCAGGCCAGAATTTTGACATTTCAAATGTCATTGAAATTCTGACACAATAACAGCAACAAACAGCCATCAAAATTCTGACGGGCCGTCGTCGAAAAATTGATCAAAATGTATCAATGAAAAATTAAAAATTTGGATAACTTTTACTCTCAACAATCTCTCAAAAACTTTAAATCTCACAATCCCACCCTAAAAAAATATCATCCAATAGTTATTTGCATGAAGGTTCACTAAATGGAACACATAATATAACCTGAATTATATGAGAACCTTGTACACAAACTCACAATAACAAGACATGAAGAGGATTCTATATTTTGAATCACAATTAACATCAAATTGGTACTATAAATCCGAGACATGAAAATGAGAAGGAATGTCCTATTGTTTTATTGAAATGAAGGAGTATCAAGCTCAAAATATTAGTACAAGAAATGTTTACAAGACTCTCTGAATGAGTAGGAGAGCAAGAAATGATAATCTAAACTGAGAAAATTTTCTCCAACCTTATATCTTCCAAGTGTCTCCAATAGTGAAAATAGCAAAAATCAGCTCAACTGCATCTTTGAATTAGCAATTCTGATCCATTTTTTAGCTCCCTAGAAAAGCCTAAAAAATAGTGTCCAAAATTGCTCCAAAATGCATGAGAAAAGTAGAAACTTTCTATCTCCAAGAGGTTGATCCAAAAAACCACAAAACTAGGCTCAAACTACTCAAAACTAAAATTAGAAAGCTCATTTTTCTTACTCCTTTCCAAATTCTCCCAATAACTCAAACTCAATAAAGAAAGGTTTTCATGAGAACTCAAGTCTACTCGCCGAATTCTAAATCAATAACAAACATTAAGGTAATTTATAGAAATATTAGCTTAATAATGTTTTAAATCATTTGCAGTTTTAGAAATTCAATATAGAAAGCCCCCTATTACATTTCATTTGATGTAATATTGACTCTAATTATTCTGATTTTTGCAATTTCGGTAAAATCAGATACTTTACAAAAACTGAAATAATATGCTAAGGATTTTAATACACTTGATTTTTCTATAAAAAATCATAAAAACCTAGACACCTATCATGTTTTCTCACTCAAAGGTCCATTGAGAAACAAGGCATTCAAGACTTAGGAAAAAATTATGTATCACAAAGGTATTGACTTGATTTTTGATAGGGACATAAATTAAATCAAAGTCAGAACTCCTAAGTTTGGCAAAAAATTCAAGGGCATGGTTGAAATATTTGTTTAGAATTTTATTTTTAATTGTATGTGATAAAAATCCCAAATTTTAATTAGGGCATTGGGAAACCCTAGTACAAAACCGAAACTAATCCCTAATTATTCTCATCATTTGCATTGCCCAACTTAGAAGGAAAGAGCTTTGCTCGAGCTGCCATGGAAACTATGGTTTGAGCATTTCCATGTCAATTCCTCTCTGCTTGGTGTCGAATCCCTTTAGGAATTTGATGGTAAGTTGTTTCTTCATCATTCTAGGACATTTCAACTCCATTTTGAAGGGTTTTGATGCCTCTAGGCTACAACCTCTATAGATTTTCTAACTCATTTCTTTGTGCTTTGTTTCTCTATTGATGTCTTCTCCATTTTGGTCCACCATGGATGCCTCCATCTTGAGTATTTGCAAAACATATCTATGGGCGTTGATGAGTTTCTCTCCACAAAAAACTTGGGTAAGTTTCTATGCTTTTCAATCTTGTGCATTTCCCTCTTAAATAAGATCGATTCAAGCTTCTTTGAACAAAATAATGAAGTTGTTCTTTTCTGTGGGAGGAATGAGTGAAATTCTGTGTGCTATCCTTCATACAGGTCATGGCCATACCTTGTGCATTTCTTTTTTTCTACAAAAATGGTTTGGTTTTTTGGGATTGACCCATGATAGAAAAATCAATAAAACTCCATACATTTTGTTTACTATTTTCAAGGTTTCTAAAACCCTTCATGGTTGTGGCCATTCACTATAGGGTGATCCCACAATAGTGGTTTACAAGTTTTGGCCAAACTGGACACTAAAATTATTATTTTTAACTAAATCTTCACATTCGGGCACCTATAATAGCTAAACCGTGAAGGATTTGAAGATGATGTAAACTAGAGTCTCATCACATTTTGTCTGTAGATTCTAAAAATATTTTTTTCAAAATTTTTGGAATTAGATTACACTTCTTTTTCCATCTCCCATGAAAACTGGTTTTTTTCAGAAAACAACATTTTAAAAAAGTGACGCACACTGTATAATGCATAACTTTTTTTCCATGAAGGATCAAATTATAATTCTTTTGAATTTAGATTCATAACTCTGATATCTAGTGCTTCCACTTGGTTAGACAATTTTTTATTGAATATTTTTTCTTTAATCAAGTTTCAAAGTCAAACCAATTACAATTTAGACATAGCATGACCGTATAACGCATAACGTTTTTTGTATATATCAAAATTCATTTTTTTTTGTTGGATCAAGGACTTCAATATCTGGTGCACTCATATTTTTAATTTTTTTTTTGATAATCTGCTATTTTTCCACATGTGCAAAACAAAGACCTTTGTTTTCTACAAAAATCCTATATTTAATAAAACTAAAACAACAAATACATGATAAAACCAAAACATATTAAAATTATATTTGTTGGATAGCTGTTTTGAGGACTACCGGATTCCAGTTGGGTTTGTGAGGATTCCTCCATTTTCATCCTCAACCCGAGCTTCGAAGTGCCAAAATTTAGGTTTTTTGTGTGTCTAAGGGAGGGGATGAGGATTTAGGGGGGTTCGTATGAACCCCTAGGAGTTCATTCAAACCAGGGTTTGGTTGAACCCTGGTTCAAGTGAACCTCTTCAAGGGGGTTCACTCGAACCCCTTTCATATACATTTTTTTTTGTTTTTGGTGGCAAAAATTTTAAGGAGTTCGGTCGAACCCCTTTTTGGTTCGATCGAACTTCTAGGTTCATACAAACCCCCTATACCACCTCCATGTTTTGAGGGCTTTAACACTTGCATAAGCTCGAATCCTTATTATCTTCTGCATTTTGATTTTTTCAAGGAAAACCCTAAGTGGGTTTTGTGTTTTTGTGAAGAAAAATGCCTCCCTCAGGCTGTGGCCATGAGAGCACAAAATGGGTTTTCTCAAACAATTGAAGTAACTTGGGTTTCACTCCACCTTCTGAACATGCAAAAATCAACATCGTTTTTCCATTTTTCTGAATAGAAGCCAAATAAAATCTTCTCCATACAAGGTCGAGGCTTCTATGTTTTTGGGTTTTCAAATTCTCTAAATGTGGTGCCATTGTTGTTCATTTTCTTTTTTGAAACTCTAACTCCATCAAGGCAATTGTTAATTTTCTTTCAACATAATGCATTCTTAGCTTCTCAATATTGTTTAATCTCTAAAGAAAGCAACATGACTTCACTTTCTTTAATATATGCACTATAGCTCCATCTTGTTTGTTCTCAAAATACAAACTTTCACTTCATAACCTGTATGTTTTTACAACCTAGATCACTATTCTTTGAAACACTTTTAATGAATAAAACCGATTCTTTGCATCATTTGTTTTTAGAAAAACAATGTAGCTCCATTATAGCATTAGTTCTCTCTTCTTGTGATGGATTTCAAATGCACACATTGGCTACCTATTACTTGCTTCCCCATTTTTTCAACTTTGGAACCATTTAGAAATTTGTATAATTATTCATAGCTTCATCATATATGTGGGAATGAACACTGAATTTTACTCTTAAGTACTTGCATTTGGGAAGCACGATTCACCTACAAGTACTATGAAGCTTTACCACTATTGATTGCAATTGTTTTGCATTTTGAAAATACCTTCAAACCCACCTTCCTTATCATTGCCACATCACTTTTAGGGGCATAAATAGGTACAATGAAGCTTTCTTTTATGGAGGTGATGTCATAATATTGAAACAAAGACTTGACCTTTATGTTCCATTTAGCTTCCATGATGTTGTTCCATGTGCAAAACTGCCTCCTTCAGAATGTGCATACTCAATCCTTTGATGATCCTTATGCATTGTACCAACAGTCAATGATGACTCTTTTCCCTTTCATGTTTTGGCTTCCATAGTTCATGTGCAACTATTTTGCACTTCCATTGCTTGATAGAACTAAATTCTCTTTGCACTCTTCATGCATTTTTATCTTCCCTTGGGTAGCTACAGTTGATATGAATCTTGATCCACAATGCATGGAAAATTTTGAAATATGTGACACTTTGGTGATGATGCTTGCAACTTCTCTAACTACTTCAATTACTATTTTTGATTTGTATACTTGCATTGTGCATGCCTGATCACTATCACAATTCATGGCAAAGAACCAATTGCTGCCCTATCAATGTGAACAACATATTTATGAAACATGGCAGCAATATAATGTTGTAACAACACTTGTACATGACATATTTGTATGCAAACAAAAATATCTATTGAAAGATATTGCAATTAATTTTTTCTCTACATATTTTTGAGCATTCAAGAAAGATTCCTTGCTCATCACTTTCACTTGCATTTTCTGAATTTGATTGTCATGAATGGGAAATGAATCAACCTCTCTTTTATTTTTTTGTGAACTTCTCTTTCAGTTGGATGCTTCATTTTGAACACTATGAATGTATTTCCTTTCTCAAAAAACCCCTCTTGCAGTCAAGGGGTAGCATGATGGGCTCAACCCTTATGGGAGCCCATTTTATCACCACATGCTATTATGTCTTCAAAATAGATCAACAACATGATTTCTCCTATACCTGCACAGTGAAAAAACATGTTAGTTAAAAACGGTGAAGCTCAATGTTTCATTTTTTCATGTTCTGTTGCATACTTCTAGTGTTTGTTCAACTAATTTTATGCACCACAAAAAATGTACTATATTTTTGTTGGTAGAGCATATAGAAGGATTCATAACTGGAGCTCTAGCAAATCTTTTTCAATCATCTACAGGTTCAATTTGAGACTAGGAGCAAGGAGGGGTAAGCAACAACGAAGGTGAACTCAAAGACACCTTAGGAAATGATGGCTATGTCTCTTCATATGTGTTTCTTTCCTTCTTTTACCTTTAGTTGCATAGTACATTCTTTGTATTAAGTTGACTCATCTATTCCCATGGCTAGTGTGAGACACTTGATCTCTCTTTTTTTTCCAATTGATATGAGAACAACATTCTATGCAATCTTGTTCAATTCTATATATCTCTTTTGCAAAAAATTATGTAACATTATGGAATGGATAAACCAATACAAAATGAAAGCACTATTCTTTATATCTCATGCAATATTTTCTATGTTGTAAACATTGAATGAAAAATTGAATGCTCTCTTTTACTAAAAACACATTACACATTTTAATTGAACAATTATTTTAAACTCCAATACATGCAATGTTTTAAGAAAATGTAGAAATGAATTGAAATCTTTTCACCTTAAAATGAACTTAAGTTAATCAACTCTGCCAATTTGAGCTAAGATGAAAAATTGGTAACAATAAGACATGTTTTCTGCTTAAAGGTGTTGAAATGAGACAAAATCTTGAAGATTTATACATAAAAGCACGGAAATAAGGATCAATCATTCATACACACACAATGAAAAAACCATTGAGAAGGAAAAACCACTAAATTTTATTGATAAAATAGGTGCGTACAAAATTGTACAAGACATAAAGTGAGCTACATCTTCTTCTCCTGCATGAAAGAACTCATAAAAGTTACAATACAATTCTCTAAGAGAGAAGAGAAGAGCTAGTGGAAAAAGTGCCTAAGGCTTGCCTTTATGTTGTTCAACAACTTACAAAAGAATATGAACATGTGTTGAGAAGGAAAAGTTAGATCTCCTTTTCATCTTGCTAATTCAAAGCTCCCTTGGTTGTCCAAAACAAAAACCCCTACTTTGCAGCCCTTTAACAAGCTCCAAAAAGTTGTTTGAGTGGTGAAAAATTCACGTCATGACCTTGCATAGCATTAAAGTACCTAAAATAGCTCCTATATGCTTGGGAAAGTTGTAAAATTGTTCAAAACTACCTCCTACATCCCCTCCATTTGTTTTCACAACTCAACAAGCTTTCTAGAAGCTTGGAAGAAAGCACAACTGATCATAAATACATGGGAAAGAGTTGTAACTGATCATTCAATTCACCAAACTGCCCTTTTGAATGTAATTTATTTCTTCCCTTGATTGACTGTGAAGATTGCAACCTCACCACACATGACTGTCCTTTGTATTTGATTGTCACTATGCAACAATAAATAATGTCACCATTCATGGTGATTTCCATATGTAGTTTTAGGTCCTTCACCTATGCTGCCTCAAGACTATCACTTTTGTTAGAATTCATGATCAACACTCCTTTCAATGTTGCTACTCTTTTGAAGACCTCATGTTGAGTGTCATTGTTTTCTTGCCAAGGGTTTGTCATGACATTTTTTGACTACTCTACTAACATTTTCACCGATGTTTCTTTAATTTCCATCAGTGAACACCATTCGACTATCTTTTGTTGAAGATCTATACTAATGCATAGCTAAAGCACGCTAATAAATTGTGTATCTCTTGTTGCACATATGATTTTAGTGCCACTTCTGATATTTCACAAGAACATCTCATACTTGAAGCAATATCTTTAGTCTAACCAAGAGGATTGTCACCTTATTTGATTTCACATTCCCTATGCCATGGTTATCACTATACTTTGGACACTATTTTCTCAAATATATGACTTTCCTACGCCATTTTTTGCCACTATACTTTGGACTCAAATGGACGCCATACTACCTTGATGCACACTCACCCTTTATCCTTATTTTCAATGTGATCAACAAAAGAAGTTTACAATGTTGATAAAGCTACTCCCTTTACACCCCTGCTACGAGATTTTATAAGAACCTGCACCATAGGAGGGATCAATCTCTTGTTGATGCATGCATAGACCTTTGAACCCTGCCACTGTCCTTACATTTCTCCTCATAGAAATCACTCTTGTGAAGTTCCCTTTGGATGCTTCTAGGACCATCTTTACATTCCCATAGATTGTCTAACCCGTTCATCTTTACCTTGCACACTCTTGATTGCATAATCATATGGATTGTTCAAAATCACATGCCTTTTGGATGACTGTCACTCCTCTTGAATACCTTGACATGATGTTTTTCACTATTCTTTCCTCCATATTTATCATT
Organism: Sequoia sempervirens; assembly: GCA_007258455.2. Taxonomy (NCBI): domain Eukaryota; kingdom Viridiplantae; phylum Streptophyta; class Pinopsida; order Cupressales; family Cupressaceae; genus Sequoia; species Sequoia sempervirens. Next base: position 102,950,246 of record VDFB02000363.1, on the reverse strand, counting down.
TGATACAATGAAAACTCCATTCTAAAATGAAGGGAAAATAACACATACTACACCTCCATCCTTTATTAGAAGAAGGCTATCTTCTCTTGCATTCTATCGCTTTATCCTTCAACCTTTTTCAACTCATGCATTTGGAAAAGAGTTTAACATAGACAAAAACTTGAAGATGACTGTCCATGTGAAGATTGTGCATTTATGATTGTCCTATTAGTTTGTGTGATTGCTCCTCTTTTGGATTTTTTAACCCATTCCATATTGTCATTTCCTTATAGAACTCTACCCCTAGCCTTTATCACTATCCTTTTATGTGAAGATCACTCTCGAATCATGAATACAAACTAATATTTTATTATGGATACTTCTTTATCCTTCCTAAGGTATTCATACTAGGATTTCTTACTACTCGGGCTACTGTTCTAGACTGTACTTCATTGGACTTCCTTGTGTAGTTTGTGTTGATGGCATTGGTCTTCAAATGTTTGTCTAAAAGTGTCTACCTTTTGATATTTCTAAGCTACCACTATCAATATTACATTGATGATGACACTAGAACCTAGCTTTGTAAGTACTATGTTAGAGGTACTTCTTGCTGCATTAGTTGCATTTTCAACAACAATTTCAATATCTACCCTTTCCAATGTAGCTACATCATTAACACCCTCAGTCATTCCACATATACAATTTTGTGTTGGGCCTAAAACTACTTCATAGTTTCATACTTATACTTTAAGAAGATAACAACAAAGCCATTATAATGGTAAATTGGTAAAGCTACAATTGATTCATCCTTATTCTATTAGTCAGATGGCTTGCCTCCTCCATTTTCCAAGGCAATAGCCATGATGGTTGCTACTACCATGATCATGTTGCATAAATGGATTTTCCCTGTCATAATGGTCTTGGAAACCTTCACTAAGCTATCTTATCATGCATAGAATGAAGGTATTATCATGGAAAACACAACAACATATTTCCATTGATCACTTTGAAAAACTTGATGGCTGTCCTAAACATAACTCATGCAAGTTTTCCACTCAATCTTTAATGCTCCTTTGGCTATCATGAATTTTTACTTCTCCTTTTGATGTATTTGATTTATCATTTTCATTGTGATAAGGATGAGAACCTTCAACTATCACTAAAATCAACTATACCAATGAAAGAGATGTAACCATTTAATACACCAACATGCACATTGCACCTTCAATAATTGGTTATTGGCTTATCATTGATTGAACTTGGGTTCTTCCTATGTGGCATGCAATTTTTATCCATGTTGAATCATTCATGATGACCAAAATTTTGCATGAAACTCTATGAGCATGTGAACTAACCCCCTTTGTGATTGTTTATTTGACACTATTGTCTAGTGCCTTGAAAGTGTGTTTATAACCAAATCTATCCATATCATTGGTACTGTTTTTAAAAGAAAATTACCATTAGAGATTGATGCAACAAAATTGATTCCTAAAGTTACAATATTTGACTGAATAAACAGTACCCTTCCCAATGCAACATCTTCACTACTGATAAATTGTTATAATGTCATCATAGTTTTCCTTTGCATCTTTCGCTTCTATCACCATTCTATGATTGAAACATGTCATTGTGCAGACTTATGATATTTGTCCCTTGCAAAACTCTTCACATTCTAAAACTTTGCATGACTCTTAGCATGACTGTGTTCATGCATTTTGTATGAATATGAAGTCTTTCACTGTCTTTTATTAATCCACTTTTTCTCACGTTGGCATGTTTATCTACTCTTCTTATTGTTGCATCTTTGAGAGGAACAACCATTGGACTAAGAATGCCTTGATATTTCTTAAATGTAGCCATCCATGCATTATTGGTTGAACTAAAACCAATTCTAAAGTGTTGTGAAGGCATTAGAAAAGGATCAGGTCCATTGCTAGAGTCATTAGGTCCAAGGAGTGCTATTGGATTAATTAGCCAAAATATGCAGATTTGTAGCTTCTACTCGCCATGCACAATATGCAGTTGAAGACATTTATGAAAAATCATAATGTTCAAATCTTTAAGAAAACATACTTGGAAAATTATGAAAAGGTGCATGCAAAATGTGTAATGTGGATATGAAGGAAAAGTAGGGCTTTATCAAACTCCTTTCATTGTGCCACAAATTTTTTCTCCCTTTCTTTATTTCTCCCACGCGCCTGCTTATGCATGAGTTAGAGAATGCTCTTGCTAGAATTTCTCAATGTTACCAATCCTTTCATTAACCTCTACAACTCCCTTTTAATCTGGAGTAACAAATTGTTTTTTTCACTCAATGCTATGAGCTCCTTTGGACTCCTTCAAACAATTAATTGAAAACCTTTATTTTTGCTATGTGGGTGGGGCTTGAATGAACTCTTAAAACTTCTCCAACTTCCTTGCAACGTGGAGAGAACTCCAAAAACTAGTGTTGGTTTTGAGCCATGTCAAGAGACCTCTTCAATGCAACAACCAAAACCCTAGAACTCATGCTACGTGATAAGAAAAAAAACAAACAAACCCAATACTCTTCCTTTCTTAGCATTGAATATAGCACCAATTTTATTTTTATCATTCTCATTTGTTTTCCCAAGACAAAAAGGCTTAAGATTAAAAATTAAATAAAAATTTAACTTTATAAATCCCCTTAAAGCCTTTCTAATGGCTATTTTTTCCAAGGAATGACAAAAATATCAATAGGTACATTTATGAATGTGTTTGGAGATACTTTAGTTGGTAAATAAAGATAACTATTTGATTCATATAATGTTTATTACACATTTATGGTTTACTTCACTCTTAGACCTAGATAATGCTTTCTTAGTGATTCTAATTTTTTCATTCCTTATGAGGTATTATGTATTTATTTATTTGATGTTGATATACCATTTTTAGATACCTATGATGAATCTACTATGGACCATTTTATTTCCTTTTCATGAAGCATATTTTGAGATTTATGATAATTCATATGATCATCATTATATTTCACTTACATATTCATAATCAAGATGAAAACCCCATGGATTAAACATGCATGAAGAAGAGGAATAATCTCACGATGATCTCTTATAACTTTTACTAGCATCATTTAAGTATCTTATTCACTTTATTGATAATCCATAAACCATTATATCTTCCTCAACCATTACATAAGACATGGATACTAAAAGGAAATATAACTGATAAAATAAACAAGAGAAGCTATTCTAAATATATTCAAGTCAAATATATAATAAAATATACAAAAAAGACAAAATAAGAACACTAGATACACTTTAAGAAACCCTTTTGAGAAAACCCAAAAAAAATACATCGCCACTTAATATATCATTAAATAGATGATTATATTATAGTGAAATTCAATTTTTTTTGAAATGATGTGTTCAATCATGTACTTGATCTAAAATGAATATTTTATTTAGCCAAAGATACCAATAGGTAAATATTTGGTATTGGCTAGTTCAACTTTGAAAAATATAATAAAATAATTAAGCACCTAGATCTCCCAAATCTTGTGTTTCATCAATCTAATGGATGTAAAATTTGAAACAAAGAAAAATAGGTGCATCAATATGGAACAAAGGAATATGGGGTTATGATGGACCTATCTTCCTACTTTCATTAGGAAATGAGATGCACACAAATAATTGACTAATTTCCTATTACCTATTTTAGCTACTAGCTCAAATAGGTAGAGTTGTTATGTTTTAAAAGTGAAAAGAAGGTACATTTTGTTTTTCCTATGTCACATTCATGTGCATAAAAGGAAAATCAAAAGATTACACTACTACATTGTATTATGCAGATGCATATAGCATAGGATAAAATGTACAATATTTTCAAAATTGTATATATTCATTGATAACATAGATGTATGGTGTTCCACACAAGCCATGGAACTGACTATTTTAATGCAAATAAAATAAAAACTATACATTTTAAGATAAAAAATGCACATATAAAGATAGGGGACCTGCCATTGCCTGAATGACGAATCCTAGTTGTTTATCCTACATTAGCTTTAGTCCTTCACGTTTGTCTAGTCTCTAGTTGTTGCTCCTTGTTGCTCCTAGGATTCCTACATGAGTGAGATGAGGTTTGGTAAGAGAAACAAAGGATCACCAATCAGTATATCTACAAAAATTTGTAAACATATAGTTCAAGACCTTCATCTACATTAAAACAACTAGCATACAATAAATGTCCAGGAAAACAAAGAGCGTACTCAAACACATCTATCATATGCTCTATTTTTGTCTAATATGTTTGCTTCTTATGCAGGTATAGGTGAAATCCTTGTTACTATGTTGTTTCATTTGATTGCAGCACATGGGTAAAATGAGGCTCCCACAAGGGTTGAGCCTAGTGTGTTGCCCTTTGATTACATTATAGAGGGATAATTGCATTTTTTACATCACCATTGGTTTCTTGTTGATGAGTCTCATCAATCATGGTGTTATTGATGAGGAATGGATGTCATTATTAATGGGAGTCATCTCGCATTAATAGTGATACTCCTTATCAATAAAAACATGTCATGAAGCTCATCTACATGGATTCAATGAGATTCTTCTGAGTTATTCAATGATAAGTTATTATAAGCTATCTAGAGTAGCTATTGGTGATAAATGGAATGCAATGGTCAAGGCATGTTTGCACTTGCTATCCCAAAGATAAATGCATGAGAAGGAGAACTCATTGATGCAAATGAGAAAAAGGTAACTAGCATTGTCAATTATCATTGTATGAGGCAGTATAATAAATATACTAGTTTCATAGTGATGCTTTAGGAAGTGGAGGATCTGGCTCTTTACAATCAACATTGAAAATGTTCCAATAGGACAACATGATCATACAAAAGGTATAGAGGAAATCTTGTGAAAGTGAGAGCCTAATGAAATTATATAAAAAGCATAATATTGCAGTCACTGTTTACTCCTTTGATATAATATAGAATGTTTTGTTTCTTTTTTCTTGCTCAGAGTATTTGTATCCTCAATTTCTAGACAAGAAGAGCAATCAATGGAAGGTATGATAGTAAAAGAGCAAGTATATTCATCATAGTGAAGGTAGTGCAATTACTTGAATGATAGTCTAGAGTAGTAGGCCAGGTAGTCATCAAAGTTCATAAGAAACAAGTATGCATGGAAGACATCATACACTCCATTTATGTGTTCAAATCATTAGTGAACAATGAAAAACAACATCTTCAAATCCATAAAGAATGGTGGGATCATACAATGATAGTATAGTATATGAGGCTATAGTAAATGATCTTATTCTTCATGATATTTCACAGTATAGTGAGCAAAGTTAAGAGATGAATTTGATAGTGATAGATATAGTGACTGGAAATAGTAGGAATAGAGCCACGATCTTTGTGATAGGAACTTTTTCTAGAATGCATTTCAAATAGAAACCCTCATTTGCTCAAAAGTGAATGAAACTTAGTACAGAAGCATAAAATGATAGTGATATTTGAGGATAGAGATAATAGTAGCATAAAGGAAGTAGTGATCATAGTCAAAGATTATGGCTTTCAAAGTCATATTAAATGCAGAAAGCTACTATTCTTTTTACTTTTAAAAACCTTGAAGTCTCTAAGGGAAAAAAAATAAAACACAGCCAAACCCAAAATCATAAATGAAGCATGGAATAGAGTATAGGTGTGAAGACCCTCAAGATAGGGTTTTAAAACAAAATAAAGCTTCATTTATGGATACCTAGAAGAGCCACAAATAAAATATGAAAAACCTAGTTGGTGTCTATAGTGGTCGTGGCCCAGAGAAGTGTTATTCCTCACAAATGTTAAACTAGCTTGGGGTTTTGTAACAAAATATCAAATACAGAAGGAAAAGAGAGGTTTTTTGAGCCTTTGTGATATGAACAAATCTTCAAAAAAGGTAGAATGCAAGATTCAAAGATCTTACCTTCAATTTTGGCTGTAGAAAATATAGGTTGAGCCGCAGGCTTTCCATAATTTTTCTTCTAAGTTTTCAATCAATGAGTCTCCAATGGTGGCCTCAAGAATGGTAATGAGTTTTAACAAAGAGGATGAACATAGAAAAACACATCAGAAATATTTTTATAGCCACGACTTAAAGGCCCAAGAATGTTTCAAAATGGAATCAAAGTGTCTTAGATTGGTGAAAATACAACTTACTATCAGTCTCCTGAAGAGTTCTGACACAAGAAGTAGAGGGTGCTCAAAGTTTCAAGCTCGAACCTAATATAGCCATGGCAGCCCAAAGTGGAGAGCAATACAACAGAGAAATGAAACATAGGAAATAAGTAAGAAAATCATTGTAGTTGTGGCCTAAAAGACCCAAATTAGCAGAAAAATGGAGATTTTCATTCTATTTTTCCATGAAATAACTCATCAATGATTCTGTGAGAATATCGATAGGAAGATGATGGAAAAGTTCCACTGAAGCCTCAATATTTTTCCATGAATCATCTCCATGTGTGAAGCTTTGTGGAAACCCTATGGTGTCAGCGGCTTCCTCCAGAATCATTGACAACATAATCAAATGAGTGATTTTTATTTTGCCTATCTTTTGTTGTTAGGGTTTTCATGACCCTATTATGCCGATAGCTCAGTGGCATTTTTTCCATAGTTTTTAAAAAATATACATGCTGATTAATCTTCTCATGGGCTAAGACCTTGAGTCTTATGTCTTGTGTTTACACCATGCCATGTATGTTAAAGTCTTTGACTTTCCTTGCATTGTAATCTCCCATATGGGTCGAGCCCTTCCTCTTATTTTGCATTGATTTTAAATGTAAATTTTTTTAATTAAGTGATAGTTTATAAATAAATTAACTATAAATGTTATTTTAAATGCAAAATGAAGTGTATTGAGCTTTCAACGCATGGTAAAGGGAGATATGGATATAGTTGAGTCTTTATACTTTTACAAGCATCTAGTGGGAGTTAGAGGAAGTTTGCAAACATATGGAGAGCATGTAGGGGATTTTGTTTCACTTGGTTGGAGGTTATGAGAGAATATAGGAGGCGGTTCTTTATGCCTAGATACTTGGTATGGCCAAAATTATCTTTTTTCACACATGGGAGTTCATTTGGAGGGAATCTAGTCGCTAGATTTTAGGTTTTTGGGGGCATCCAACCCAAGGTAGTTTCTAGTTCCTATTTTGGTGCAACTGTTTGGGAGTTGATGATATAGTCATTCATTTGACTCATTGTACTTAGTTCTTCTTTATGCAATTTTTGGACTTAGTGGCTTTTCAATCCTTTGTTAGATTTTGGCATATTTCTATAACTCACATTTGGACATAAATAATAGAGGAGAGCTTGAATGTCAATGATTTTGGAGTTTTTCCTTCTCTTTCCTTGATTCATTTCATGCATTCAAATGATTTGATCAAGTTATTTGTGAGGTATTGTTATTTCCTTATAGCTTTGTCTCATGTTAAACACCTTTATGTAAGAGTTTGCTTATGTAGGTCATAATTTGTGTCAAGTTTTGTGAATGGATTATAGCTGTGAAGTCACCTTACTTTTAGAAGTATGAGCATCACGACCTTGTTATGAAATACTTATGCAAGGACATACAAGAATAAGTTGTGCAAGTTTATTTTCAGTCATTTTAAGCAAGTGTTGATTATATGAGTTTATGTCCAAGTTCGGTTTGGTGTATCACCTGTTTAGTCTTTTTGTTCATTTTTTAGTTTCTCAATTATGCATATTTCTCTTCCCTTTTCCTTGTCAATCAATAGAATAGTGAAGTAATTTGGGTGATAACTAGATGGAGCCAACCTTATTGGGAGATTCACTCAAAATTCTAGGTGACCCACAACCTAGGAGTGATTCCATGTTTCTCTAGAGTGCTAAGTTCTGCAACTTAGCGAGGGTGCAACTTTAAGAGATAATAGTTTTGGCATGCCTGGTGGGACTGTCGAATCAAGATATTATTAGGAAATGATTTTTCTGCTGGTTTTGATGTGCAACCAGTGAAATTTCAGACCTTTTTAGAGGTTAAGTTTGCATGTATGGCAACTCTGAGTCTGGTGGTTAGCAAAATCATGTGCAAGATAGCATATGAAAAGAATACAAATAAGAAGTAGTGTTGTCCCTTTTGAATATTTACAATTTTCACCACCTAGGAGGAGTGGAAGAACTATAAAATGAACTTTTGTTCCAACAAAAAAGGGTTCAGTCAATACCGCCTAGTTTTAAAACAACAACAATATCAAGTCCTATTGTACCTTCAATTTTTGTACCTGTTGTTCTAGTTTAGGTCACACCTCCAGTTGCACAAATGGCTAGGAATTAACCTTTTGTTCCATTTAATAGAGGAAATCCTTTGAATCTTGTGTAGCATGATGATATACCTATGGCTACTTTGAAAATTTTACCTTTTTTCATAGGGGAGGATCAAACTACTCCCATTGAGCACATTAGAGATGTAGCTTCATTATGTGGAGTCCACCACATTACTTAGGAAAATTTTGTAGTAAGACTACTTACTGCTTCATTTAAATGAAAGGCTATACAATGGTTCAGAGGCTTGGCGGTCAGTTCTATTGCAACATGGGACAAATTGGGAGACAAGTTGCACAAATAGTTTCAAGATAAGTTTGATCACCTGTCACTATTTGAACTGACAACAATCAAGAGAGCTCCCTAGGAGTAGATGATGGATTTTAATTATCATTTTCAGAAAACATGGTACATAATTCCTGATAGGTTAAGTCCTTCTTCGGAATATGCTTTTTTGTATTACTTGAGGGCTCTCAATAGTGACATTTCTATCATGATACAATCTATGGGGGGTGTCTCTCTACCAGATGCTTATGAAATAGCAATTAGAGTAGAAAATAGTCTAATCCAAGTTGTAAGATAGCTCCTAGACCCCTAATGCCAATTTTCCCAGAAATCCAGTCTTCAATGCCTCTACAAATACCACCCTTTGCTCCTTTACCTATTGTTCCAACATTACCAGCTGCTATTAGCAAAGAAATGACTGTCCTAGGTCCATCTCAGGAGTTACAAGAGATTAAAAATATTCAGAAAAATATTAAGAACATATTGCAAACTTTTGGTAATGAGCTAGTAAGCATTAAGAAGTAGCAGTTTTAGAATAGGCAGCCTTATCAACCTCAAAACCAAGGGCCAAGTTAGCCATACCAAGTAAATAAACAACAATATAAGGGTAACTATCAAGGTGCAAGACAAAATGTGGGCCCAAGGCCTTTTCAGCCGTATAATCCTACTCCAATTAGTGCAACTAGGGATCTTGTTCTTGTACAAAACAACCTTGCAACAAACTGAGCGGTGCTTTTTGTGCAATCAGCCCCACAATCAAGCTACATGTTTTAATGGGGTCATTAATCAAGCTTTGATGGTGTATAATGTCTCAAATGTGTAGAGCATACCTAATGAGGAATCACCACAACAATAGAATCATCCTCTAGATGATACAACTCTCTTGAATTGGAAAGGAGAGGAATTTGGTGGAGTGAATAGGGATTATTCTTTGGTTGTATCTAATACAAGATCTAAAAAGAGGGATTTTGAGACTGAATAGTTAGAAAGCAAAGGTAAAGAAGCTATTGGTCCATCTACATCTCAAGTTCCATGCATATTACAAAGAAATTCACAAGTTGCTGCCAAAGAGCAGACTAGGAGTCACCCTCAATCAACTCATTTGCAAGTTGATCCTACTGTTGTGAGGACTCAACATAAGGTAATTACTACTGCCCCATACAATATTATTGAAATTATGAAGAAAATGAATGTATTAATGTCTACATGGTATTCTTTATCCATCCCAGGCCAAAAAGACTTATTACAGTCCGCTTTATCTGATGTGAATGTTTCAAATGATACAACAATAGGTCAAGTTAAAGTTGTTCTCACAAATACACCTTAGGACAACAATAAACAATTAGGTAAAGATGTCAATCCCCCTCCATTTTATGTGTCTTTGATAGTAGGGGATAAGCTGGTCCATAATTGCATGGTGGATAGTGGGGTAAGCAGTTCTATTATGCCCAAAAAGATTGTTGACAAGTTGGAACTAAAATATCAGCCCCTTGAGAAAGGAGTGGTCCAATTAGATGGATCATCTGTTAATACTATAGGTGTCATTAAGGACTTAAGCCTTACACTTCATACTTGTCCAAACTTTTCCATTCCCCAACATATTTTTCATTAACTTGCCAACTTATTTTGCATTATGCTTGTCAAGAGATTTTACTACCAAGAAGGGGGTTATTTGTCCTCAGATTGGTCCCACATGTTGTTTAGGACTAGATATGGGACAAAAGTGACTATAAAATCTGAGTCACTTGCCAAAGATCACATTGAACCTTATATACCAAGTGTTGTTAATGCAAATTGTGTTGTTTTTGTGGATAGAAAGCTCGTTGCTGCTTAAGAATTGCAAGTTGAAAGTGTGCCAGATATACTCTTAAATGAGTAGGTAGTAGAAAATGTTGAAGATAATCCAAATGATAATATTAAATAGGCTGGTTTGGGATTATATGTGTTACATGAACCTAAAATAGTGATGCCAAGCCTCAAAAAGAAGGTAGAACAGTAGATAGGACAACAGGATGAGGTGTGGAAGATGTTCTTTGATGGTTATAGAAGTAGAAATGGAGTTGGTGGGGGTGCGATGCTTGTGTCCCCACAAGGTGACAAGTATTTGGAGACAGTGAGTTGATAGTCAATCAAGTAAGAGGCTTGAATGTGACTAAAAATGATGTCCTTAAGTCTTACAAGAATAGGGTGTGGGATATGATAGAGGAATTCAATGTTTTTAATCTGATTTCAATTCCTAGGAATTAGAATAAGCATGCAAATAGGTTAGCTACAATAGGTGCTCAGTTTGATATACCTAATGATATTAAAAAGTGAAAAGTGCAGCAATATGTTAAGGTTGTTATAAGGCCTTCTATTCCTGATAATAACATTAATTGGAAAGTATTCTAGAGTGATGAGCAGGTGTTGAGCTTTTTACTTGAAGAAGATGAGTTTTTATTGGTAAATTAGGAGAAGCTAAAGCAACAATATGATGATTATATCATTTAGCTAAGAACTAACAAGTTGCCCAAGGGTCTAGTCACCTTAGAATCTATCTTCAACATTGATTATCAACTCAAAAAGAGAAAAACCAACATGTAGGTTAAGGAGGAACATTACGAAGAGTTTGAGATATTTAAAGGTACTCTCCTTAAAATTGGAAAAATTTGTTCACAAGTAGATAGGCAAGATTTTGTTGCTCTTTGTCAATAATTTCAAGATGTTTTTGCATGAGAATACTTAGATTTAAAGGGATTTGATCCCTAGATTGCCTAGTATACCATAGAATTAGAGCCAAATGCAAAGCTTGTTAGGTAGAAACAAAGGCCTTTAAATCCAAAACTTGAGCCCCTTATGATAAAGGAATTGACCAAGCTGATTGAGGGAGACATTATATTCCCAATCAAGCATACCTCATGGGTTTCTAACCTTGTATCGATTAGAAAGAAAACTAGAGAAATTAGGTTTTGTGTAGACTTTAAATACCTTAATAGAGCCTCATTGAACGATCATTATCCGCTGCCCTCTATAGAGTATATTCTTCAAGTAGTTGTTGGTTCAAGAAGATTTTCCTTGATGGTTATTTTGGTTAGAACCAGGTATTGTTCAAAGAAGAGGACCAATACACGACTACTTTTACCACAAAGTGGGGCACTATGGCTACAAAAGAATGCCATTTGGTATGTCTAATGCTGGAGCCCTCTTTTAGAGGGCCATGGACATGGCATTTCAAGGAATGATTCATAAATTAGTGCTCATATATCTTGATGACTTAACAATGTTTTCTAAAAATGTAGATGACCATTTTTCTCATCTAAGACAAGTGTTTGAGATATGTAGGGGGTTTGGTATATCCCCCAACCCCCAAAAGTGCATTTTTGATGTTCACGAAGGAAAGCTTTTAGGACACATAGTGTCAAAACAAGGGATCACCATCGATCTTGAAAGAGTGAAAGCCATTTTCGAGATGCCATTACCCAATCATAAAAAGGGGCTGAAATTTTTTTTGGGCAGAATTAATTTTGTAAGGTTTATTCTATATGTTGCAAATCTTTTGAAGCCATTAACTGCTATGTTAAAGAAAAATGTAAGTTTCAGCTAGACCAGAGAGGGCAAGCACAATTTTGAAGCTACTAAGGAGGCCTTATTAGTAGCTCCTACTCTAGTAAATCCAAATTTTTTAAAAGATTTAATTCTATATCCTTTTGGTAGCATAGATTCCATTTTTGCAATGCTGGTACAACAAAATAATGATGGTTTAGAATCTAGCCTATTTCCTTTTTCAATCAAGGTTTAGAGGATTATGAACAGAGGTATACCTTCATGGAGAAACATGTACTTGTTATCAGAAGTCTGAAATTTTTTAAACCTTTGATTTCTAACAATAAGATACATCTAATGGTTGCTCACCCTAGTGTCAAGGAGTTTTTGTTAAGTAGGGACCTGAATGAAAAGAGGGTTGGATGGATTATGAAGGTTATGGAGTATGATATAGAAATAATGATGACCAAGCTTGTAAGGGGTAAAGGGTTGTGTGAATAGCTAGCTACAGGGTCTGAAAATGAGGAAAAGATAGAAAGAGAGACTATTTTGGTCACTAATGATGAGCCTCAGAATGCTACACCTACATTGGGTGCAAGTTGGGTACATGATATGAATCATTTCTTGCAAATCGATGAGTTTCCACTAGGTTTAGATAAGGCCAAGAGGAGATATTTTAGATTGCACTCTATTCCTTATGTGCTAGTTGATAATGCTCTTTTCAGAAAGGACCTTAATGGTGTGTTGTTAAGGTGTATTGATCATGATCAGGTAGATAAAGTACTTCATGAGTTCCATGATGGAACTACTGGGGGTCATTTTTCCCCAAGAACTAATGCATGGAAGATAATGAGAGTTGGCTACTATTGGCCAAGCTTGTTTAAGGATTCCCATGCATGGGCAAGAAAGTGTAAAAAATGTGCCATTTTTGTAGGAAAAGAGAGACTGCGAACTTTACCTTTGTAGCCAATTCAAGTGGAACAACCCTTCATGAAATAGGACATTGATTTCATAGGTGCCATTAACCCACCTTCTAGTGCAAGTCATAGGTGGGTACTTATTGCAACTGATTACTTTACAAGATGGATTGAAACAGTGGCTTTGAAAGAAGCCAATGAAAGTGTTGTTTTAAAATTTTATGATGAGATAGTAACCAGGTTTGGAGTACCTGAATCAATCATTTTAGATAATTCTTTAGAATTTTTTAGGCTTAGATTAAATGATTGGGCTATTAGGAATGTAATTCATTTGAATACTTCATAAAACTATTACCCACAAGGTAATGGTTTGGCAGAATCAACAAACAAGAAACTGGTAAGGATTATTAAAAGAACCATGGAGGATAATCAAAGAACCTGGCACACCAAGTTGAAATCTACCTTATGGGAATATAGAATAACTCCCAAAAGGTCCATTGAGAACTCCCCATATGTGCTACTTTATGGTAAGGAGGCAAGATTTCCTTTTTCTATGGAGCTTCCAACTCTTGATATTATGCACTAGCTAGAGATTTTTGAGGAGCAAGACCCAATGGTAGTTAGGTAATCTCATCTCATGGAGCTAGAAGAGACATGAGATAAGGCAATGAATTCCTTGGAGTATCATCAACTCCAAAAAAAAGTCTTTGATAAGAAAGCAACACCTAATGTATTTAGAGAGGGTGATGTTGTACTCAAATGGGATTAATTAAAAAGTAGGCCAAGAAAGCATACTAAGTTTGATAACTTCTAAAGTGGCCCATTTGTTATTACAAAATGTAAGGAGAACAATGCATTCTAGTTATCAAAGATGGATGGAGAAATTTTTCCTATCCCATTTAATGGGATACACCTCAAACAGTGTTTTAATGTTTGATTTGCATTGTACATGCCAGATTAGGAGTTTTATTTTCAATAAGTGTTGATGCACCATAGTTTAGATGCAAGTTTTCATTTTCCCTAAGTGTTGTTTAGCACAATTAGGTAGTTTTCCTTCTAAAATTTTGGTGTCTAAATAAGTTTCTAGGGTGTCATTCATTGATCTAGTGAGTTATAGTATTTTTCAAGACTGTTTTAAGTTGTGTCAACTTTTAGGTGACTTAGTGCCCAATGGATAAGCTTTAGGCAACTAGTCAGGATGTTTACCAGGCAAACATATAGCAAATGTTGCCAAAAAATGTTACCTATTTTAGGTACTAGCTGAAATAGATAGAGCTATTATGTTTTACAAGTGAAAAGAAGGTACATTTTTTTTTTGCTATATCACATTCATGTGCATAAAAGGAAAATCAAAAGATTACATTACTACATTGTATTATGCAGATGCATATAACATAGGAGAAAATGCACAATATTTTCAAAATTGTAATTTTCATTGATAACATAGATGTATGGTGTTCCACACAAGTCGTGGAAGTGATTGTTTTAATGCAAATAAAAGAAAACTATACATTTGCAGATAAAAAATGCACATACAAATATAGGGGAACCTTCATTGCATGAATGACGAATCCCAGTTGTTTGTCTTGCATCAGCTTCAGTCCTTCACATTTTCCCAGTCTCCAGTTGTTGCTCCTTACTGCTCCTAGGATTCCTGCATGAGTTAGATGAGGTTTGGTTAGAGAAATGAAGGATCACCAATCAGTATATCTACAAACATGTGTCAACATATAGCTTGATCTTCATCTGCATTATAATAGCTAGCATGCCACAAATGTCTAGGAAAACAAAGAGCATAATCAAACACATCTATCATATGCTCTATTTTTATCTAATATGTTTGCTTCTTGTGCAGGTTTAGGTGAAATCCTTGTTACTGTGTTGTTTCATTTGATTGCAACACATGGGTAAAATGTGGCTCCCACAAGGGTTGAGCCCAATGTGCTGCCCTCTGATTACATTATAGAGGGATAATTTCATTTTTTACATCACCATTGGTTTCTTGTTGATGAGTCTCATCAATCATGGTGTTACTGATGAGGAATGGATATCATTACTAATGGGAGTCATCTCACATTAATAGTAATAATCCTTATTAATAAAAACATGTCACGAGGCTCATCTACAAGGATTCAATGAGATTCTTCTGAATTATGCAATTATAAATTTTCATAAGCTACCTAGAGTAGCTATGGGTGATAAATGGAATGTGATGGTCAAGGCATGTTTGCATTTTCTATCCCAAAGAGAAATGCATGAGAAGGAAAGCTCATTGATGTAAATGAGAAAAGGTACTAGCATTGTCAATTTTCATTGTATGAGGCAATAGAATAAATACACTAGTTTCAAAGTGATGCTACAGGAAGTGGAGGATCTGCCTCTTTACAATCAACATTGAAAATGTTCCAATAGGATAGCATGATCATACAAAAGGTAAAGAGGCAGTCTTGTGAAATCCAGAGCCTAATGAAATTATATCAAAAGCATAATATTGCAATCACTATTCACTCCTTTGATAGAATATAGAATGTTTTGTTTCTATTTTCTTGTTTACAGTATTTGTATCTTGAGTTTTTGGACAAGAAGAGAAGTCAATGGAAGATATGATAGTAAAAGAGCACGTACAATCATCATAGTGAAGGAAATGCAATTAATTGAATGGAAGTCTAGAGTAGTAGGCTAGATAGTCATCAAATCTCATAAGAAACAAGTATGCATGGAAGACATCATACACTCTATATATGTGTTTAAATCATTAGTGGACAATGGAAAATAAAAGCTTCAAATCCATAAAGAATGGTGGGATCATACAATGATAGCACAATATATGAGATTGTAGTAAATGATCCTATTCTTCATGATATTTCACAATATAGTGAGCAAAGTTAAGAGATGAATTTGATAGTGACAGATATAGTGACTAGAAACGGTAAGAACAAAGCCACGACCTTTTGTGATAGGAACTTTTTGAGAAAGCGTTTTAAATATAAACCCTCATTTGCTCAAAAGTGAATGAAAATCAATACAGAAGCATAAAATGAAAATGATATTTGAGGATAGAGAAAATAGTAGCATAAAGGAAGTAGTGATCATAGTCAAAGATTATGGCTTTCAAAGTCATATTAAATGTAGAAAGCTACTGTCATTTTTTCTTTTAAAACCCTTGAAGTCTCTAAGGGAAAAAAAACACAGCAAAACCTAGAACTATAAATGAAGCATGGAATAGAGTACAGGTGTGAAGACCCTCAAGCTAGGGTTTAAAAAAAAGAAGCTTCATTTATGGATACCTAGAAGATCCATAGATAAAATATGAAAAGCCTAGTTGGTGTCTACAGTGGCCATGGCCTAGAGAAGTGTTATTCCTCACAAATGTTAAACTAGCTTAGGTTTTTGTAATAAAATATCAAATACAGAAGGAAACGAGAGGTTTTTTGAGCCTTTGTGATATGAAAAAATCTTCAGAAAAAGGTAGAATACAAGATTCAAAGAGCTTACCTTCAATTTTGGCTATAGAAGATATGGGTTGAGCCACAAGATTTCTGTAATTTTTCTTCTAAGTTTTCAATCAATGAGTCTCCAATGGTAGCCTCAAGAATGGTAATGAATATTAACAGAGAGGATGAACATAAAAAATCACATCAAAAAGCTTATTATAGCCATGACTTAAAGGCCCAAGAATATTTCAAAATATAATCAAAGTGTCTCAGATTGGTGAGAGTACAACTTACTATTGGTCTCCTGAAGAGTTTCGACACAAGCAACAAAAGGTGCTCAAAGTTTCAAGCTCAAGCCCAGTATAGCCATGGGGGCCCAAAGTGGAGAGCAATACAACAGAGAAATGAAACATATGAAATAAGTAAGAAAATCATTGTAGTCATGGCCTAAAAGACCCAGATTAGCAGAAAAATGGAGATTTTCATTCTATTTTTCCTTGAAATAACTCACCAGTGATTCTATGAGAATATCAAGAAGAAGATGATGGAAAAGTGCCACTAAATCCTCAAGATTTTTCCATGAATCACCTCCATGTGTGAATCTTTGTAGAAACCCTATGGTGTCAATGGCTTCCTCCATAATCATCGATAGAAAAATGAAATGAATGATTTTCATTTTTCCTATCTTTTTTTGTTAGGGTTTTCTTGACCCAATTATGCCAATAGCTCAATGGAATTTTTTCCATAGTTTTAAAAAAATATACATGTTGATTAATTTGCTCGTGGGCTAAGACCTTGAGTCTTATGTCTTGTGTTTACACCATGCCATGCATTTTCAAGTCTTTGACTTTCTTTGCATTATAATATCTCATATGGGTCGAGCCCTTTCTCTTATTTTGCATTGATTTTAAATGTAAAACATTTTAATTAAGTGATAGTTTATAAATCACTTAACTATAAATGTTACTTTAAATGCAAGGTGAAGTGTATTGATCTTTCAACACATGGTAAAGGGAGATATGGATATAGTTGAGTCTTTATGCTTTTGCAAGCATTTAGGGGGAGTTAGAGGAAGTTTGCAAACATATGGAGAGAATGTAGGGGATTTTGTTTCACTTGGTTGGAGGTTATGGGAGAATATAGGAGGTGGTTTTGCATGCCTAGATGCTTGGTATGGTCAAACTTAGCTTTTTTCACACATGAGAGCTCATTTGGAGAGAATCTAGTTGCTAGATTTTAGGCTTTTTGGGGGCATCCAACCAAAGGTAGTTTTTGGTTCCTATTTTGGTGCAACTAGTTGGGAGTTGATGATAAAGTCATTCATTTGACTTATTGTACTCAGTTCTTCTTTATGCAATTTTTGGACTTAGTGAATTTTCAGTCCTTTGTCAGATTTTGGCATATTTCTATAACTCACATTTTGGACATGAATAATAGAGGAGACCTTAAATATCAATGATTTTGGAGTTTTTCCTTCTCTTTCCTTACTTCATTGTGCAAATTCAAATTATCTGATCAAGTTATTTGTGAGGTATAGTTATTTCCCTATAGCTTTGTCTCATGTTCAACACCTTTATGCAAGAGTTTGTTTATGCAGGTCATAATCTGTGTCAAGTTTTGTGAATGGCTTATAGTTGTGAAGTCACCTTCCTTCTAGAAGTCTGAGCATCAGGACCTCGTTATGAAATACTTATGCAAATACATACAAGAATAAGTTGTGCAAGTTTATTTTTAGTCATTTTAAGCAAATGTTGATTATCTGAGTTTATTTTCAGGTTGGGTTTGGTGTATCACCTCTTTAGTCTTTTTGTTCATTTTCAATTTATCAGTTATGCATATTTCTCTTCCCTTTTCCTTGTCAATTAGTAGAATACTAAAGTAATTTAGGTGATAACCAGCTAGGAGCCAGCCTTATCTGGAGATTCACTCCAAATTATAGGTGACCCATAGCCTAGGAGTGATTCCATGTTTCTCTAGAGTGCTAAGTTCTGCAGCTTAGGTAGGGTGCAAATTTAAGAGATAACACTACCTTTAGGAGAATCAATTCTATGGAGGAATTTTCAAATTTCTTTTTTTTGTGTCAACATAAGAGTCTTCGTCAAATAACACTTTGGGGAGAACAACTAAAATCAATAAATCAACACAAAATTGCAATCTAACACTTAGAACAACAAGATTAAGCTCGATACTGATACAACAAGAAAATAGAATGTAGATTAGAGAAGGGTAGAAGCATGTGTACCAGTCACCAAAAGTGATTTTCTAAAGCTGATTTGGGATTCATTTTCTTAGGGGTGAATGGGTCCTAAGTTATGGTTTTTCTACAAGCTTCGAAAGCCTTTGCTACAAATCCGACTCTTCCAATTTGCCTAGGTTTTAGGTTTGGAAATATGGAAATAATTTTTTTGAGTTTCCATGAGAGGATAGAGACTTTGAGAATTTCTCCAAATTTGATCTTCAAAAGGCATTCAAGATTTCTTCCACCTAAATCTACAATCATAAATCAAGAGGGAAAAATGTTTTGTTTTTGGTGAATGGGGGTTTTCCTTGGTCAAACCCTGTTTTGGTAATCAAACCTTGAAATGAATAAAAACATGAAAGAGGGAATGAAGAATGAACAAAAAAATGTTACCACTCAAAAAAACCTTGAATAGATCTTGAATGAAAGTCTACAACTTGCATGAAATGGACTTAATAGATGTGGATCTTGAACTAAGAATCTTGCTTGAAATAGTGCTTTGAATGCTTGATAGGATCATGAAACCTACATCACCATATTACCTCCAAAAACATGAATGATGCAAGAAGACTTTGACATGAAAATTGGATCTTGATTGCTGCAATAAATATTCAATAAATATACTCTTGAATTCCTTTGAATTTCTCCAAAATGTTCTTGAATTTCTCTCTTAGATTTTGAAAATTACTAGCTTGAAAATATTAGGTGAAACATAGTGAAATATCCTTATATTTATAGGTATGTATCCTCAATTTCTCAAAATTCAAATATCACAAGATGGCATTGAAATATAGATTTGAATATGTTAAAATACCACCAAAACATAATTTAAATTTAGGTCCTAGGTCTAAGGGAAGACCCATTCTCCCATGGGCGAATGGGTCCTAGGTCCGGAAATCTAGGACACACATTGCTCAAGGTAAAGTATTATGCTTAGGCATTAATTATTGTCAAGTTTCCCCTTTGGAAAATGTAATAAAATAGGATTGGAAATGAATTATAGGGCCAATTAAGGAATAATTAAGATCAATTAGTTAAAGGAGCTCTAAATAAGTGTGAAAGTGTATATAAATACATTTTACTATTGCAAGAATGAAAAGAGTGAAAGCGTTATGGAAATATTGAAGGCATTGTCATTGATGTCAACTGGTGAAATAGTTATCTACTAGTTTTTGTTGGTTGTATATGTTGAGGATATTGAGAAAATTGTAATGAAGGTATGTTGCAAGTGTTTAGTGGTTGCTATGGGTTTTGGTCTAAATTTTCTTATGTGGTTGTGTGGTTTAGATATGTTGTTCATGGTTGTTAGTAGATGCTATATCCAAAATTTTGGTTGTTGATTCATTGTATAGTGCAAGTTGTGTTCACCAGTTGTGAACTATGATTTTCTGTGGTTCTGGTTGAGGTTTGAGAGAAATTTTGTTGGTCCAAAATTCTCTTTGTTGAAGTCTTATGACTCGCAGTTCTATAGTTGTGTTTCCCTAATTCCATTGAAGATAGTTTCGACATTTGGAAGATTCGTGCTTAATGGTTCTATGTGTTTTACACTAGTTTGGACAACCTTGTGTGAAATACTACTTTCGAGGATGACGAAACGTGTTGGATATTTTTGGGTCCCTTGAAGCATGTGTTTGGGTCGCCCTCATTCTAATTCCACCCTAGGATGTCTTGGCACTAACCTAATTTGAATTTGAATTGGATGGCCTACTTTGGATATGTTTCAAAGTTGAAGATGGTATAAATGCAAGATGAGTTAATGGTGAAGGATGATACAAGAGTGAAGAAGAAGAGCAATAAAGAGAAAAGAGAAAGTGTAGTTTTGTGTGACATTGATTCTATTTAGTGAGTGTGTGTGATGAAAATGTGGCAGATTAGTGTGAAGCTTATTGTTGAGTTTTTAGATGTAGTGAGCATAAGGTGAACTCTGTCATTCATGCATGTGTGTGAAGTAATTGTGGTGGAATCCTTTGTTGCATTTGGATTTTAGTCTCTCTATAAAAAGTATTCTTTGTCTTATTTATATCTTTGTGGTGGTGATCCCTTTGGGTTGTTAGCCCTATTGGATAGTGAGTCCTTGTTCCGAGTAGTGAGTCCTTGTTTTGGCAATGAGCCTTATTCCAGGTAGTGAGCCTTTTGTAATCAATTTTGATATTCTCTATAATGTGAGTTAATCCTCACCGTGGTTTTCCCCTTATTGGGTTTTCCACATAAATCTAGTGTTATTGTGTTAATGTGTTGGATTTAAGTTTTTGCATTGGAATTTGATGATTAATCATTTAAGCAATATTGAGAGTTAGTTTCGGTGATTGAATTTAAGGCTTAATTTTGTGACAACTGATTCACCCCCCTCTCAGTTGTCCTATTTGATAATTGATATTAGAGCTTGGTTCCTTAGTGATGAGCTTAACCACTTGAGGAAGGTCTAGGATGGTTGGAAAAATGGTTTATGATTATCCAAGGTTTGATGGAACTAATTATGGTATCTAAAAATTATTGATGGAAGAATATATGGAGTATTGTAGATATGATGTGGAGAAATCTTGCAAGAATCATTACACTCCTGCTAATGGTATGAGCACAACTAAAGAGATTAAAGCACATGAAGTGAACAATAAGGCGAAATGCATATTGAAGAATAGTCTGGTACACTTTGAGTTGATTAAGGTTCATAATTTGAAGACATCTAAGGAAGTCTAGGATGCTTTGGAAAGAGCACATGATGGTGATGAAAGAGTTAAAGAAGCAAAATTACAAAATTTAGAGACAGTTTGATCTTGTATATATGTATGAAGATGAGAATGTTAAATCCTATGTACATAGATTGGATGAGATAGTGGATAGAATGTGAGGAATTGGTGCTACTATAGATGAAACTAGGATTGTAAAGAAAATTCTCAGAACTCTTCTTGATGCTTATAGTGAGGTGAGTGCTATTGAGAAGACTATAGATTATAAGACCTATACTAAATATTTGCTATTAGGATTTTTGACATCTTCTAAGATGAGGAAGTTGAGTCTAAGAAATGGAAGAAAATTAGAGGTTGCTTTTAAAGCTACAAAAGTTGAAGATCCGGATAATGAGAACTTTGATGAAATAGAAGCTAACTTTCTAAGAAGGATGAGGAAAGTATCTGGTAAGTACGAAGGTAAGCTACACTTTAAATGCTTTAGTTGGTAGAGAAATAGGTCATTATGCTGCAAAGTGTCCAGAAAGAGCTAAAAGGAACAAACAAAAATATGAGAAAGAAGAGAAAGGAAAGGAGATAAACAAAGCTTACTATGTGAATGAGAATGCTAGCATATCTAATGAGGATTCAGAATATGAAGATCCAAATGACAATGAATTCTTGTTCTTGGTGATTAAGGATGAATCTACTTCTGCTAATTCTAAAAAATAGGTAAAGGAAAGCCATCTAGAGAAGGAGAAAAATGAAGGTATGGTTATCTCTACCCTACATACTAAACAAGAGAAAAATTATTAGGTAGTTGATAGTGGTTGTTCACATCACATCACTAGTGATAAAAGTAAGTTTTTTAAGCTTGAGAAATATGATGGAGGCTTGGTTATGTTTGGAGATGATACTGATGCTAAAATATGTGGGATAGGTTCACTAAGTTATGATGGCAAGCATCATACTAACGATGTTTACTGTGTTAAGGGTTTAAAGCATAATTTGTTGAGTGTTGGTCAGATGTGCAAAAAAGGATATGATCTTGTGTTTAAGGATGAGAAATGTGAGATCCAAAAAGGATCTTGAACATTGATTGCTATAGGAAAGAAATCTGAAGGGAATATCTATCAACTTAAGGGTGTTGATGGACGATGCTTTATGAATCAGATTAATGACAACTAGTTACGACATAGGAGAATGTGTCACATGAATTTTTATAACTTGGAATAATTAGTATTGTTCAGGCTATGAGAGATTTACCGAGAATTACAAAGCCTGTTAATGCTATTTGCAGGAATTGTCAGTTTGGAAAGAAAGCAAGAAATCATTACAAATCAAAGGAACAATCTACTACTGGATTAATGGATTTAGTTCATACAAATATTTGTGGTCCTAAAAGAGTGAGAAGTATACTTGGTGAAAGGTATTTTATGCTTTTAATTGATGATTATTCTACATATACATGGGTCACATTTCTTAGAGAGAAATTAGATGCATTAGATAGATTCAAGGCATTCAAAGCAATGGTTTAAAATCAAGTGAACTTGAAGATAAAATGCTTAAGATTTGACAGAGGTGGAGAATTCACATCCCATGACTTTAATACATTTTGTGAAGTGTATGGAATAAAGAGACAAAACTTATCTACTTCGAGAACTCCTTAGAAAAATGGATTTGTTGAAAGGAAAAATAGAATAGTTCAAGAGGCTACTAGATCAATGATTACTGAGGTTGGTTTACTAGAAGTTTACTAGAAAGAAGCTATTCATACTATTTTTTATGTATTCAATCAAGTTCAAGCAAGAGAAAATTGTACAAAGACTCCCTATGAGCTATGGCATGGAAGAATTCCTATAATTAAATATTTTAAGGTATTCGAAAGAAAATGCTATATCAGACGAGATGAAGAAACTTTGGGAATGTTTGATGCAAGAAGTGATGAAGGAATTTTTCTTGGATATTCTACTAAAATCAAGGCATACATATGTTTCAATAAAATACTAAGAAATATTGTAGAGAGTTCAAATGTGAAGGTTGATGAGACAATAAAGAATTCTATTGACAATAATGGATATGTATTTGATGAACATGATTGTGTAAGAATAGAAGAAATTGTGGAAGAGCAGGAAAAAGATGAGCAAGAGAAGTAGGATGAATAGAATGAAAGAGAAGAAGATGCTCTGGTGATGTCCCCTAGGACACCTAGATATGTATAGAAGAATCATTCTGAAAGTCAGATTATTGGAGATGAGAGAAAAGGTGTATTAACTAGAAGTAGAGGTGCTACTGAAGTGAATCTATGTTTATTTTCTGAGATTGAACTGAAGATAGTAAGTGAAGCCTGCAAAGATGAACATTGGAGGGAAGAAATGAAAGAAGAACTTATGTATATTGAGAAGAATCAAACTTAGGAATTGGTCCCAAGACCGAAAGATAAAAAACATCATTGGATCGAAGTGGGTATTCTAAAATAAGTTGAATGAGAATGGAGACGTTGTTATAAACAAAGTGAGGCTTGTGTGTAAAGGTTACTCACAAGTAGAAGGCATAAATTTTTAGGAAAATTTTTCTTTGGTAGAAAGAATGGAAGCTATAAGGATGTTCTTGGCATTTTCTACTCATAAAGACTTTAAGGTCTATCAGATGGATGATAAGTCAGTATTTTTGAATGGTGAGCTAGAAGAAGTCTACATGGAAAAACCAAAAGGATTTCAATTGACAAATCATCCAGATATGGTGTGTAGATTGAAAAAATATTTATATGGGTTGAAGCAAGCTCCTAGACCTTGGTATGTGAGGTTATATGGGTATTTGATTCAACAAGGTTTTAACAAAGATACAACAAATAGTAATTTATACTTTAATATTGAAAATGATAAAATCTTGATTATAGTTGTGTATGTTGATGATATTATCTTTGGAGGAAATGAAAATATGTTTAAGATGTTTGTAGAAGAGATGCACAAAGAATTTGAAATGTCTATGTTTGGGGAAATGAATTTCTTTCTTGGGCTACAAATTAATCAAACAGAGAAAGGCATTTTCATTTCACAGTCTAAGTGCGTGAGAGAGATGTTGAAGAAGTTTGGGATGGATGGTTCCAAATTGGTAAGTTTTCCTATGGCGACTGGTTGCAAATTTGGTAAAGATGATCATTCACCTAAGTTTGATCAGAGAAAGTATAGATCTATGATTGGTGGAATATTGTATTTGACTGCTACTAGACCGGATATCATGCATGTTATTTGTCTTGTGGCTAGATTTCAAGAAGATCCTACGGAAACACATGTTGCTACTATTAAAACAATTTTTAGATATTTAAATGACACTCTAGATTATGGATTATGGTATCCTAAAGATACTAATTTTACACTTAGTGCCTATACAAATGCAGATTGGGCTAGATGTGTAGATGAAAAAAGAGTACAAGTGGTGGTGCATTCTTTCTTGGATGCAGATTGGTGGCATGGTTGAGTAAGAAGCAATATTTAGTCTCTTTGTCTACTGCCGAAGCTAAGTATATTGTTTTTGCATCTTGCTGTACACAAGCTCTATGGATGAAACAAAAATTGAAAGATATCACAGTGCTATATGATGATCCCATTTCTATTTTCTATGATAATACAAGTGCAATAAACATTTCTAAGAATCCTATGATGCACTCAAGGATGAAGAATATATTTATCAAGAATCATTTCTTGAGAGAGCAGGTCATGGAGAATGAAGTAAAGCTTGAGTATGTTCCAATGAAGGATCAAATTGCTGATATTTTCATGAAGGCTCTTCTTGAAGATACTTTTCAGTATCTCCGAGAGAAGTTAGGGGTTATTTACCCTCCTTTCTTGAACTAGATGCATATGGAGATGCATTAGTCTAGTGGATCTATGGATCTATCTTTCTTCTAGACTAATGTTTTGGTGGTTACCTCTTAGGGGGAACAAGTAGTATCAAGTGTTGTCATTGTGAGTATTCTATTTTCATGTCAAAGGAGAGATTAATGGAAAATATTCTTTTTCCTTTTCCATTGATGTCAAAGGGGGAGAAGAAGCATGTGAAAAAAAAAAGAAAAAAATGGAGAAGAAGCATATAAGAGATTATCTTCTATGGGGGAGAAACATAAAAATATATTCAAAGCTAGTATGTTGTCCTTGATGGTTTTTCACATCATGTGTGTTGCCATCAATGACAAAGGGGGAGATTGTAGCAAGAATGAAAAGAGTGAAAGTGTTATGGAAATATTGAATGTGTTGTCATTGATGTCAACTGGTCAACTGGTTATCTACGAGTTGTTGTTGGTTGTATATGTTGAGGATATTGAGAAAATTGTAATGAAGGTATGTTGCAAGTATTTAGTGTTTGCTCTGGGTTTTGGTCCAGATTTACTCATGTGGTTGTGTGGTTCAGATATGTTGTTCATGGTTGTTAGTAGATGCTATACCCAAATTTCTAGTTGTTGATTATGTTACCAGACTAGATGGAGCATCTTCATCATGCACTTCTTTAGAAACAACATTGATTATAATCTTTAACAAAACTTCCTTTAGAATTCTTTCAATTTCTTTTGCTACCTCTTCAGTCTAACCAAGCATAAGCTTGTTTACTCTTATTTTTCTCTTGAAATCCTTCTTAGCACCATTTAGAATTGTCTTCATTTCCTTAATAGACATCACCAAACATAAATCTGCAAGAATACGCTCTCTCAACTGCTCATC
This sequence comes from Sequoia sempervirens, assembly GCA_007258455.2. Classification (NCBI taxonomy): domain Eukaryota; kingdom Viridiplantae; phylum Streptophyta; class Pinopsida; order Cupressales; family Cupressaceae; genus Sequoia; species Sequoia sempervirens. The sequence continues at coordinate 102,924,184 of VDFB02000363.1, read as the reverse complement.
TTCAGTTCTTGCATTCACTCTCCTCATTTCCAAAACTTCATACAATCCCTTAGGAAACTCATACATGATCTCAACAAGAGTCAAATTGAAACTATTCAAATACTTTATTGTTGCTTCTTCAAGAATTATTTGACCAACACTATCAAAGGTATCATACCATTCACATAGTGGCTTAAGATTACCATCCTTGACTATGCCTCTCTCAAATTCCTTTACAAACATACTTGGTTTTCCAATTTTCATCTTCTTCTTTGCTTTATCTTCTTCACTAGAGGGCTTGTCCTTAGAGATGGTTGTTTCCTTTGTGCCCTAATGCTTAATTTCTCTCACTACTTCATCAAATTCTATTTCCTCATCTTACTACTACAACATAAACTCTTTTTCTTTCATCCTTCTTCCTCTTTCCTTCTCTACCATATGTCTTCACTTGAGCTTTCACATGGCTTGATTTCATTGTAGAAATGGATAAGGGTGTAGAGCTCCTTGTTGATCTAGATCGGGAAGACAATGTTGTCAAACTAGCAGATTCAGTTCTAATAGGCTCTTGTTCAACTTGTTCTCTCTTTCTTCTAACTTTTCTCATAGCTTATGCGGATATACCCATGCTCTTTGCAAAGGCTTCCACTTCTTTTCTTACTCTCTAGATTATCATAGGTTTCTTCAACTGTCATGTACTTGCATATCTTTTTCTTCATAGGTTCCAAAATTCTCTTTTGTCAGATCCTAAGGTTTATTCAACAAACGTTGTGCATATAGTTCCAAGATGTTCTCAACTTCATAGCCCATTGGCATAATCTAGACTATTCTAGGATCTGCAACTTCCATCAAACATTGATCAATGTCAAGCATAAAGCAAATAGTGTCCTTGTACTTTTCCATAATAGACTTAGTAATTATTTCTCTTGCTTGCATCTCACTCTGAAAACTCTTGAAATATCCCCATTTAACAGTTTTCCTTGTCTTATGATCACCAACTTTGTGCAAGATATCTCTAATTTGAACAACTGTTGGTTTATTAACTTGCCATTGTACTTTTCCAAATCCCATAACTTCATTCATAAAGTATAAGAATAGAAAAAACAATAGATTACCATAATTAAAGGAATTCTTCTTATCTTTCTTGATCTTACCAAGATTCTCAATAAGCTAACTCTGGAGTAACTTACATAGATCATACTTTGCATTCTCCTTCACCATTTGATATGTTGCATAAATAGTTGTACCAAATACATAATTATCCTGGCTAGAATGATAGATATTTTAACTGATGACCATAGATGCAAATCTGACATCCACTTCAATAATATCATCAATTTTCATGGCTCTTTTATCAAACACTAAACTGGTTGCATCAATAACTGTTTAATTCTTCATGGACTTCAAGATCGGCAACCCACCAGAGGAATTTAAACTAGTAACAATGCTTATGGCTTCTTTTGTAATCTTAAAAGGTTGACTCAATTACATAAATTTAGCATGAACTTGGCTCAAAATGTATCGGATCCACTCGTTTTCTTCAAACATGAGAAATTTTACAATCTGCATGAATTTCTTCTCCTCTAAGGTTTTGAATTCAGGCTTTACCTTGAAATCTTCTCCAACTATATGATTTGTATACAAATTCAACAACTACAAGCTCGCTAACTCCTTAATATTTGCATCAATGTATGGCCTAATGTCTTCAATATGCAAGACACTATATGAAAAAGACAAAAATGAACCTAAGGGCTCTGTCTCAACAGATTTGAAAGGATGCCACTTGAATTTCGGATGGGGTCTATCCTTGATATCAACTACCAATTGAGCAACCATTTTCACAAATTCACAAGTTTTCTTGATAAATACCTTTTCGTTGGATTAGGGTTTGATCGCCGAATCGCCTTCATACTTGAATCTTTTCCAAAATTCACCAAAGTTCATTTCACAACTCGTCAAACTTCTTCTTCTTAAGGTGCAAAGTGACAAATGAAGAATACAAATGAACTTTTATCATTCACACACCTAAATTTTTGTGACAATAAATGCTTTTTCCCTAACTCATTTAGATACCCTATTTCCATACTATGTGAAAGATGACTCTTCTATGGACCTTCAAATCCACATAAATACTCTCTCCAATTGTTTCAACATCTGTAGATCATCAATGCAATCACTGCACTCATCCATATCTCAGTACGAACTACCAGAAAGGGGGTTTATGAGAAATCCCCTTAGGCCAGAGGCCTAAAACTAATTCCCAGAGGAATTACCAGATCCTAGTTCTAGTGTGGAATCATTTCTTGCATTAGAGGGACTCTTCACCCACATCTTCTTCATTTGCTTCCTGATCTCATCTGTAGTAACTTTTCGTTTTCCCTTTTCATCCTTTTGCATGTTTTTCCCTTGATTTACCAGACCCTTCCCGCTTCTACAAAATCTAACAATGTGACCAGATTTGTTACAATTGTAGCACACCACATTTCTTTGTCCAGACTAGTTGTTCCATTGATTTTCTCTTGATCTACACTAGTTAGCAATATGGCCAAATCTATTGTAGGTATAACATCTAACATTTCTATAAAAGTTTTTCATCATATTTCTACATTCATTTGACTTATGACCATACTTATTGCAATTAAATCACTGACCTGAGAATGATGGACCACTTGGATTCATTCTGCTTCTACATTGAGTAGCCATATGACCAAACTTATTGCAAAAAAAATAGTAACCATTGAACCTTTGAGCATTAGGTTGTCTTACTGGATACCTTCCAACTTTGTTCATCTAAATTCCTTGCCTAAATCTCCTTTGTCCAAATCTGGAACTTTCTCCTTCCTCATATCCAAGACCTCACTTGCCACCTTCAATCCTCTGACTTTTAATCAGTTCATCAAGCTTGGTTGAGCTAATCTTGAACTTCTCCTTGAATTAATTTGCAGTAACAAGTTCATCTTGGAGATCAACAATCTTCTTTTTAAGTTCTTCATTATTTCTAGATTATTCCAATTCAAGCCCCAATTGATTGAATCCATCAGTAATTTGATTGCATTCTTCAAATTTCTCCTTCAAGGACTGAGCAAGCTTCTCTTCATTCTTCTTTTTGTCTTGAATCTCCTTTTTCATCCCCATCATAACATATTCAATCTCATGCTTTAGGACAACATTATCTCTGGTAAGCTTTTTGAGTGGAGTAAATCAAATGCAGCTAGAGACACATAATTAGAATAACGGTTTTATTTAATTCATGCAATTTTTGAACCAGAGATCGCTCTTCCATTACTCATGCTTTATTGTAACCACCAGCACTAATGACATCCAACAAGGATGTCAATTTAAATGCAAAAGGATTTTCATAACAAAAAATATTCCTTCATTTCTTTCATTGTATAACGCCTCTCGGCGTAATTATAAATAATATTTTATTCCTTAGTTGGATCTAGTGGATATAATTAAAGTGTTAGCATAATCATGTCTACAAATATTATAAAAAATATATATTTTTTGCTTATTGAAGAAAGGAATGTGAACAATGCTAGTTTGACAGCTAATCCAAATGCATAAATTTTCTTCCAATTTAAATACTAGCTTGGGAATTTCAACACATAATGACTCAAATCTAATATAACAATCTCTTGTTTGTAAAAAATAATGTGAGATTACTGATTATAATCCTGCATACCTTGTGTTGTTCCTTTTTTGTATAATTTTGCATAGACATGTAGTTACTGTCAAATATGATATAATACTAATCAAGCTTGTTTTTCAATATTGTAGATGCACGATACATATTGTAAATGCTTTGTTACTGTAATCATATACTTATGAAGTATTCTTTGTATATGTTCTAATACTACAATTGTATATATGTTGTAGATTTTGTATGATAGGCTAGGGAGACATGATCCAATGAAGCATCAACTATAATGAACTAAGTTGTATCTCTTTTGAGCCTTTACTACTATCAATAAAAATAATAATAATTGAAAGTTGATTTCCTTCATCCTACCTTGCCAAACAACAAACGGTGAATTTCAAATTAGATTAGGGTGTGTTTTAAGAGAGTGAGATTATACATGTGAATTGCATTACTCTGGAGGACATTGCTATGACATTTTAGAAAGTGAATGCTAAAATAGGATGTTTTGTAACAGATTTATTGAAAACATAATTAAAGTGGAAAAGGATTGCAAGAAAATTTTTATCAACTCCTCCTATATTGAAGAGCTCCCTAGGTAATTGAGGATCCACTCTACAAATCTTAGAAGAAGTTGTCAATCTTGTATGCTATAAATCTATAGATTGAAGTGTTCCATTAGTGACTAAGGCTATATTTAATATATTTAATAAGAATTGCACTATGGGATTTGAGCCCATATTGTGTGTGCATATGTTGCTCCACTGAAATGCAAAAATCTAAGGACAATTGCTTAAGATAGTTTCACATGGCTTCACTCCTAAATGATCTTCCACATCCCTATAACACAACGTTCAAAATTATTTAATCATATGCACTTAATTGAATATGATTATTCAATCTAAAAAAATACGATACATATTTAATTTGATCAACTTCTTGAATCCCTCCCAATCTCTTACTTTCGGCTCTTTAACTATCTAAATTCAATCTTAATGACTCCCTTGGCACCATGATAGTCCTTGATCACTCTAGTTAGAGGGTCTTGTACAATTACACAAAGACGAAATCAACTATGGGAAAAATCTGACTTAACCATCAAAGATAAATGGGACTTGTGAAATCATTGTTTATTTAGTCAAGGTAAGGATTTTGCATTAAAGTCTTGAATATTACCATGATTTGTAGATTCAAAGGAGGATGGAATTGGATTCAATTCTGTGAGAGTTGTCTTGTATTTCTTGTAAAAAAGCCAAGCTTTATACAACGAGCTTTCATTTGAGATAGCTATTTTATTATTACAACTACTATAGTGCTTAATTACTCGATTTACAATACGCTTGACTAACACCTAAAGAATATGAGGTCTCATATTTCTAGCTTAAGAGGAGATGATATCATACAACAAACATATAATGAAATTTCATGGTACTGTAATGTAGCTTAACCTCTAAAAGAGGTGTATTAACTTTGTCTTGTAGGTAGTGCTAGCAAGGCTGTGCAATTAGGTGAAAGCGAGTGTAAAAATGATCATAAAAATGATCAAGTGATACATTGGAAAATCGTCATTCTAGAGGAGAATATAATGAAGTCCTCATTGAGGATGAATTTGGAACCTTGATCACTGAGGTACCATGGAACAAGGTATGATTTCTCTTGGTTTAATAGTTTTGAGTCCCCAACAACAACGGGGCCACTCATTTAGTTTTTTTTCATTGACACGAGAAAATTGAGTCAACATACTAAAGTTTATGCACTTTAATTTAGGACCATAAATGGTAAAAATATTGAGTTCTTTGCTCATGTAAGGAAATAAATCAACTTGTTCCTTTAATACAAACCATTAAAAACTTAACACAATCTTAAAAAATGTAGGCAAAGATTTTAAAATATTATAAATGCCTAGTTTCATTTGGATGCAAACAAAAAATTGCAACTTTTAAAGTGCCATATTTGGACACTATGGTAGGATAAATCATATTTTTCCAGGTTATTTTAGGATTTTTCAATGAGTGCATCGGCTTTAAGACATGTAAACCAAATAAAATTTGTAGTTTTAACCCCTATAATGGCAATGTGGAGTGTACACTCCATAAATTCACATGTAACATTTGAAACAAATATAATCCATAAGATAGAGAAAATAGAATTCAATGGAGGGGAGCATAGAATTTAAAAATTGATGCCATTAATCATGATTTAGCCACAATAAATTGAGAGAGAATGTTGTTGCAATTTTTTCTCTTGCACGTGATGTGGGTGACCAAAACTTCTTTTGTTGAGATGAAATATGTGAAATTTTGTTAGACTTTTTCTAGTAAGCCTTTTAATAGAGAGTTGTAATGTCAATTAAGCTTATATTTGGAAATATTAACTTGACCAAAGCTATAGTGTAACAAACAATGTATTTTCAAAGACAATGAAGCTAAGGGAAAAATAAAAATTTGTCTGAAACCTTAATAAAAAATTAGCAATGTATAATAAATTGGAGCTTCAGATATATGATATTCTAACTAAAACCCTAATAGAAATATAAAAAAATGTAAAATAAGTTATGGCCTATTAAAGAGTATTTTTTAACCAAAATCCCAATGTTGACTGAAACCATAATGGGGAGTGTGATATGTGGACTATATAAGGCTTAATATCACAAGAATATAAAGTTGCTTTGAATTTCTTATAAAATGAGAGATCCCATTGAAATATTTGTTGAGATCCTAGAGGGATTTGCAATTTGTATCCCTAAAAACTTGATATTAATCTTGATAATTTTATCCCTACCTAGTCAAATAGAGAAGAAAGCTTTTGATATCAGCTAGAAAGAATAGATCTGTATAATTTCCATAAATTTTTGCACACAATTTTATATTCTTGATAGCCACCTGTAAGAATTTGGAATTTGCACATTTTTTTTGAAGCCCAAGAGGATTTTTATATTTCAACCTTTTTTTGGTCATAAAACAACATTGATGATTGCAATGACTTGTTTGGGAATAAGCTACCTAGATTTTGTTATGTCTTTGTAGTTAGATACTTTTGTGGAAAAACCATTATTACAAAAAATTTAGTCTTTTTCTTTCACTATGTTGTAACCATATAAAAAAAGGATCAGAAATAGAAATTAATGGAGAAGTTATATTGTAGTAATATATTGACTACATGCATGGGTTTTTGAAATTACACAAAGGAAAGATTTTAAAAATTGCAAAAACCCCAAATAAGGCAACACACTACTCATTGTTATACAAAGATACAAAACCAAACAAACATAGGCACCTTCATGTTTTGTAATCTCTTAGAATTTATAATTTGTAATTATTGTACGATGGAGAGATTTATTAGATGGAGAAAGACTATGCAAAATGAAAGTTTCTTGCAATAACCTATAAGTAAACCCATTAGATGATCCAATTAGAAGAAGAGAAAAGCATGCAATTGCAACAATTTAAGATGTTATTCCTTCAGTTCTCATTTGTCTTATAAGACTTTGGCACCACCAACCCAAGATAGAAAATTGAATGGTCAAGCTTATCTCAACAGTTAGCATGTTCTACAAAATTGTCCAATAATCTATAGTTCAGAACAAGAGAACTATTATTATTTTAGATGATAATAACTAAGGATAATCTCAAGATTAGAATAGGTCGAACTCAAGACCAAACGTAGGTCATGACATAAAGAATGAAAGGATGTAAGCATTTTTACAAAAAATGGTTTGCTGAAAAGGCTTTTAGTAACTATCAAGAAAACATGAGGGAAGATTTACATCTCAACAAATGTCTCCATCGCCTCATTGCGCAACCATAATGCATGCAAGTTATGAATTTGATCAACTATACAATGGGCAAGGTAGTAAATTGACCCTTGAATAATATGTACCTATTGGTCAGGGATCCTTATAATGCAGCTTATGAGCTAATTATATTTGTGAAGTTACAACACATAGGGGACAAAAGTTGAATCAATTCAAGAAAACAAAGAAGACACAAATTAGAAAAAAAAAAAGATAATAAAGCTCTATATGAAGTAAAATCAGTCCATACATACATGTTGTCAGTTTGGTTCAACTTGATTTATATTTAAGTACCAAGCCTGTAAGCATGCACAAAATGCATAACAGTTGGTTGATGTAGGTCAAGAGTTTGAAAAAATGACTGAATGAGATATAACTTTTGTTGGGATGCAACACTAAGAGGGTGTATCAGAAATATGTATTTTGAAGAGACTGCTAGGCTTTATCACCAAACGCTGGAGAAACTTTCAATCAAATCCAGGCTCCACATTGACCTCTTTGCCTATGCCACTATGACAACTTTCAATAGGTGATAGACGTCCAATGAAGCACAAGAGATAAGGGAAATTCGATAGATGGTATACGCATATTGAGAGCCATGCTACCCTCTCTTAACTATGCTATATTGAGTAGCTAAGAAATGCATGAGTTGAACAACTAAACAAAGATAGAAAAAAAGAAATATAGTGTAGATGTTATTATAAGAGTGCAAGAAATTAAACAACTATGCTTCTATCCTTCTAAGAGAACAATCAACATATAAAAGAGAAATACCTTTTAGATCTGAAAGAAAAAAGCCTTAATAAAACAAGAATGTTAGAAGGAAAGGAAGCAAAAAATTATCCACAACGAAATAAGATATATGCAAAATTCAGGTGAAATAAAAGAAAGATAATCAAATTAGGAAATACTAGATTTTTCTAAACCAAATCTATGATTTGCATGCAACAACAACTATTATGCACATTAATTACTGAATTTAAGTACATTTATAGAAAAGTTAGAACAATGTAAGACAGTGATCAAATCTGACGGTTTGGAACTCCATGATTTTCGCAATAGCCTTTCACATCCATTAATCATATTTATTATATCCAAATAATATGAAGTATTGCATGGCAGATGTTTTTATGCACAATTTAACCATAATTTCCTACTAAGTATTACATTATTATTATCATTTAACCACAATTTCCTACTACGTATTACATTATTATTATTAAAAAAAATAGTTAACTCAATGGCATCGAAAGTTTTTATGAAGACTTTTTTAATCAATGGTGCCAATTTCCATTTCATCTGAGATATAATCACAGGTTTTTATATATACAGACGAATTCCATTGTAGTGGTATGCCTTTCAGCGTAATTAAAACAAATTATACTTGTTAATTAATATCACTCTACTCATGAAAAATAAATTTCCCTAAGAATATCAAACTTTCCCTAATCCTTAACTTCTTTTACGAGGCACTGCCTAGAGGATGAGCCACCATGCCATCCTTGTTTGGTCATTTCATGCTATTGGGTAATGTTGGGCATTGCTATCACAGTGCGTGTGACAACCATGGCGAGGTCTGGGACAACTTCATCTCCTTCCTCTTTTTTTTTTTGGCTTACTAATTTCTTTTTCTTTTAACATGTGCGCCTAGAACGGGTAGGGATTCTAAGAGAGTTTTTCTAAATGCCTTCCATCCAAGCTCGCATAGAGACTTGGCTGCCCATTTGTAGCTGGGTGGAAATCGGTGTCTAGAAAATGCATTAGGATACCCTCAAAAAAATAGATGTAAAATATTTTATTTTGTGTTATTAGGGTTTATTAGAGCTGATTTTATTTCCCATTATTGATCATGTATTCTGTACAGAGGTCAAAATGCAACAGTGTTGGGGTGCAAGGTTTGGAGTTTGAGGTAGCCAAAAATTTTGCAAACCACCCCAAGTCTAAAACCCATGCCCAAGGGGGGGTAAACGAGCTTATGGTTTGGAAGGTCATGGCCTCTAGTGATTGCACCATGCCTACCACAAAATACCACACTCCTTAAACCATCTCTTTTTTTTTAAATGATGATCATTGTATTTTGTAAACAATTTCCTTCACATTCAGTTTGATGGGAGTTCTCTCTTTTTTTTTCTTTAAATAAAGAGGGTTTGCATAGATTTACCAGTAGATGTATTCTCTTTTTAAAAAAAAATATTAACACAGTCCACTTAGTTGCAACATACCTACCTTTTGGTTAGTTTGGGTTATTAATTTCAGAAATGACAGAATCACCATTTATGTAACAATGTTATTCTTTTTTAAAGAATTATGAATGCATATTGATTTGTACCATTCCTATATACTTACATTTGATAAAGTTCCCATAATTTATTCTTTTGGGTTGCACAACTGCACACAGATTCCTTACCCATTACATGCATAAAGAAAGTCATTTATATAGGAAAGACTCAACTTAGGAGACTCACACTATTGTATCTATAACTTCCAGGGTATGTGCAGGATCATGATGGGAAAAAAAGTGGCGATATCATGGGTATGTGTAGGGTATGTGGCTGAAATTTTTTTTTTACCCAAAATTGATGAAATGAAAAGGGTTTTTAAAGGAGATTCTAAACTTTCCACCAATATAAATTATGCTACTTTGAATTTAATAAATAATATTATTCATTTTCTATTTGAATTATGACTAAAGCCACGATTGATAAAGATTGAAGAAACATCTAAGCTTTCAAATGGCATCACATTTTTGAATCTAAAAAATGTCACATTCAATGCTTGCACATACTATATGATAAAAAAAATGAATTTCATGAAGTTTTGACCAAGTTAAGGTGGTCAGGACATCGATTTTATATTTTTTAAAATTTGTAATAAAAAAATCATAATTAATTATTTACTTGGAAAAAATTACAAAAAATATGCATCACATTGCACATGAGTCCTCTACTTATATCTAAAATTGTATAAAAAAATATTATCATTTTATTGTAGTTAGGGTGGTAAGACAGACACCTACTTCTTATTTTCCTAAAATTTAAGTACTGCATTGAAATTTCAAATTTTTCACCAAATAGATTTTTTCAAATAAACCTAATAGTTTAGAAACTACATTCAATTTTCTACAGATTCTATTCTTACATATTTTTGAAATAATATAGATAACTTATTCAAATTTTTATGTCAAGTTGCCTAACTCTAATTTTTTTTGAATTTGTTGCCACTTAAGGGCCATTTTTTCCATGATGATCCTGCACATACCCTCCATCTAAACAAATGATTGAAAGTTTAAGGAAATTTTGCAACAAGATCAACAAGAAAAAAATCCTCTATAAACTACACATATACAACTCAAATTTAATTTCCAACACATCTTAAATAAGAAAACACTTGATTCCTTTAGAAATAGGTATACTATATGTAAAAAGTCAAATAATAGAATGCTCAGAATGATTCCCACACACTTATTTTTTGTTTCTTTTTTGTTTTTTTTTCCTTTTAACCTTATATATATATATATTCTTTTCTAATTCTCTATGTAGATCTTTCACAAAGCTAGTAAGAGGTCTACCCAAATTCAACTATTTTGAGCAGATGAGGAGTGTAAGATAATATAATACTATCTATACACAATATCATTTCAACATCTTTGATACTTTTTTTTAGGGAAAGATTAGAACTTATCAAGTAAGAAGAGAGTAACTATGTTATGAAAATATTACTACCATATTTAGAAAAGAAAATACAAAACTCAAGTCTTAGGAATTTTCATCTTAAAATGATAATGATAGAATTCTTATTGCAACCACTTCTTTCCTAGTAAGATTCTTTTTCCATTCCAATTTCTTGCACACTCAGCAACTCATGTCATGACCAGTGGAAGCTCTCCTTCCAGCCATAGGACTACTATTGTCCACCCCCAAGCTAGGGGAAAACCAAGGTAACTAGATGGCACATTTTTCACTCTTTTTTTTTAACATAACAAAGCATAATATAGAAACACTCAACATCCCAACAACCCCACAATACAAATTACTTCACACAACAACTACATCACAGGTTAACAACAACACACTACATACAAACTTGAGACTCACCTTCAGGATCCCAAATAAGGGGAGATTGAGACATCTAAAAGTGAGGGGAGCACATAAATAGAATATTTATAGCCACAACAACACAAAATCTTCCAATAGATATACACACATGAATCACAGAATTTACTACAAAAGGAGCAGAAAACCAACTTGAGAAACCTTCAAAATGGCTATGGAAATCATATATAGCAACAACCTTCTCCAGTTCCTCCCCTCTTAGCCTTCTTTCCTCCTCTCCAAATTAGGATAGTAATTTTTTTATTTTTTATTTATTTTAAGGATCATCAGAACAAAATATATACCCCCCCTTCAAAAACAAAACTCTCTTAATGCCTTCAACTCTCATGATCAATTATTTGAATGACAAGTGTTGCCTCTCCCTTTGAACACCCTTCACCCTTTGATGAGTAGGCTTTTGAAAGCATGCATTATGTTTTCTTTTTTGAATTTCGTCACTTGAAGAAGATGCTTCCAAAAAGGGGGCCTAAGGTATCTAAATTAATTTTTAAGCTGAAAAGGTTACCCCCAAGACTTAAGCCTATGACCTAAGGTCAAGAAAATACCACCAAAAATAATTAAAACATCTTAAATCATTCTAAAACTTGGGTTTTAAATTTTTTTGTCTAACCATTGTACTATGCATGATACTGGACAATAAGACAAAACACTTATTGAAACAACACATAATAACACATCACAAACCATCATGACACATGTCACCTTGGTGTTCCCCAAATCCACTGGTCATGGTTGACTTGCACACTCAATTGCAACATTAATCCATCATCATAATAAAACAAAGCATAAGATTGCAACATATTATCTAAGCAAAAGAATTTTAAAGAACTAAGTAGTTCATCATACCTCATGGTTTAATTATCATATTATTATCAAAACCAGTTCCAATCAAGATAAATAACAATTGCACTATATCTAATATCCACAATTCCTCCTAATCACAACATCACATGCTCATAAGATAATAATACCAAAAACATCATATTAGTCCAATTAAATACATAGCATCACAAAAAATACCCATATCGATAAAAATAATCATACATGTAGAAGTGTGTTGTGTATATGATATCATTAATATGTCAAAGCTAGAATCTATGATATCCAAAATTTAGTCAAAATCTAAACTGTCTATGTAGATCATGACATAGATTATCTATATACATATATCCATGTTACTGAAAAGATAGATCTCACAAGTTTGCCTTACAATATTCTTACATATTCATATGCAAATTGAAACACCTTATAATTTTCATATATTAGTAAGGATTGGACTATCATATTTTATGATGCTTACTATATTTTGGGTGTTATAAGCTAGTCAGGTAAAATATCACTATCTAATTAGATTTATAAGGTTGAGAAAATATCTTGAGCTAAAAATATGAGGGATGAGAAGGTAGAAGAGAGTAGTGGGATTTAACTGACCCTATTTCTTTAAATTTATATTTTATGATTTTGGAAGGTGATCATTAACTTGATTGATTCAAAATTACCTAGAGACAAGAAGACACACATTCATGTTTGGAATTAAGCTCATGCCATATAGTAGGTGGAGTCTAAATGCAAAGTATTTGTGTGGGGTGTAAATTTTCTAGCTCTTATCTATCATGATATTTCCTATATTGATTGGTGTATACCCTTATTATTTAGCTACCTATCTTTGATCATGTTCTATATTATTTAACACATATAACCATACCACTGGGGCACACTTATCTTATATGATTCAATTTCTATGGCTATGAGATGGCGTAGAATAGATAATTTTTATGTTGTCACATGACTTATGAAAAATCTCAAAAAAACAAGTATGATTTCTAATAAATGCATAAATATTGGAGGGATATGGACAAAGGATTATGTAGTATGATTATTTATAAGGGAAGAACAACCTTATAGTCTAACATGGAGAAATAGAGATTCACCTAGTTGAGTTTCAAACTATCCATTCTTTATGGATTAGGTTTACCTCAAGCTATGATTTCAAATATGTCAAATTCAATGATTTGTGCAAATAATGCATGTAATGAATGAAAAATGCTACAATCTCAGTTTCAAATAATGCCTTTAATCAATATTTATTTGGATTTTATGTGATAAGTGATATTTTTGAAGCTTTTACCATTAAGTGGCAGTTGTTTTACCATTAACATATGGGTTGCTAAAGCTTGATTCAGGAACAATTCCCTCATAAATAATTTTACCCTAAATATCTACCATACATATATTGGTTCAATATAGATGTTGGAAGAAATTTTTGAATCTCCTGGTTTAGAGGAAAGTTGATTATATATTTCCTTTAATTTACCTCTATCAATCATGCTATTGACTTATATTTTCAATTTTTTTGACCTCAATCATTGACTCATTCACAATATTAAGATTAGAATGACCTTTTTTGTAGTAATTTTCTCTTGAGCAATCATATCGACCTCTACAACTTCCTAACACTCTTAATAGGTAATGAATATAGTTTCTTACTTGGAGCATTCTTGCAACCATATTAATGAGAACAAGTCATGCATTAGCTCTTCATGGTGTTTTTTGTCATCTAGTAACCACTCGTATTTGAAAAATGGACTAATGGTTCTAAATCTTTCTTAACATATTTCCACTTGGTTTGCAATTCTATCATACAAATATTAGTTCAATATAGATAATTGCTTTAGATTTTTACCCTAAATAACTACCATTTAACCCTCATTAACACTACAAATAGTGTAAGGGGACCTACCTGTGTTCCTTCGCTCAAATCCTATGGATGGATTGTGAAAATTTCTTCAATTCATTTCTTTGTGGTTGTTTTCCTCACTACCAAAATGTTGAATGGGTAATTCCTTTGCAGAGCTCACTAACTCCTCATAAGCAAACCCGCCAAATGAATCGACAATAATTTAGTTTTTAATTCATATAACTACTAAAAAATAGTAAAATAATGCATTCGATTAAAGGTATTATTTTATTGTTTTTTTAAAGCATCGAAACACCTTTGATTGAAGGCCCATCTGTGAATGAATGTGTTTTCACAGAAGTCTTCGATCGATATATTCAAA
>VDFB02000363.1:102881817-102909504 GCA_007258455.2 Sequoia sempervirens | reverse complement strand
GATTGCATTTTTCAGCCAAGACTGTTGACTTCTCCTGATGAATAGCTCTTAAATGAAGATTAAATCCTTCATCCTCGGGTGCCTCAGAGAGGTTTTCACCGTTGGATATGTCCTTTCCTTTTACTATTTTCTTGTCAGAGAGTGCCATAGTGTGGTTTTCACTCAAGGACTTAGATATGATTCTTATTTTCTCACTTTTGCGACTGAAGGATTCAATCATTTCCCCATAATAGGCATGTGTGTCCAACTCCATTATAAACCCTGCTTTGTGATCCCCATCTGGAATGTTGTCCCACAATCCCATGAATTATAAGAGTGCCTCATCATTTTTTAATGTATCAAGAACCGGTGGTCCTCGTTGGTCATAGTCTATGAGTTGGGGATAAACTAGGTGGATCTCATGATTTTGTTGTTCTGGTTCGAAGGAGAGGGTGCTAATCATACACAGGGTGGTGTCCTCAAATAACCTATGTAGATTGGTCATGGTATCCTCATCATCACTACTAATATAGGCCTTAGTTATAAATTTATGTATGTCTCTACCTATGGATATTAGTGAGTGTACTTCTACTAGTATTGGCTGAAGAGAAATATTAACCATTCTAACCGGAGGACTTCGGCCATGTATGGTTATTCTCAGTGGGGTACATCCAAGGCCAAGATTTGTTATGGGTCGTGTCTCTGGCATGATAGGTATTATGAGCCCATTGTCATTTTGTCCTAGTCTTTGATTTCTATCATAGCCTATTGCAAGCATCATTTGTAGGCCCTTGCTTGTCTCATCCATTGGTAATTCAGGTGTTGGTCTTTCATCTTGATATAACATGTGAGATGGATTTTCTTCAATAACCTCTTGGCCAATGTCTCCCCATCTTGTGAATTTGGGATAATCTTCTAGAAATGTTTGTGATGTGGAAGCTTGGTTCTCTTGTGGACGTCCCCATGATCTAGGAGATTGTGGCAACTCTCCTATCACAAACGCATTGTTAGGGAGCTTGTAGCTTCCACAACCGTCCTCCTGGATGATGAGCTTGATGTCAGAGATGGTGGGGATGGTGGGAATGGCAGGTGTCTTTGTCACAGAATTGGACATGAGGGTGGCAGGGTCGATGTATGGTGTGGATGGGCCCTCATCATTTTTTGGCACTTGGGGGATTTTGTAATACTTTGCTTCAAGATTTTTACAATATGAAAAAGGTTCGAGATCTCCATGGACAGTAACCTCTTGTCCATTATGTGTAAATTTCACACATTGGTGGAAGGTTGATGCTATGGCTTTCATCACATGGATCCATGGGCATCCCAGGAGGATATTGTATGGCAAGTCGAGGTCCAAGACCTGACAAGTGGTTTTCATGAGAGTCGGCCTTACTTGAATAGGGAGTTTAATCGTGCCTTGAGACACTCTTTCTTGGTCATCATATGCTCTTATCATGATGCCCTTTCCTTTGGCGATGGAATCTTATGATATTTTTAACTACTTGATGAGGCTGATAGAATAGATGTTCAAACCCGCACCTACATCCACCAAAACCCTTTTTATTTTTCTCTTGTGTACAATAGCTTCCAAGTGAAGTGCACTATTGTGAGATGGTTGGGTGGGGAAATATTGGTCAAAAAATGTAAGGAGATTAGGCATTATGATATTTCTGACCATAGCTTAGAATTGCTCCGCATCGAGATATGCGGGGACAGCGGATGAGGCTAATGCTTCCTCAAGAATCTTTTTATGAGCTGATGATATTTTTAACAACTCCATGATGGAGATGTGTGCTAGCATTCTCTTGAGTTGGTCTAGGACATTGTAGCCATTAGGAATGGATCTAGATGCAGGGACTCTATTTGGTTGGGATGATCCTGTGATGGTGACTTTGCCTCCTCTTGTGGTGACTCCACAATCTTCAGCATGGGTGCCCTAGATGGTGATGACCATGCAGTCTTCATTTAGGGAGGCAACAACTGTTTCATACACGATTTACACTACCCTTCCCTTTATCATTTTTATTCCCTTTGTTGCCATGATTTGGCATCGGATTCGTATATATCTTAAGATCTTGATTTCCTGTAGGTTGTTCCATGTTTATGATTTTCTTATCGATGAGATCTTGGATGATGTTTTTGAGTCTCATGCAACTGTCTGTGGTGTGGCCTTTGATTTTATGAAATTCGCAAAGTTGATTCTCGTTATACCAAGGAGGTTTGAAATCGGGTTCTTGGTAATTCTTGAATGTAGGAGGCTTGATGAGTTTTTCGTCGATCAACTTTTTCATTATGTCTTCAAGGGGTTCCCCCAAAATGGTGTATTTTCACTTTGGATAACTTTTGCGTTGGGGTGGTCCTCTTTGGTCATTGAGATTATTGATGGTTGGATTATTGTTGGGTTGGTGTGTTGTGTGATGGTGGTTCTGGTGTTAAATTTGGATTTGTGGTGCGGGTGTATGTTGGCGTGGGGCACTAATGACCACCTTGGCATTGACGATACCATCATTAGTAACATTTTTGTTCCCTTCCCATGTGCGAGGTTTATCATTGTAATTTTATGGTGGGCGGTTGTTTTGTTTTTCGTGGTATGATGTTGATTCCGTGGGTTGAGTCACAAGGGCTCTTTCGATGCTAAGTGCCTTGGGGATCAACTGATCGTATGTTGTGATACCCTGAACCTTGAGATGAAATGCCAAGCAACCTTCAAGGTTAGCTATGATGGTGCAAACTTGTTCTTCTAGCATGGTCCACTTGCTCCGATTGGCCTTGGATCACCATCATTGTAGGAATGAGGCGAATGACTCACCCTTTCCTTGTTTGAGAGCATAGAGTTCTTCGAGACTAACATCCATTGCAATGTTGCATGCATAATTTTTAATGAATGCATCCCTAATTTCTTGGAATGTTCTAATACCTGAAGGTAAGCGAGAGAACCATTCTATAGTGTGGCTTGCCAAGCTCCTAGGAAATAGCCGTATCAGATAAGTATCGTCATATGCAACCTCCATGTAATGAACCTAGAATTCCCTAATGTGATCTTCAAGGTTTCCCATCCCTCTATATTTGTCAAATTTGGGGATTTCAAATCCCTTGGGGAAGGGTTTCATTACTAAGCTCCTATCAAATGGATAGGGTCACAAGTTGCTTGGTGTTTTAGTTGTTCGCCCTGATTGAAGGTTGAGTACTTGTTGCGATAGCAACCTGAGTTGTGTCGTCACATCATTTTGTGGATCAGGGGGTGGGATGAAAGTGTTTTGAGGTGTTTCAATTGTGGGTTGGATGGGTGCATTGGTTGGTGCATTGTTCGACATGTTGTTTGATGGTATTTGTATGTTCTGGTGAGCGAGGTAGGCTTCCACCTTCTTTTGTATGAACAACGCTTGTTGTTGGTCTTAGTGTTACTGCCCTAAGATTTGTGCTTGTTGTTGTTCCAACAATGCTTGTTGTTGGGATACCAATTCTGCTGCTTCTTATTGCTCTTGGTATTGCTTTAATGGTTGCTGATATGCTTGCAACTGCACTGCTTATCTTTGTGCAAGAAGTTATGTTTGATATTGAGCTTGTTGTGCCTGATATTGAGCTTTTGCTTGAGCTTACGCTTATGCGGCTTGTGCTTGAGTGGCTCTTTGTGCTTGTAATTCTTGTGTGGCTTGTGTAGCTTGGGCGACTTGTTGTTGTTGTTGCAATAACGCTTGGGTTGCTTGGGTGGCCTTGGCAACTTGAGCAGCTAGTTGTTCGGTTTTTAGTTTATGAACTTGTTGGTATCCTCTTTGGAAAGCAGCTTGCAATATCGCATCGTATTGGCTTGATGTTGTGGAATTTGGTGCTAGGGGAGGTGGTGGTGGATTTGGAATGGTATTTGTAGAGGTGGTGTTGATTTTTTGTGTGATGGATGGTGTTGTTGATATGGTTGGTTCTTGAGAGACCATGCTTTGTGATGTTAAGGGGGGTGTTTATCATTTGTTGTTGCAATATCAATGACAAGTTTTGAGTGTTTGGTGTGATGCTTTGATTGATATTTGGGATAGTGGTTTGATTGATACTTGGTAGAGGGGGAAGCCCTAAACCAAGGAGTGGTGCGGATGATAATGGAAATGGTGGGAGAGGTGGAAATGTAAGGGGTGTGAGTTGTTGCGAGAATGTCGTGGTGTCGAATTTGCCCCCTGGTCTGAACACATCTCCCTCTTCTTGTGAATTTGTGAGAAGAGGTGTTTGAGGTGTTGTGTGAAAAAATGATGATGATGGATCATGATGGAAGGTGAGAGGAACATTTTTGTGTAATGGGTTTTGGGGTATGCTTTGTTCCAAGGTGGTGTTAGCATCCAAATTTTTATTATTAACAAGGGGGTGTGTTTGAATTGCATTGAGAAATGCACTTCCCTTATCAATGTTGGGTTGGGTTGGAGCCAACAATGTTGTGATTTGCGGAATTTTTTGCATGATGTTTTGAGATCGGGGTGTAGATGAAATGGGGATGGTGGATTATATTGGAGGAAAAGATGTCTCCACTATAGTACTCACATCAAAATCCGAAGGTAACTTGGTCCCTTATTTTGATAGCTCAAGCATGTATAACGAAGGGTTGAGCCTCATCATGATGTTGATGATTCTATGGTTGTCATGATTTTGGAGCATTTCAGTCATTTCTTCACGAGACATTCCAAAAGTAAGATCCTCTCCTTGGTTTTCTTCTTGCAGATTTTGTGATGATGAGAGGGTCAATGGATTACTTGATTCAGCGTGATTCATTTTTTTGTTTGTTTGGCTAAGATTGCTTGAAGCGGGTGTTTCTTTGTTGGTTTCCATACTCTTCTTGTATTGAGATCTAGTTAGAACCCTAAAACAAGGATCAATCTTCAAGAATATGGGAGATGAATCTCTTGATTCTTTGGATTGATCTCTATTTTATGCCCAAAGCAGAAAGTTTTAGGATTCCTTGAGGATCAAAGGTGATGATATGATGATGATGTTAGGGATGGATTATATGGATGTTTTTGGCTTTTGATAAATCTTGAATGAGATATTAGGCTTTTAGGACTTGCAGTTTTTGGTTTTGATTTATTTTTGGTTTTGGGATTTTTTCCTTGATTTTGATTTTGATTTGCTTTTGATTTTGAACAAAAAGACCCTAAGATGTTGGATGATGATCTAAGGGATAGCTTTGTTCAATGGATGATGATTTGAATATGTGCGAGGAGAAGGATACATCTACTCTCACCTATTCAAAGAAGATGATTGTTTCACTAAGTATATGAAGAAGGATTCATCTACATACACTAAGCTAGACAAGATGATTTTGATAACTTTGACTAAGCATATGCAAAACGATGCATCTACACATACCTAGCAAAAGGTGTTTTTGATAATGTTTTCAAGGATTTAGTCTCAATGATTTTGATGATTTTTGATTTTTCCAAAAAGCCTAGTATTAAGGATGATTTCAAGATTTATCAAAAGGTGATGATGAGATGATGTTCTTTTGATGTTTTGGAGGATGGATGAAAAATATTTTGGTTTGCTTTTGATCCTAAGATGAACCTAAAAATGACACTTTGTTTGCCTAGACCTAGGTATTGAAGAGCATGCAAATGATTCCTACAGACCTTTGTGACCAAGAAATGATTTCTTTTGAACATTCATTTTCGGATTTCCAACCAATGATTTTTTTGCTTTGGGACTGTGAGTCTTCAACACATATGAAAGTTCATTTTGCTTAGCTTTTATTAATGTCTTTATTTTACCAAAAACACTTTCTTTGATTAGGTTTTCAAACTAAGATGTCCAATGTTTTAATTTCTTCAAACCCCACAAGATATGTTATGTGGAAATTCAATGAACTTAAGGCAAGGGTTTTCCTATAGTTTACTTAAGGAGACAAATCGAGATATAATCCAATGTTTAGAAACCTCTAAAGATGTGAATCCCAAGGGAAAGCAATAACATATGGATTGAGTCAATTGTATTTGTCTTCAAAAGGGTTTGAATTTTGGATGAGGTTCAATTGTTTGTTTCCATGGTGTTTTTGATCAAACAATGCATTTTGTAACCCAAGAATAAGTACAATCCTATGGATGTGTAAGACAATATTTGTTGGATTCCTACTTGGACAAGTCCAGCTATGCTTATCTCTAGCGAATGGTTAGATGCTTGACCCCACTAGCTCCCCTCCACGGTACTCACTTATACGGGGCAGCCAAGCATCAACACCCATGAAACTCCCATGGCATGTTTTCCATTTCTACTAGAAGACCATAAAAGTGTGGGGTGGCTTGAGAACGACCGTTCTTGCACCAACAAATAGTTTAAAGGATTTTGGAAAATTCTAGCACATGGGTTTTAGTAAGGACTTTCCATTCATGGAGATTGACCCATACAGCAAGAGTCCCCTTTCGGATCCATCTTGTCAGAATCAACCGCGTGATATTGGCATTTACTCCAATACCCACATTTATATACTAGTTGGAAATACTCTTGGCTTTAGAGTGTTACTGGTTGAGTCATTCCCTTGGGTGAGTACTTTTTTCCCAAGCCAAGCCCTCTAATATAAACAAAAGCGAATGAAGAACAATGTTCATAACTCGATCAATCCTTGTTGGCAACAAGGAGAGAGAATGTACGCAACAATGCCCCCACTCACACTCGCACAAGATGTTCAATTTTAAACCCAAATCGAAGTGTGGAGGTGATTGCTTTGTCTCACCCTAAAGTCATGAAAAAAAGGCCTTTTGATTCTCAAGATTGCTATAAAGTGCGAGAGAAGTGTATACGTCCTTTTTCAATGGCTTTAGTTTAAGTAAGCTCTCACAAAAAAACAAAGTCACACTTGTTCTTTTTAAATCCTCAAAGAAAAATGTGAGTTCATTTTAAGCACCAAATGACAAAGGGAAAGACTTTTTTTCAATTGTTAATCTCATAAAAAAATCTAGTAAGTTGTGATCCTAAAGTTCGTTTTATCCCTTTGCAAGAAATAAACAAAAAGATTCTTTTTAAACCCAAAGGAAGATTAGTGTCTTAAGAAAGAAGTGCTAATAATTTCCTTAAAGAAGTGTTAAACAAACACTAAAGTGTTTAAAAATAATTTGATTGGACAAAATATCATCATCATGCTCCTCCTTCCTTTGTTTTCGATTTCCAACCTACAAGTGAGAAAAACCAGTCAGATTCTAGAAAATACAGAAGTTAAAAACCAGAAAATAGAAGACACATTAATCATAAATCAAAAGCACTTGCTAAAATCAAATTTTCCCTTTTTACTGTTTTCCAACATTGCAACTCGTGACTGTGTCGCAGTTTGTTCTCCCAGCGGTGCCCTAAGAGCACCGCTTATCAGTCAGCATCACTCTGTATCGGGATAGAGAGCTTAACGACATCACTCTTTTCACCCCGCATCGCAGTTTGCATCTAGCGTCAGAGTTTAAAAAAAAATGAAAATTTTCTATAGGTCAGCGAGTCTAGTGGCGGAGTTTGATATTCAAATATTTTGGAGGGACGAGTCCAACGTCGCAGTTTTAATTTCAAGCGGTGCCATATAGCGATGCTGAAGAGCCCGCAGTGCCAAAACAACGACGCTGAGCTCCCAGCATTGGAATTTTTTGTGTGTGAGTGAAAACGCAAAAAAATTAAGAGAAGATAGAAAAGAATGATATCACACCCTCCTTCTAGTTCCAAATGTGCGAACCCCAACCTTGGTACCTACAAAACAACAAGAATAAACAAGTTAAACAGGTGATTGCAAGCCAAAATAAAGATTCCCCATGAAATCCATTTACAACCTCAAACTAGGAAAGGAAATAACAAACACAATGAAAATGATAAAAAAAAGATCAAATCCTAATTAGATGTGCAAACTCATGATCCCATGGGGGAATTGGTGCCAATTTGATGTGAAAATTGGCCCTTTCCCAATTCCTATGATGCAAGCTTCAAATGTTGAAGAGATTGATCCACTTTGTTGGAGAAGAATGAGAACTCCAAGCTAAAATCTGCAAAAAACCTAGCTATGACTCAATGACAATGGATGAAATTCAAGAGATATTTGAGCATGGTAACTTTGCCTAGATTGTGGATGTTGAAATGAGGATATGAACTCTTTATTTATAGAATTCCAAAATGGGTGAATGTCCAAATTTGAGCACTGTGGGACTAACATTCATCTAATGATATGATGCCACTTGTCAAGCTATGAATGGATGAAGGATGTGCAAGATTTGGGGTTTGTGCCTATAAATGCAAATATTTGAAATTCAAATTTGTTGAAATGACATGCAAGAGGGAAGGGTAAATGCAATAAATGCCACTTGGCTCAAGGTAAAGGACATGTAAGATGAAGTTATTGCCTTGTTGGATGTACATGTTGACTTGGAATTTTTTGAATTTAAATTGAGAGAATATTCCAAAAGATGCCTTGTGAGGAAAATGGAGATTTAATAAATAAATTAAATCTATTTTCATGTGTAACTTGTATTATCTAGAGGATGGGACATGAGATGAGATTAAATTAATCAAGGGTTAATTAATTTAATAAGAGAGGTTAGATAATGTGACCTATTTGACTCAAATTTATGGATTTATTTGAATAAAATAAGAGAGGAATATGACAAGAGATTAATTAAATAAGGATTTTGATTTATTTAATTAAAAGAGATGGTGTTAGATTAAATCAAATAAGGTTTTAATTTATTTAATTTAATGGATAGACTTTAGAGATTTAATCAAATAAATTGATTATTTAATTAAATAGGGATAATTAGATCAGATGGATTGATTTATTAACAAAGGAATGACTTGATTAGATAAAATGATTTATTTATTCAAGAGAGGAATATTGATGAATTTAATCGAGATAGGGGGATTTTATTAAATGGTTAGTGAGGGATGATTCAAGCGATGTTAGTGAGTTGGATCGGATGCATGATGTCAATCAGTATATTTTATGTGTCTAAAATACAAGAATAATTTCAAGATTAGCTCAGCCAAGCTTGATGAACTGATTAAAAGTTAGAGGACTGGAAGTGACAAGCGAGGTCTTGGATATGAGAAAGGAGAAAGTTTCGGATATGGAAAAAGGAATTTCAGGCAAGGAAATTAGATGAACATAGATGGAAGGTATCTAGTAAGACAACCTAATGCTCAAAGGTTCAATGGTTACTGTTTTGTTTGTAATAAATTTGGTCATATGGCTGCTCAATGTAGAAGTAGAATGAATCCAAGTGGTCCATCATTCTCCAGTCAGTGTTTCAATTGCAATAAGTATGGTCATAAGTCAGTTGAATGTAGAAATATGTCAAACAACTTTTTCAATAGAGATGTCAGATGTTATACTTGCAATAGATTTGGCCATATTGCTAACCAGTGTAGATCAAGAGAAAATCAATGGAACCACTAGTCCGGACAAAGAAATGTTGTGTGCTATAACTGTAACAAATTCGGTACATTGCAAGATTTTGTAGAAGCAGAAAGGGTCTGTTAAATCAAGGGAAAAACATGCAGAAGGATGAAAAGGGAAAAGGAAAATTCACTACAAATGAGATCAGGAAGCAAATGAAGAAGACATGGGTGAAGAAGAGTTCTTCTGATGTAGGAAATGGTTCTGCACCAGAATCTAGTTCTGGTAATTCCTATGAGAATTAGGTTATGGCCTCTGGCCTAGGGGGAGTTCTCAAGAAAATATTTTAACCCCCTTATCGGTAGTTGGTACCAGAATGTGGCAGATAGAAATGATTGCATTAGTGATGTGCAAATTTTTTGGGATCTTTTGTGGAGGAGATTTATGCAAAATTGAAGGTCTGTAGAAGAATTTTCTTTCACAATCTATGAAAATAGGGTATCCAGAAGACCTAGGGAAAAAGCATTTATTGCAATGAAAAAGTTAGGTGTGTGAATGATAAATAGTCATTTCTATCCCTCATTTGTCACATTGCACTTTGAGAAGAAGAAGGTTGGAGAGCTCTGCAAGTGAAATTTAGCGTGATTCAAGTTTGGAGGTGATTCGATGATCAAACCCTAATCCGACAAAAGGTATTAATCTAAAAACTTGTGAATTTGAAATTTCTAGAAATGGCAACTCCATTGGTTGTTGATATTAAGGATAGGCCATGTTTGAAATTCAAATGGAACCCATTCAAATCCATCGAGACAAAACCATTAGGTGCATTTTCTGCTATTTCGTATGGAATTTTGCATATCAAAGATATTAGGGCATACATTCATTCAAATGTTGTAGAGTTAGGAAGCTCCCAATTGCTAAATTTGTATACCAATCATATTGTGGGAGAAGATTTATGTGTGAAACCTGAATTTAAAAATTTGAAATTTACCGTGTTCGAAGAAAATGAATGGGTTCAATATATATTGGTCAAGTGCATGCCGACTTCATGTGGTTAAGTCAACCTTTCAAGATTAGAAAGGAAGATATAAGGATAGTTACTAGTTTGAATTCATTTGGTGGGTTGCCCACATTGAAAGATGTGAAGAATCAAACAGTTACACATGCAACTGGTTCAGTGTTCGACAAGAGAGCTATGACTGTGTACCTTGGAATTTTACCCTATTTTAATGTGCAAAATATCTCAAAATGCAAATGATAAAACACTAAGAACATTTCAATGATTAGCCTAAAGAGTGATAAAACAAGGAAAATAGATGGAATAAAATGCAAATCGATTATACCTTCCTTGTTGTTGAAGACTCCTTGGTTGGCCCTGGATTTAGATGAATTTGTATGCTCCTTAGATGGCTTTTGATGTTACTAGATGCAAGATTGATAATGCAAAATGACTAAATGGATGGCTAAATGATAGCAAATGCTTGAGAATGCAAATTGGCAGCATAAGGTTGCTCAAAATAAAAGTGATAGAAATGCCTTAGAGGAAGGGGTATTTATAAAGAAACTTGAATTCTCTAGAGAATTCAATGGTTGAGATTTATCCAACATGGCCAAGATGAAGGGCTAAGGTGAGTTGAGGACTCACAAGCCCTCACATCTTAACATGTTGATTGTGAAGTGGATAAAGGTAGGATGATGTGTAGGTGATATGGAAGAGAGGTACATGATGTGGAGGAAGGACAAGTACCTTCCAAGTACCTTGGGGAGTGAGAAGATTTCTTTAAAAAGGAACTTCTTATCCCCAAGTGGGAGTGAAAATGACACTTGAAATTTTTTGGAATTTCTCAAAAATCTCCATGGGAAAAGAGAAAGAGGTTGGAGAAATAAATGTGTATTAAAAATTCACATTTATAGGAGAACCTAATGGATAAGAGAGGGTTTCCAAAAAGGTGGGAATTGGTCACATGTGCATGAGGTGACATGTCAAACATTCTAGAAGCCTTGGAAAGAAAAAATATGAATTAATTAAAAATTCACATGGGGAGGAGAGAGACATAGGATGAATGAGAATTAAAAATTCTCATGGGAAAGAGGGTCAATGTCCAAAAAGGAAAAATGGAAAGATTGACTAAAAAGTGGTGCTAATAATGGTTAATTACTTTGATTAAAGTTGTGCAAATACTTGATCATGATAATTAATGGGAGATTAGAGACAAGTGGTGAATGTAGGAGGATGTGACATTAATCCTTGATTAAGAGGATGCACACCCTAAATATGAATTAATTAAATTAATTCATATTAGAGATGGATTATGGAGGATGTGACAAGGAGGGAGAAAAGAAGAATTTTAAATTGATTTTAATTCAAAAGATTAGGATGACTAAATTAAATAAATTGGTGTATTTATTTAATTTAGAGAAGATAAAGGCACCAGATAAAGTGTTTAATTATTAAATTAAATACTTTAAGAGTCTTATGTGAGAAGCGTAATATTAATTAAATAAATTAATATTGACAGAATTGATGAATAAAGAGGTAAATTAGATCATATGGGAGTGATCAAATTTGGGTGTCTACATTTTGCCCCTCTTCGAAATTTTGTTAAAATAACAATGTTTCGAAGAAAAATAAAATGTTGGGGATGGAGAAAGTGATAGGGATTGATGCCCCAGCCTAAAAGAGAAGGAGAGAGATGCCCCAGTGCCTGCTTCAAATGGATGGAAGAAAGTGATAGGGTATGCCCCCTCGAGAGGGCGATTGGGGAAGAAATAAGGGGGGTCCGGATGACTTCTCGATAGAAAGAAATGGAGGAGACCGTTGGATTGGATAGGATGATGTTGATCACATAAAGCTTAGGGATGGGATAGTTATCCAAATCATCAAAAGATGAATTGGGAGGATGGTATGATGGAGAGATGAATGATGAGAAAGGATAGGGGATTGGAAAGATGTGGAAGAGAAGTAGGAGTGATGACGATTAGATAAATGGCATTGGGTTGCATGGAGGGAGGCCTATAGCTAGATACCAATGACAAGGGATTGTGAGATGGGATGAGGATAAAGATGAAAGAATGGATAGAGATATAGGGATGGGGGATGGGAGGGATTGTTTGGATGGATAGGAATATAAGGATTGAGAGATGAAAGGGATGCTAGGATAGATGGATACGAAGATAAGGATGGGGAGATGGAAGGGATGTTGTGATAGATGGATAGGGATATAAGGATTGAGAGATGGAAGGGATGCTAGGATAGATGGATACGAAGATAAGGATGGGGAGATGGAAGGGATGCTATGATAGATGGATAGGGAGATGAAGGGATGTTATGATAGATGATGTCTCCAAGGACTGTCACAAAAGAAGCAAATGCCCCCACTCTCGATATGTCATATATGATGAGGCATGAGGGATGGGAGATGAGTGGATGGGAAGATAAAGGAGATAACTAGAGGTGGATAGGATGAGTGACCAAGGAATACAACAGAGCATGGATGAAGGGAATGTATACCAAGAGGTGGCCAAAGCATGTATAGATAGGTGCCCCTATTTTGATCAAGATCACAAGAAGGATGGAGGGATGAGAGATAAATGGGATATGATGGTAGGATGCAAAAGATAGGTGGGATGGAGGGGATTACGAGCGCATAGCTGGAAGCATAGCAGGAAGCATAGCGGATGGAGGGAATGTATATCAGGAAGTTGCCCCCAGGTGCAGATGGGGATTTACACATGACGCCTGTTTGCTAGGTTTTTATCATGGTACTTATCCAAGGTGCTTGTTTTCCAAGTTTTCACCATTGGACGAATTATTTCTCTTTACTATTTTACTTTTTTTTGATTTTTTTGATATTTTTTGGATTTTTTTTTTTTTGACTTTTTTAGATTTGTACATAGCAAGGGGATGAAAATGGATAAGGATAGGGATGTTGATAAGGGGATTTAGAAGACATGTGATAAGGATATGGATGAAGGACTCAAGCATCAAGTTCCATATGAGGTATTAAGAGCCCATGTTCGAACCGACTGTTGGATGTTGGTACAATCTTATAAATGGATTATGCAAGAGGATGAATTAGAGGGATTTGATGGGGGAGATATGTGGGGTAGTGGGTGGGGTGTTGGAAAGTGTATGGATAGAATGATGGGGTGGATATGTGATGGGGAGATGTGTTCAGGACCAACATTGGCACATGTTGTGGTGGATGTGAAAAGATAAGAGCAAAATGTGGGGATAATGGAGGAGATGGAATGGTGAATTTAGGGACATAGGGACCCAAAACAGACTTAGGAGATGAAAAGGGTGTATGATTAGCTTTTGGATTAGTGACTTTGGATGTTTTTATAGATTTTGCATGTGATGGCATTGCATCTTTTTTCTTTGGGATCCATATGGTTTTGATCTTTGCTTTGGTGGGCCTCTATGGCATATGGATTTGATTTGGATTTAGATTTTTCTTCTCTTCATCATATCTTTTAGAGGGGACATGAGGAGCATGAGGTTCATGTGGATCTTTAGATTTAGGCATTTTTGCTTTGGCATCCAAAGTGCTTTTACTAGCAATGGGATGGGTGTGAGTGGATGGATGAGGTGGAGCAATGGAGATGGGATTTTGAGGATTATATGTGGATGGAGGATGCGCAGATATGTGCCTTTGTTGATCCTGATTATGGGATATGCGAGTGAGATGTTTATGATGGGTGACGTGGATAGGTGTTGCATGGATGAAATGATGAGATGGAGGAGGTGATCTTGGGATATATGGACCCAAAGCAAACAGAGTGGGTGGAGATACATAAGAACCCAAGATGGATGGAGTAGATGAAGGATGGGAGATGGTGGATGGAGGGATGTAAGGACCCAAAATGGATGGATCAGATGAAGGAGGAATATGGACTGTTATTTTGAGGCGATACAATAGAGGAGGAGGGATGGTAGCATATGATTTTGTGGAGTGATGGAAAGAGCCTATATTTATTTTGGAAGAGGCGTGTTGAGGACATCTAGAGGTTGTACCAACATCTTTAGATTGTGAGTCTTGGGAAATAGGTCCAAGACCTTGCATGCAGATTTGTTCTTTGACTTGGATGGGCTCTACGATACCTTGCTTATGAAGGCCTAGACCTTTTCCTTGATAGTTCATTTTCTTGAGCATGTGATCCATGATAGGATTTGTGTTATTCTGAAAACATGATGCGAGTCCATTATTAGGTGGAGGATGATGGGTGGTAAATACACTATACTTTTCTTTTGCAAGGAGGCCACCATGGAAGAATGTGAGAGTGCCAAGGGGATATGCAAGCGGTGTAGGGATAGCAGTTTTAGGCGATGATGGGGGATCATGAGAGGGAGATGATGGGATAGCAACATTTGGATGGGTGATATCATGAGAGGGATTATTAGATATGATATGATCTAGAGTTGTGGTAGTGGGATCATGTGATGGAGATGGAGCAGTGGAAGCTTGAATGACAAGGGGATCATGGGGATCATGGGATGGAAGGGATGGGGGACTATGATCTTGAGGTGGACTGGATGGGATGGTAGGATCTTGATCTAGAGAAGGGGACATGTTGGCATGCTTTGGATTAGGCTCTTGGCATGACTCATCGTGTGCGAGAGGCATGATAATGGAGTCTTGGTGGGACTCTTCAAGTGGGGAAGATGAAGGGATGGATTTTAGTGACACTAGGAGTGGAAGAAGTTGATTGGATTAGGGTGTCATCGATGGGTTCAACGACTCTTAGAGAAGGAAGTGGGTGTTCAGTGGGCTCAACAGATTTAAAGGATGTGATGGTAGGAGATGGGGGCTCAGTGGATTTAGAGGGTGTTATGGTAGGAGATAGGGGCCCAGTGGATTCAGAGGATGTGATGGTTTCAATGGTTTGAGTGGTGCTAGGGGTGGTATCATCAATGATAGGTGTTGGGTGGAGAAGGGTCTCGTCACTAATGTTTATGGATGATGGGTTGGGATGGCATGATTCCATGACTTCAAGGTGGGGAGTGGGAGATGTATTCTTTGTTATAAGTCCTTGGAGAACTTTTGGAGTGAAAAACTTGAATGCTCTAGGCTGAGATGGTGTGGTAGGAGTGGATGAAGGATTATGGATTGGTGGACTAGGATTAGATGGGAGAATGGGATTGGATGCAGGACTGGAAATAGATGGGGGATTAAGGTTAGATGAAGGGTTAAGATAGGGATATTGGAATGGTGAATTAAAACACGAGGATATGGGTGGTGGATTGTAGTAAGGGTATTGGGATGGTGGATTAGGATGGGAAGATTGAGATGGAGAATTGAGATAGGGAAATGTGGATGTTAGATTAGGATAAGTTGATGTGGATGTTGGATTAGGATAAGTTGGTGTGAGTGTATGATTAGGGTGAGCAAATTGGTATGGAAGATTAGGGTAGTGGGTATATGTCGGTGAAGGATTGAGATAGGATGATGTGGATGGGGGATTAAGATAGGGGTATTGTGATGGTAGACTAGGACAAGAGGAGGCAGGTGTTGGATAAGAGGATGATGTAGATGAAGGGTATGATGGATATGACGGATATCCCTTGTCAAAGGTGGCATAAGGAGCATGATTAGGCATGAATGAAGGCATAATGGGATAACTCAAAGGGGTGATTGGATTTTGGAAAGTGGGTGGAGAAAGCTTACTAGCAATGATAGAGTGAAGGGGATCTAGGTCACATTCTTCTTGATTGACAAGACTTTAGTTAGATTGTTGTCAAAGCAATTAGGGTTTCCCTTGACCACTATTGATGGAGGATAAGGATTCATGATGATGAATGGATAAAGAAGATGGATCAAAGATTTTGGATGGGAATGGACTAAAGCTCAACTCAGGATTTAGGGAAAGCTCAGATCGGGATTGGATTAAAGCTCAGATTAGGATAATTGGATGATGCAATGGGATTGATTCTGACAATAAGATTTGATTATCAAAGGATGATTACGACACCGAATCTACTTCGAGATGGAAGTAGATTGATTGGGTTGAAGGTGATTGGATAGGAATGCGATTGGATTGGATTGGATTAGATTGGATTTGATTGGATAAGATCAATCGATGATTGATAAGATAGACTGAGGGATCGGATAGGATGACAAAAGGGACTGTAAACCTTGTTAAGAGATTACCCTAGGTGACTTAGGATACTGATCGATCAAATTAAAGGATGAGTGAATGATTACGACACCGAATCCACTTTGAGATTGAAAATGGATTGATTGGGCTGACAATGATGATTGACTTAGGACGGATGACAATCCTAAGTAGATGTTGATGATGACGATCAGATCAGACACTTAGGTCAATTTGGATAATAACCTGAGATGAAGTTCAAGGGATTTGGATGGGGGAAATTATGATTTGATTGGAGAAATGGATGAACAAATACTCAAAATGAGCAAACAATTGATCGAGATGGATGAACGATTACTTGGAACGAGTAAATGACTACTAAGAATGGATGAATGACTCTCGGAATGAGAAGATGAAAGCTCAGAATGAATGATAGGTTACTTAGAACAAGTAGATGATTGATCGGGATTGTTGAACGAGAGTTCAAAATGATTGAAGGTGGTGTGAAATGGATGAACATTTACTCAGGATGAGTAAATGGATGATCAAAATGATAGAACAAGAGTTCAGAATGATGAAAGGATGTGTGAAATGGATGAACGTTTACTCGGGACAAGTAAACGGATGATCAAAATGATGAAAGGATGTGTGAAATGGATGAACGTTTACTTAGAACGAGTAAAAAGATGATCAAAATGATAGAACGAGAGTTCAGAATGATGAAAGGATGTGTGAAATGGATGAAAGTTTACTCGGAACGAGTAAATGGTTGATCAAAATGATAGAACAAGAGTTCAGAATGATGAAAGGATGTGTGAAATGGATGAATGTTTACTCAGAACGAGTAAACGAATGATCAGAACGACTGAACGGGAGTTTGAAATGATGAAAGGGGGTTTGAAATGGATGAAGGTTTACTTAGAACGAGTAAACGGATGATTAGAACGTTAGAACGAGAGTTTGAGATGATAGATGAAGGTTCAAAATATATGAGTGTTTACTTGGAATGGGGAAATGGATGATCGAAAAGGGAGAATAACTATTCAGAATGGATGAATGAAAGGTTGAAATGACTAAAGCTCAGATTAGGGTTTTGGTTAACCTCAGATTGGGATTAGATTAAAGCTCAGATTAGGATTGGGTTGGGATTAGATTAAAGCTCAGATTAGGATTGGGTTGAAGCTTAGAATGATTGGAGGATGTGATGGGATTGATTCTACACCAAGTTCGGGGGTTTAAAGAACGTAAGGTGCCGACAATCAGATTTTTCTAGATTTGGCAATTTTCAAAAATTGTCAAATTTTGCCATTTTAGGAAACATCATGGGCATACTTTTGAGAGTCCAATTTTTTTCCAAAAAATACCCAAAACCAAGATAGGATGAATTGACAACTAACATCCCAAATTGGAGACACACATTCTGAGTTACTGACAAAAATGTTTTTTTCAAAATGCTGGAAAAAACACTAAATTGCGATTTTGAGGGTCAAGATGAAAGTTTAAGGCCTTGAAAATGTGGAAAAACAGGGTCTGAGGGACTCATAATCAATCTGGGATCCACATGCCATCTCATAACGCAACCACCCATAAAATTTCAGCTCAAACAGACACCCGAGTCAAGTTATGGCCAACGAAAGTTTCGGCACGAAAATCAAAATTCCCAAAATGAAGTCTAGGTGATTGGGAGGGATGATTTGATGTTGGATATGGACTCTAATGATGTTCTAAGTGGTACTTATGTGATTTTGGTGATGAAATGATGACTTTCAGAAAATTGTTGATGACGGTAAACGGGTGCTCAGAATAGATGAATGACTCTCAAAACGAGGGGAAGAAGATTTGAAATAGATGAATGAATACTAAGAACGAGTGAACAAGTGCTCAGAATTAGGATTGGATTGAAATATATGATGGGATTGGTGTCACTGGTTGAATTTGGGAACTAGATATGTTTGTTTTCCAAATTATTGTGCAGAGGGGCAACTGTGCCCCCCCTGGGGCGTCTGTGCCCTACCTGGGGTGTTTGTGCCCTCCCTGGGGTGTCTGTGCCCTACCTGGGGCATCTGTGCCCTTCCTAGGGTGTCTGTGCCCTACCTGGGGCATCTGTGCCCCCACAAAGGGGCAGATTTGCCCCTTTTCAGGGTAGATTCACCCCACTGTGGGGTGGATTTTCTAAGTGGGTAAATGGGCTGTTAAAATGAAGAGACGGGTGATTGGAATGAGGTGTTGGATAATCGGATTGAGGAAATAGATGATCAGATTTGGGAAAATGATTGGAATGGATGAATGATCAAGCACTCGAAACTAATGATTGCTTAGAATGGATGAATGATTGAAAGTTCGAAACAAGTAAACGATTGATTGGAAAGGATGGACAACTCTCAGAATGAGGAGATGAATGCTTGGAAGGGATGAAATATTACTTGAAATGAGTGAGCAGAGGATTTGAAAGGGATGAAAGACTACTTAGTCAAACGAATGTTGGAATGGCTAAGTCAAG
Source organism: Sequoia sempervirens (assembly GCA_007258455.2). Taxonomy (NCBI): domain Eukaryota; kingdom Viridiplantae; phylum Streptophyta; class Pinopsida; order Cupressales; family Cupressaceae; genus Sequoia; species Sequoia sempervirens. The sequence goes on along the minus strand of VDFB02000363.1, from coordinate 102,890,602 downwards.
GTTTGGAATGGTAAAAACGGGGGTTTAAAATGATCAAATGGAGGTTTTTAGAGGTTTAGAATGACAAAATGGAGGCTTGGGATGATGATACAAAGGTTTGGAATGATTAGACGATGATTTAGAGGCTAAACGGATCCAAATGGGGTGATTTTGGGTGTTCAGGAGGGCAAATTCTCCCCTCTACAGTAAATCAGGGGTGTAATCGCCTCACTACAGAAAATTAGGGGTGTAATCGCCTTACTGTGGAAAATTAGGGACTTGGTTTGATGAAAATGACTATGGCAAGGACTTTAAAATGACAATGATAAGGCCAATTTGTCAAAAATTTCACTGGTTTCTCACAAGAAAACACTCTTAAGCAAACACAATCCTATGATTAGAGTTAAGGGTATGGCCAAAGAGGTCTTAATCTAGGATGCACAAGGTGTCTAGGGAGTCCTTGATATACTCTCGGTACGTGAGGCACAACCGTGAACATCAGCCCATCACAAGCATGAGTCAGGAACCCCAGTGAGATACTGAAGGGCTCAGACCAACTCTTCACGTCTATCTATGTATCACCCTAGCTTCGACGCTCTGCTATTTACGACGTGACTGGATTGGGGTACAACTTTTTCTCTCCCCCTTTATATACCCCGCAAGTACACGTGGTTGGAATCGTCCCTTTGGGTGATGAAAACCCCAAGTAGGTCCCACTAGAAAGAAAGCACTAACTATTTCCAACTACTCCCCAGGCTCACACGAAGTGCAAGGGGAAAGCAAAAACAAGCTAATTCTCCCTTTGGGTAACAAAAAAGATACACACAACAAGCAATGAATATTACTCCCCTAATTAAAAAATGTTCTTAGATTAAGGCAAACAGCAAAGATATTTCAAAAAGTTTGAGCAAACGGATAGCCCTGCAAGCAAATGTTAGATGTTTTATCCCTCTTTCTTCATCAACTTCACAAAAATATGCTACAAAAAGTTAGCAAAAAACACCAATATCTTTGCATGAACAGTGTTAGGGGGTTAATATCTGAACATAGCAAAAAACCGAAGCCAAAATGACAGTTTTACCTTTCAAAATGTGTTGCTTTGTGGAGACAAGGGGGCGCAATCTCCCTTCTATAGTAAATTAGGGGCGTAATTGCCTCACTGTGGAAAATCAGGGGTGTAATCGCCTAACTGCAGAAAATCAGGGGCGTAATCGCCTCACTGCGAAAAATTAGGGGCGTAATCACCTCACTGCGGAAAATCAGGGGCGTAATCGCCTCACTGCAAAAAATCAGGGGCATAATCGCCTCACTGCGGAAAAGTGTTAGCACAAAAATTTCAGCCCAGGGGGGGCATAGTCGCCCTTTTGCAGAAAACTATTACCACAAAATTTTCAAGTCAGGGGATGTAGTCACCTCACTGCAGAAAAAGTGTTAGCCAAAAAATACTTTCAGCCCAGGGGGCATAGTCGCCTCACTACAAAAAAAGTGTTAGCCAAAAATAATTTTCAGCCCAGGGGGCGTAGTTGCCCCACTATAGAAAATCAGAGGCGTAGTTGCCCCACTGCAGAAAATCAGGGGCATAGTTGCCCCACTACGAAAAATTAGGGGCGTAGTTGCCTCACTGCGGAAAATCAGGGGCGTAGTGGATAAGGAAAGGTTCCCAAAAGGTGGGAATTTGTCACATGTGACTTGATGTGACAAGTCAAAGGTTCTAGAAGATGCATGGGAAAAGGGGATTCTAGGAGGAATAAAAGTGAATTAAAAATTCACATGGAGAAGAGAGGAGCCTAGGAATTGAATAAAAAGGAATTAAAATTCACGGGGGATGGGGAGAGTTGACCAAGGTACTAAGGTAGGTTTAACTAATTAGTAATTAGAGGATAATTAGGGGTTAATGAGGATTAGAAGCCAACTTGCAAAAGTTGGAGGATGTGACACATCCTAATCAAGGATTAGGCATGTGCACATCCTTAATGAAGAGATTAGGATATGGATTTGGATTAGATGAAAATGATATGTGAGGAATTAAATAAATGTAATATTAATTTAATTCATTTGATGAAAAGGGGATTAAGGAGGGTAAGGTATTTAATTATTAATTAAATACCTTAAGGATTTGGCAGAATTAACGATATTAATTAAATAATAGTAATATTACTTAATTAACTCAAATAAGAGGATGTTTAGATGAAAAGTAATAAATTTGGACAAATTAAGTGTCCAAATTTGGATGTCTACACATAGATATAAAATAACATATCAATCATTATAATATTTAAAATACCCTATTGCAAGCAAACAAGAGATAAAGAGAATATTTTAATAGAAACAATCACAAACTATATTTAGTGAAGATTTACAGATAATAATTTCATTGAACAAATTTTACATAGTTTATATGACTATAAAGATTGTGAGCCTTTTATAAAAATATTAATTTTTTTAACAAAAGAAAATTGAATGTTTTCATAAATGTGGATTTAAATTTATTTATTTATTTTTAATTTAAAATATTGATGAACAAATAATTATTTTTTATTTTGTTTTTTGAGGTTTATATTGAGAAAATAAAGGATTATGAATAAAAAATGAGTTTTGTATTTGTTAAAGTTCAGTTTGGAAGCTTATTAAATAAGTTGTATATGTTTATTTGATATTTTAAAAATAATTTTATTCAAATTGAAAAATAATGATTGATTAATAAAAAATATTATTTATGAAGGGTAAGATATTATGTTTGAAAAATGAATTAAGGTATGAATTTTTTTTTCTTGTATAAGTAAATTTGGATGCCCTTTTAGGGCCTATGAAAAATATTCTAACATTTTGTTAGTAAAGAGTTGTTAACTAGGTCTATGATAGAAAGTAATGTGAACAATATATTTTAAAAAAAATTGGTTTCTTCCATATTTTTGTTATATTATGTTCATATTGTCACAACAAACTTGTATAATCAAAATAAATTAGATGATGTTATTCCATCAACTACTAGCTACACATATTGTATATTCTATATCACTAAAAATAACCAAGCATATGTGTTCAAATAACTATTTTTTTTAATTATTCAATAGACGATCCACACAACTATTAATAATAAATAGTTGACCTCCATTGAAAACTATGAAAAGCTATAACAAACTAATCCAACCTAGCCTACACCCAATATAAAAAATAAAAAAATTACTATAGAGGTTTTATCTTTCAAATGTATTCATGTAGTGGGAGAGGCAAAATACAATGATCTCCCCCTAGTGGGGATTAATCATGTGTTATAATATAGAGAGGTTTCCATTGTTACAATTTATGGCATGAAGAAAATTATCTTAGTGTCTTTGAAATCTCATTAGCCTTCATAAATTTCTTGCATTTGGCATCTTTAGGAGGAAGGATGCTAGGCCACTTCTTAAAGATCTCCTCATCAAAAAAATTCAATAAAGAAGGGATATAGTCTAGAGATAGAGTTATGTTTACACCATTAGCCAAATCCCCAAATTCTCTCATCAAATTCTTCTATCATTATTTCATTTTGTGAATATGATCAAGTAGGAAAATTTAATATGCCTGATTTTGATGTTGGTTGTCCTCAATATCACAATGGAGCAATTATGAACCTATCATAGTCAAGAGCATGGATGCATAACTAAGAGACTGCGCCACCTCAAAAACATTCCTATACCCCTTGGTGTGACTTGGGTCAAATAAAAATTGGTCATGTTTTCTCAAATGCTAATGCATGGTCCCTCATAAACATTTTTTTTTGGCTCCCAAATCTTAAGCATGCAAATTTATAATTTCTCTATTTTGAATTATTTTCTCCTATAAAGAAAAAAAAATAGCCCACCATCTCCTCTCAGAATACCCTCATTTTCCTCTACTTTCCCTTACTACTATATCCTTCCTCTGTTTCTTTCCCCTTCTTGATGTGATCTTGAATCCTTTGCTTGCACCTCCTAGCATTTTTTCCTAGTTTCCATTTTTTCTTGTCTCATAATTGTTTCCACCTCACTACATTTCATCTCCCAAATACCATGTGTTCATACTTAATGCTAGGACCTCTCATCCACTATCTTTAACCATCTTGTAATTCATCATTAATCACACATTCTCTTGCACATCCTTATTATGGGCTTAACCCCTTGCTTTGTCACACCGCACCAACCTTTATCAAACTATAGCTTGTAGATCCTTATTGATGAGGGGGCATACCTCTCATAAAATTTTTCTCTATATTTATCTAAGAGTAACATTTCTTCCTTGACATGTCAACCGCTTTCTTTTCTAGACAATCTAACATATAATTATTAGTGAACTTCTAATGTTGTTGAATGTGATGTTTTAAAATATTTTGGTTGTATGTTTATTTTAAAAAGATGGTGCCTAAAATATAATTATTGCATTTTCCTTCTTGTACACGTTGTATTACTAGCTTTGACTTATCTTCCACTTGGAGAATTCTCCATCCTTATTCCACAATAATTTTTGAATCCCCCTAAAATATTGCTTACCTTTTCTATATTATTGGTCTCACAACTAATATCAAATGCATGGAGATAAATATATTTCCCTCCTTTATTTATAAGGATTCATCCACCTCAAATTGGCCTAGGGTTCACTTTAACTACCCATCAAAATTCAGTTTAACTTAGTAAGTCTTCAGGGGAGACCAATTTGACAAGTCCTTCATCATGAAAATATGAAAGACTAAAGAACCTAACCAACCATATCTTTTTACAAGCATCTAACCATCCTCTTTTCCCTCCTTAATCCCCCATTACTTATTTTTATCATACTTTCCCAATTCCTACAAAGAATATTCTATTGTTTCCTAACCATAATCTCCCATAGTTAGTTACCTTATTGCTAAGTAATCTTCTATTTATTTCTAGACATAGATTCCAAAATATGATTTCTTGTACACTATTCCCTAGTAGTTTCAATCCTTTTCTTTTCACTCTAATATTCAACTCTTTTATTACTTCTATGAACACTACCAAAAAGACCTATCTTAAATCCTATCTACCTAGGAAATGATTTCATATATAGGTATTGAAATTATAATGTGAAAGAGATGATCATTTATTTCATTAACCTCATTGCACATTGGATAGATGGATGGTACAAGATTATTCCCAATTTCTAAAAACCATCCCAAGTGGTTTCTCTACCCTTCACTACTACCAAAAGGAAGTTGTTAGATTTTGGAATCCCCTTTCTTTTTCAAATTTTGTCTCTTGGGAAGTTTTTTGATACATAGGTTGTGGAGATTATTTCATGATAAGATTTTCTAGTTAAGACTCTCTCACATTCAATCTTCCTCCAAATAATCACATCTTCCTAATACCTCAAAGGAATTGGTATTTTGATTAATAACTCATCAGCCTATCCAAAAGCCTCATGTGTCTTTAGTGAGGGTAGATTCAACTTAATATATATATTTCCTCCCTCAATTATAGTCATATATGTTTTTACCCATTTACATATGTGATCCTAAAACTAATCCACCAATGACCAAGTAATAAGGTATCTATGAAATGTAGAAAAGGTAAACCTTAGATACTCACCCTAGGATTTCATTGGTTTTCTTTTCCCAACATTTTATTTAGAGGGTTGAGGTAGTGGGGTATGATGGATTTAGGCAAGGTATAAGAATAACTTACAACCTAAAAGGTGAATCAAAATCCCCTTAGCAAAATTTGAAATGGATTGTGAAATGAAATGCAATAATTTGACTAGCCTAGTGATGCAAATGACTATACTGATGCAAAAATAATAATTCTAAAAAATCATGTAGACTTATTCTAACTTTAGAAATAGATTGACCAGTGTACTGTGCACCTAGCATATGAATTTGGGGCTTAAAATTAAGGACCAAATCACCTAGGGTGACTATGTCTTAGTTGAAAAACTTTAGGTTTGTTTTTACAATCATCTAGTACAAGATTAGAGCCTTTATTTTCCACTTGTCGCACTCTCAGATCTTCATTAGGTGTCGAGATAATTGAGTTTCTGTATGTTTTCAAAATGTAGGGTTTGATTGTAACAATGAATAAATGACCTTCAATCTCCCTCTAAACCTCTTTAGATCTAAAATGTACAAATTTAAAGAGAGGAAGGTTTGTTCCATATAGGGGCTTTCCTAAGTCGAACCTCATGTTGGTGTTTCCACCTCCACAATGGAAATGTCAATGATAGATAGATAAATGATAAATGAATGATGAATCAACAATGACCTACAATTAACCACTCAAGAATGGCTTTCTTGAAGGACTGAAATCATGCACATCTCCTTAAGGTTTGATTATTGTTTTGCTTGATATGCTTGAAGACCTACAAGGGTTAGATCTCACAAACAATATATGATAACATAAAAATGAATAAACTCACATACAAGCTCTTTGAAATGATGCTTTGATATTGAATTGCTAAAATGAATCTTTGAAATGTTGCTCTTGGATTTCTTGATAATGATCTTGATCATAATTTCTCCAATAATTTCAATTTTTTTTGAATGGTGAAATGTCTACGTATTTATATACAATTATTCTTATTTCCCAAAAATTAAACCTTGATAGCTAAAATTGGACATTTGAAATTCAAATAATAAAATGTCACCTCCAAAATATTCAATTTTGGAGGAAAAATAGGGGGACTAAGTCACCCAGGGTGACTTAGTCTTGGCCCTATTTTGTAAAGTTCAAAGTGTCAGGAGAAAAATATTAAATGTATGCATTGGTTTTCCACATGGGTTTTCTTGATAATTATTCAAATGTAATATGGAATGCCTAATTTAGGAAATTAGGTGTACAATTATGTCCAAGAACTTAGGTGGGAGAGAAAAATAGTGTGAAATTGTCATGGGTGTCAATTTATGATGCTACATTTAGCCTCCACTTTAGTGAGAGTATGAACTTATGCTCAGACTCACACCAAAGTAGCAAAACAAGTCAAGAGGGGTCTGATTATCCAAATGTTGAAGAGATAGGATGACAATGAATCTAGGGGGATATGCAAGCCCCCAAGATTCAAGATCCCATTGCCAAACAACATAAAAACAAAGGAACACACATGTATGTGATGCGGGAAGATAACAGACACAAGCATACATGTCAAAAAAGTGAAGTATACATGATGAATACACATGTGATATCTAGCATAACCTATAGATGACAAAAAAATAAAAGAAAACACAAAGAAGACACACAAAAAAACACAAGGTTAGTACTAAAGGGATTAGAATCGATAAGGTAAAGAGGCCTAGTATTAAATTTGTCTCAAATACCAAACACCATATATTGAATAAATGTTAGATAAAAGAGTGCTCCCATGAGGAATAGCAAGTTATGTTATGCCAAATCACTCATGAGCTACATGCATCCATTGGCTAGCAAGCTGGGTTATGCCAGTTGTCAATGTAATATGATGGGTTCCACAAGGCTAGCAAGTTGTATTATGCTAGACACTCATGAAACACATAGCTCTATTGTCAAGAAAGTTGTGTTATGCTCAATGGCCATGTTAAAAGTGGTGCTCACATTCATGAATTAGCAAACTATGTTATGTTAAATCTATGGACTATCTTGCCAAAGCCTCACCTAAGAAGCTACATATACATCTAAGAAGACAATGAAAATATCCCCTAAGAAGGTGTATAAACGTACAAGAAGATGATGAAAAACTCACCTAAGAAGGCACACAAATGGAAAAATCACCTAAGAAGGTGCATAAAATCACCTAAGAAGGCACATAAACTCACCTAAGAAGGTGAAAAAATAGAAAAATCACCTTTAAGAAGGTGAACAAGACAAGGCCAAAACCTCAAGGGATGTTATAAACAGCACCACCACAAAAGGTGGTTTACAAAAATAACAAAGGGGCATTGCTCTATACATGAAGGGTCACACCTTAGGGAATATAACATATGGCATCACCAATAAGAGAGGACAAGTCATGGAATAAATTTTTTCTTTTTAGGGAATACTATTTGTAGCATTACCACCAAAGGGAACATCATATGACAATAAAATTCACACTCCTATGATACATCAATCCTAATACCACCACAAAGGAGACATTAGCATAGATTGCGAAGGCCACACTTCAATCATAAAGGTCACACTTTCTAGGAGATGTATGCTATCATCACTAAAAAGGGACCATTTCTTATGAAAATAATAAGTGGGGGACTATATGTCCCCCCTTAAAATGTTAGTGTACTTGAGACACTAATATTTTAAGGAGATAGAAAGGATCCTATGCTAGACGGAATGCACCTAACACAAGGCTACCTAACTCCTTTCCCCCTAAGCATAGGGACAAAGATGAGCCCAAAATGGATGATGATATGCTACTCCTTTTAAGATGAAATATGATAGTTACATAAAACTTAATTTATACCTCCTTGCATGATAGTGATTATGTTGTGATACTACAACTATCACATGGTAAGGAGCAACAACTGTTGCTATTTATCTTGGGAGAATCTTGCATGATTGAGTGAAGGTATTTGTGATGTTTTTGTTATTTTTGAAGGTGTAATATAGAGAAAGGTGATCCTGGGTCCTAAATACAAAGAACCTAGGATGCAATGGTGGAATTTTTCCAGGTTACATTAAGATGTAAATCAATAAGGTGTATAGATTGACTATCAACCATGAAGGTGAGCCAACTAGACCTAGATCTATATCTAATTGAGGATTGGAATGAATTGGAAATTATTTGGAATGATTAACCTAATTAGAATATGTGCCCTAATATATAACTTCCAAGATCCTAACAATTGACAAACAAAAATAGTAATTTATAG
>VDFB02000363.1:102857514-102881717 GCA_007258455.2 Sequoia sempervirens | reverse complement strand
TGCAACACATTGAGGTTTTGTAATCTCTCTTGTTGTGCTATTGAAAATTCCATGCCCAATTGAATAGTTGTTCCCAGTTTTTTGTACTCAAATTCAATAGGAAGTACTAATTTCTTTCCATACACCAATTCATATGATGTAAATCCTTTTATGGTTTTCCAAGTTTTCCTATTGGCCCCAACTACCTCAGACAACTTAGCTGCCCAATATTTCCTATGAACTTGTATTGTCTTTGTTAGACTATTTTCAATCTTCTTGTTTGTGACTTCCACTTGTCTATTACCTTGAGGGTGGTAAGGTGTAGACTTCCTATGTCTGATCTCATACTCTTGAACCAATTTTATGATCAACTCTGATGTGATCAAGGGTCCTTGGTCTATGACAATTTCCCGTGGAACTCCATATCTTGTAAATATATCTTCATAGAGAAACTTTGATACATTACCATCCATAGCAAATTGTAAAGCCTTAACCTCCACCCATTTTGTAAGGTAATTAATGCATACCAGTATGTACTCCTTATTGTTGGATGTTGGCGATATTGGGCCAATAAAATCGTATCCCCATTTATCAAATGGTGTTATTGTTAACAGTGGCTGCAATGAAATTTCATCTATTTTTGTTGGCCTTCCCATTCTTTGACACCTATCACAACCCCTTGTGTACTTTACTACATCCTTATGAAGAGTTGGCCAATAATAGCCAGTCTTGAGAATATTAAGAGTTGTCCTTTTTGCTGCAAAGTGTCCCCCATAGGGTTCATCATGGCATGCTCTGAGAATGTCATATACTTCATCTTCTCTGATACATCTCCTCATAATGTCATATGGACCTGTGTAAAATAAGTTCCAACTATCCAAGAGTAGGAAAAAATCTTGTGAACCAATTATCTATTTTCTCTTGGGGAGAAATGAGGTGGTGTTTGTCTTGTTACTAGATGTTGGCAATGTATGGAAACCAAGGTGTATGCAGAGAGAAAATAAATTATCATTTGGGAATGAATCATCAACAACATCTTCTTATGATTTGTTTGGTAGTCTCGATAGAAAAATTTCCACTACATTTGCTTTTCCTGGCTTGTCTACAATGGTAATGTCAAATTCCTAAAGAAACAATAACCACCTTACAAGCCTGCCACCAACCACTAGTTTTTTCATTAGATACTTGATTGTTGTATGGTCAGTGTGTATGAACATTAGATATCCTGTAATATAATGTCTGAATTTGTTTATTGCATATACCACTACCAACATCTCCTTCTTTGTTACTATATAATTGAGTTTTTTCCCTTGTAGATTTTTGTTAATGTAATATATGGCATACTCCTTGTTGCCTTCTTTCTTCCCAAGTACAACTCCTATAGAAAAATTAGAATTATCTGTATGGATATGGAAAGGTAAGGCCCAATTCGGTCCTCTCAAGGTAGGGGTTTTAGTCAATGTTGTTTTGTTTGCTTTAAAAGAGTGTTGACAAGCAGTTGTCCATTCAAATTCTACATCTTTGAAAAGTAAAACAAATAGTGGAGCTGCAAGTTTGCCAAAGTATTGAATGAATCTCCTCTAATGCCCAGCATGTCCTAGGAAAATTTTAACATCTTTTTGGCTTTGAGGTGCAGGGAGTGTTGAGATCACTTCAATTTTGTTGGGGTCCACTTGAATTCCTTCATTTGACACAAAATATCCCAATACATTCCCTTCTATCATAATCATGAAACATTTTCGTGCTCAGGGATAAGTTGTGTTCATGACACCTTTTCAACACCTTCTCTAGATTGACAAGTGCTTCATCATATGTATTCCCATATGTTGTGAAATAATCCATGTAAACCTCCATAGAATCATGGGAAAAGTTTGAGAATATACTCATTACTACCCTCTAGAAAGTGGTTGGTGCATTACATAGGCCAAATGGTAGGACATAATAAGCATATTTGTCCCAACGCCATGCAAATATTGTCTTGTCCTGATCTTATGTGGCAATCTTAATTTGGTTGTAGCCACTAAATTCATCCAAAAAAGGAGAAGTAATTTTTTCCTGCTAATGAATCAAGCTCTTGGTCAATGAAGGGGAGTGGAAAGTGGTCCTTCCTAGTTGCAACATTTAATTCTTAGAAGTCTATACATACTCTCCACTTTCCTCATTTCTTTAGAACAATCACTAGAGGTGACACCCAATGACTATCAAAGATATGATTTATAAAGCTTGCATCAAGTAATTTTTGTAATTTTGTTTTAACTATGTCTCTAATTGTAGGGGTTCATTCTCCTTTATGGTTGTCTTATGGGTTTAAAACCTTCATTGATGTAAATCCTGTGCATGTAATTTTTTGGGTCTTTCCCCTTCATTTCATGACAATCCCATGCAAAGGCTATTGCATGTGCTTGCGACAAATTCATCAGTGAGGTCTATTGTATATCAGTCAATTGATTATTAACATTCAATGTTTTACTTGGCATGATCTATAAATTCTTGGATATTGTTTGCACTAATGAGATTTCAAGTCCTACCATGTTTGGAATACATTGGTGAGGTAATAAATTGTGAAATATTTGGGAAATTAACTCAAATGAACTAGCAAGGATAATATTTTGCAGGGGATCCTACAAACATGTCAAGTAGTCCTGATGTTGTGAGTCCCTACAATAGTCATTTTGCATGATGTTTACTATCAAGTCATCCTCATCTTGGTGTTTTAACAAGGGATTGCATTCAATAGTCATCAAGGTTTGCAAGGAGTATTGATCCTCCTCATTTAGGGTAGGCCAAATGTTTTATTCTAGGTCTACATGTGGTTGGGTTGGTGGATAAAGGACTAATTTCTTAGTCACATTTACATTAGAGACAATCATATTCCTAGACCTGCAACCTATGCTAGCCAAGGTCTTCCTAAAATGAGTGGTAACTTGCAAGATTAGCCTTTAGATGCAACACCACGAAATCTATAGGGTACTCCCATGAATCCAGTGTTATTACCAAGTCTTCAATTATATCCTTAGGTTTTAATGTGGACCTATCTACCAACCAGTGTAGAATAGTAGGTGTAGGTCCGAGTTTTATCAATTGTAACAACTTCATAGTCTCTTCGGTCATTACATTAATAAATGATCCCAAGTCAGTTAGGGTGTTCTTAATGAGAGTGTTATTTATCTTTACATCCACTACAAGACTCATAGGGTCTGCATATTTGGGGATAGTTATGTTTCCCAATATAATGTTTGCAAAATTTCCTAGGACTTGTACAGTCTGAGGATCTTTCCTGTTTCTACCTAGATTTTCAAGGAAAAATTATCTCACTATTTTGGTATAGATAGGAACCTCCTTAATGGCTTGGATAAGGGGTATTTTGATACAAATATCTTTAAGTTGTCTCAACAAGTCAGTTCTAGCTTGTGTTTGATGTTTTTGAATTGTTAATCTTTCAAGGAATGGGGGCTCTAGACTTGGATTGGTTTGGTTATCCTGATTTGACTCAAGCTCCTTTGGCTGATTGTCCAAGGTTTCTACTAGGGGTTCTTCATCAATCAATTAAGTTATTTGAGAGGATGAAGGTCTAGCCAAATTTTTCCTTGATTTGAGGTGGACATCACTTACCTCTACCCCATAATCAGGGTATTAAACAACTTCATTAGTGTAGGCCTGCTGAACATGCTTATTAATGGGTTAGGTGCAGGATATGTTGGAAAATGAGGGGCTCTAGGTGGCTATGGTGTTGGATTTGTTGGCTTTGGCATAATGGCTTGTTGTTGTGGCTGCAAAGGTTGTTGTGGCTATTGATAATTCATATTTTTGTGTTTCCATTGTTGGCCTCTTTGCCACTGGGGTTGCCATTGGGAATTATAGTTAGATTCCTAAAATTTTTGTGATGGCCACATATTTTTCTATTGTTGGTTCCAATTGATTTGAGGAATTTTCCATTGTTGGTTTTGCATATTGACCCAATACTGGGGATTCCAATTAGGAAGATTTGAATTGTTACTAGGAAATGACATGTTATAATTCAAAGGATCTTGGGGCATACCTTGTCTCGACTTCCATGGTTTCCTTTGAGCTATGTAGAATACTTGTCCATCTTCTCCTTTCAATGCATGAAATTCTGGTGTCCCTTTAGAGATACTTGCCACCTTCTTGTATTTGTAGTTAGTCCTTCTTTGTTGATAATGTGAGAAGTATATTGTAAGAGCTACTTATGCCTGCTCTTGCTTCTTTTTGATATGGAGGGTATCTAGTTGTGTAGCGAGATGGCTGATAATATCATCCTTCATGTTTGATAGAATATTACTCAATTCAACTCTAGAAAATCCATTAGATGGTTTGATGATGGAAGATGCCCTGTCTCCTCTAACCTTCTTTGTGAAAGACCTTGAATAATTCCTGTATGCCTTGCAAATATCCCAAATGATGCTTGAGAGATATCTCCTACCCCAATGAGGTTAAGTGCATCCATGCAATCCTCATTAACCCCCCTTAAGAATACTAGCTTTAAAGACTCATTAGAGAGTATGTTCTGGTGGGATTTATTAAGGCAAAACTAAAACCTTTTTCATGTAGTCTTCCAAGGAATCTCTGTTTCTATCTATTCCTCTACAATAGTCTTGGTACTTCTCTAGGAACTTTGTCTTCATAGTATTCCAATTTGGAACAACATCTCTTCCCAAACCGATAAACCATCTTAGAGCAACATCCTTGAGGGTTGCTAGAAATAGTTCGAGCCTGTGTGCATCTATAGTATAATCATAACTTTTGCATGACACATCAAACTCTAAAAGGAATGTATCTAGGTCCTCCATGACTAACCCATAGAATATAGGTAATGTTGAAGTTGGTCAATATAATATTTCTCTCTTGGTTGGAAATGGGGAACTCAAAGGTTACATGCTCTTGTGGGTCTTCTATTGTAGCATCACCCATGGTGATGATATGTGTATGGGAAGTCTCCTCTATATCTGACATGGATATTGGTGTTAGGGATGATTCTTTTTTAGGAATACCCTCACTTTGTTCACTATGATCACTAGTATCGTCTAAAGCTTCGTGTGTTGAGGGGAGAATTCTTCCTAGATCTTCTCGCCACCTCCGCATACAATAGTTGTTGCTCTTTGGATCAATAACTCCTGCATATTGTTAGTAAAGAATTTTTGTATTGATAACTACATTCTAATTACCCTTATGTTGAAGACAAAATTCTAATTATGAAATCTTGAAATAACACAAGAGAATCTTGAATGTAGCACCATCCCAAAAAATGATGCCAAAAATGTAAGGCATCACTAATCTCCAGTCAACTTGGTGTTAGAAACACAATTTAGAGGAAGGGTTCCTAACTGAACAGTCCACTAAAACCTTACAAAGACTCCATTAAATTATCAATAGGGCTTCATAAGCTTTTGATGATGTTGGCACTCTATGTGCATTCCAGACTCTACATGACCTATATCATCAAGTATAGGTGGTTTACACATGTACAAGAAAATTGTAAAGGTTGGAAAAAGACAATAAAGCATAAACTACAAAAAAAGGAAAATAACTTAATCTACTTCTAATTCTTACTTCTAACTATTTGACTCACTCCAAAGGATGACTCAATGATGCATTACAAAACTTAAATCATAAGACTAAATATCATTCACATGCATGTAATGAAGAATCTATTAAAATGAATGTAATAATGTAAACATCTAAATTAATGAAATAAATTAAGGTAGGTGAAAAATAACTCGAGTGGCCCTTGCTTAAGCTATTGTACCCATGGGAGAAACCAAATATGTGCTACTTCATTCAACTAATCATAATAGTAAACTTGAACATCTTTATTGCATATAATTGAACTCTACAATCTGACAAGAATCTTCACATATTTCTCATTCATGAATACATAATGGGAAAATAACAAAGATATTATTTGTGAAACAAAACTATAACTATCCAAACATATATCTTCCAACTAGATCTACTCCTCAACCACCAATCCAGCTATATAAGTTCGGGAGGAGGTTTATTTGCATAAGGGCTGAAAATAGAAATTAAATGAAGATGTCCACTCTCCTTAAAAATAGAGAGATACAAAGTATTTGCAACTGAAACTATAACTAAAAAAGATAGAAGAAGACAAATAGGTTTGCAACTCTTCTTTAATGACATGTGACAAAGACATGCTTTGTGCAAACGGCCACATCAATTTCCCGATTACTGCAAACTTCTTCTTTCCTCCATTATCTTATTGAATGATCTAATGAATCACAATTGAACACTCCACTAATCACTTCCATCATTTCTGCAACTGTAACATTTCCAACAACATTGGAATCTCCCCTAAAATTGGCTTAAAATCTTTTGGTTGCGAGTTGAGTTCTCCAGTTGTTGTGGGTTACAATTCTTCTGGCTACAAGGAGTTAGTTTCATCTAAAACACACATACCATTAACAATCACGAATTAAACACAGATTCACACTAAATTCCATACACATTCACACATTCATCCATCAAACATCATCATATCATAATCACATTTCCACTCATCAAAGTCCGGTTTGGATGGCATAAAAGATATAAAAGGTATATAAGTTTAGGAATGCATATGAAATAAGCAGGTTAAAGTGTTTAAAAGATATGAACCAAGCAAGAGAAAACTAACTATTAATCAAGCTCATACGATTAAAAATCATGAATTAAACACATATTCACACTAAATTCCATACACATTCACATATTCATCCATGCAAACATCATCATATCATAATCACATTTCCACTCATCAAAGTCCGGTTTGGATGGCATAAAAGATATAAAAGGTATATAAGTTTAGGAATGTATATGAAATAAGCAGGTTAAAGTGTTTAAAAGATATGAACCAAACAAGAGAAAACTAACTATTAATCAAGCTCATCAGTTCCTAATTCATCAACTAGAAAAATGGGCAAAGGAAAATAAAAGGATGATCGACCAAAGATGAACGCAAACAAAAATATAGTGAATTCATCCCCAGGAATAAAATGCATTTTCCAAATACATCTCTGAAGTAAAAAAGTGTTCCTAAGAAAAATATTGTCAATGCCTTAGAACAAAATAAATATAATGATGTAGCAAATGAGAAACATAAGGCAACTAATGAAGCAAAAAATGAGAAACATAAGACAACTAAGGAAGGAAAAATTAGAAACATAAGATAAATAGGGAAGTTAGAAGTACAACTGAGTTGAGACAAGTTGCAACTAGTGGTTAGGCAATTCCTTTTATCACTAACACTAGTGTTATGACAATCTTATTGTCTATTTCCCTAGCTACTTATGAACCCATTGACATGGTACAAGCATTAAGCTAATTAAAGGTCTAACTGTCTATTAGGGAATTACTAAGGATCCTTGAGCATAAGGAGATGGAATTACTTTATCTCATTTCCCCTACTATTTTTTTATCAACCACGTGAATCTGTAAATGTTCCCAAAGATGAGATTGATCAATATTTACAAGAGGGGCCTAATATTTACTTGGGCATTATGTCTATAGGTAAAAAAAAAATGTAATTAACCCATTATACACATTGTTACAGATAAATGGTTTGTTGGTACATAGTTTTATGATAGATTCTAGAGCACCCAACAATTTAATGTCATTAGAAATGATGAACTAGCTAGGCTTGCAAGTTTCAAAGTCTTTTGGAAAGTATTTTTCCATGGATTCTAATGAAGTAAATGTAATTGAGGTAATAAATTATATTAAAGTACAACTTTTTGCATACCCCAGTAAAAAAAAATGGATATTATTATAGTTGATTGCCTAAATGGTGTATGTTGTTGTACAAGAAGTGGGTAGCCTCAATTGGTTGTAGTAGCTAGATGTACCTATCTTGTTATAATATACAATTGCATGGAAGAGAGGTATAATTACATAGAGAGAAGATCTTACAAATTGTGGAGAGTTTAGATGGAAAAAATCAAGTTTTCTACTTTGATGTGGAGCCTGATTGTTTTGTAGGGTATTGTGATGTTGAGTTTGAGAAAAAGGTTGACCCCAATTTATTTCCCTTGCATCAATATCCACAAAATTATGGCACTTGAAACATGCATTTGATGGTGTATTCTTAAGATAGGGAAATGATGCTGGAGTTGTATTAGTGTCCCAAGTGGGCAAAAACTATAAGTTCACGCTCAAGTTGAACTTTGAGTGCACCAATAGTGTGGCTAAGTATGAAGCTACATTGTTTGGTTTGAATGTGGTATCCAAATATGTAATCAAATGAATTAGAGTGAATGTTGATCCATAACTTGCGGTGTCTCAAGTTAGGGGCACCTATGTTTCAAAAGAAAAAGATTGAGAATGTATAGGAATGTTGTGTGGAATACTATTGAGTTGTTCGATGCATTCAACATAAAATTGGTTGAGAGAGATAATCATATAATAGTTGATGCCATTTTTGTATTAGCTTCAATATTTGATGCTTCCTTTACCTCCTCTCTTCTTACCAAGCCCATATTCTAAATAACATCTACAATTGGTAGGTCTTCAATAACAACCAACATATCTATATGAGTTTTTAAATTTCCTCACCACTTTGAAATCCAATTCATTGACTAGAAACCCATGGTGGAGAAAGATGAAAAAGGTAAGGATACTCTTTTGGAAATGAAATTATTCAACTCAAAATATATACTATTCAAAGAGGTCTTGTTGTCTTAGAAATAATGTTTGACAATGGTGATTGTTATGAAATAAGAAGTAATATTGTTAGTGAAGATGTAGAAGGTGTTATATAGGAATTGAATCAACTCCTAAGATTATCTATATTGGTAAAATATTAAAACCAACAGAGAAAAAAATGTTGATAGCATTATTAAGAAGATATAAAAAATGCTTTCCTTGGTATTATGATGAATTGAAGGCTTATAGGGAATATTTTTTCTAGCATACCATTCCATTGGAGCTTGGTACAAAGTCATTTTTCATTGAAGAAACATCATATCAACCCCACTCTTTCCCCTCAGATGCAAAAATAAATGATGAAAACAAAAGAGGGAGGCAGTATTAAATTGATCAGACATTTAGAGTGCATCTCATACCTTGTTCTAGTAAAAAATAAGAATGGGGATATTAGGTTATGTGGATTTCAAAACTTTAAATATCAATTCCCTCAAGGACAATATCTTCTACCTAGTATGGACCATTTTTTGTAGTAGGTAAAGAGGTCATAGATAATCTCTATGATGGATTCCTTCTTGAGTTACAATCAGGTCATGGTCAAAGACTCTAGGTAGCATAAAACAATCTTCAACGTGCCATGGGAAACATTCATATATGTTTATATGTCATTTAGCTTAAATAATATTGAACCCTTATTTCAAAGAGATATAAAAGTTGCCTTTAAAATACTTATAAATGAAATTATGGTTGTCTACCAAGATAATTTGAATGCATACTCCAAGGATAAAAAATATCATTGTAAACATTTGGAATTGATCTTCTAGATGTGTTTAGAATATGGAATATCTTTGAATCCCAAGAAATGTATTTTTTTTGGGAAGAAGGTAAGCTCATTGGGCATATTGTGTCTTTGGAGGGGGTAAGAATTGATCCAAAACAAGTCAAATCAATTGAACTTATTTTGTAACCCAAAATTATCAAAGGTAGTCCAATCATTCTTTGAGTAGATAAATTTTGTTAGGAGGTTTGTTCCTAGCTTTGTTGAGAAAACTAAGGCCATCTCCAAAGTGTTGAAAAAGGGACAATATTAATTTTGGGACAAGGAATCGAGTGATTCCTTTTTAGAAATTAAAGATGCACTCAAGAAGGCATCGGTGTTGCCAAGACTAAATTATTTGAATCCTTTTCAATTATTTTCCTTTTCATCGTTTTATACTATTGTTATTGTTTTGTTATAGAAGAATATTGAGGGATATGAACAAACAATAGCCTTCTTCAGTAAATCCTTATGAGATGTTGAATTCAATATTCCATAATGGAAAAGCATGCATATGCTCTTGTTAAGGTTGCGAAGAATTTTAGAGCTTATCTTCTAGGAACCAAAATCATAGTCTTTGTGCCAAATACAACAAGTTGAGATATCTTCATGCAATAGGAAGCATAAAAAAAATGTAGATGGATCAATAAGATCCAAGAGATGGAGGTGAAGATAATAAAATTGGTGAGGGGTCAAGGCTTAGCTAAAATTAATGATTGATGCCAATTTGGATGCTACTAAATTCCATCAAGTTTGCTCTAACCTATCTTTTATCCCATGTTAGTTGAAGGATTGTCCTTGTGTAATGGCATAAAATTTGCACCTAGGAAAATTTCTCACTAATTTACCCTCAATTTAGCCTTACAAGTTTGATAATGTAAATACTTGTTGCTTTTGTCCCACTTTTCCCTTGTGTCCTTGTCGTCTTATGTCAATGAGGGATTTTTTTTTGGGGACATGCGCGCCATAGGGATGTCCACGCATCACACTACCATCTTGATAAGATTCCCACATCATGAAGTAGCAAAAACATTACGATTCCTTACCACTTGTGAATGTAACATTCCCTACCAAATCTTAATCAACCAGAAATGACTATTTGCCTCCATTTTTACCATTTTGAACATCTATCAATTCAATTATTTCACTTTTTTACTCTCTCCATTAATTCTTGCAACATTCTTGATCATTCTAACACTTCTCTTAGCTTCTCTATCACTCTCTTTTGCTGCTGCCAACTTTCTATAGCCTCTTCTTGCTCCAACATCATTGTCATTGCAAGTTCATGACACTCTACCTTCTTCCTCTATCATCCTTGAGCACTTGTATAATGAAAGGTGATATTGTGTTATTTGCTTACTTGCTTGTTTGCATTATTGTTCTTGTAGAGTAGCATCCAACTTGTCATTGCTCTCTACTTTATTGTGTCTTTTATATTCTCTTCTTTATCACTTTTCTCCATATCATTGCATATTGGCTATTCATGGAGGTGGGAACACCAAAATGAGGACTTGACTAGGGTAAGTTCCAAACATACTCCCAACATTTTTCTTGTTACTATTTGTAGGTGTTGTTCATTTGCTTGGAGCCAGCTAGTGAACTGGACCTTGAGTAAGTTGGAATTCTTCTTCTTTCTTTGTCATTTCACTATTAGAGTATCTTTTATAGTATTCTTCTTGTTGTAATTTGTATTTCCTTTACATTTCCATCAAATTACAAAACTATAACATTTGGGTCGTCAATAGAATGTGAGTTTTTAATTGTTGCTCGACCCTCTTTTCATATAGGATGCCATTGCATATTTGGGAATCTAGCGTGATGTGCTAAAGTTTGAATTTCATGCTTTCATTCCCTGACAGAGAGTTGTCTGGTTCACAGTTTGACACCTGTGTAGCCTACTCACCCAGTTCTGGAAAAACACCTATTATAAGTAGAGGGGAAACAAAGTCCTATTTGCTCTTCCTTTTTAGCTTTTCCTTTCTTCTTTAACTTGTTAGGTAGTTTGAGGTAGTTTAGGGAAGTTCATTACCTTAGGCTCTTTCATGACCCGAGAGCCTTGGGGGTGATGAATCCCCCTTCTCTATATTTTTTGTGAACTCAATGTGAACATTCGTTGTTTCATTTCTTTGTGTCATGAATCTTTCTCTCATGTCTTAGGTGTGTCATATATTTGTGTGTCTTAAGGTGTTTAGCTTTGTGACCCAATCTATGACCTTTAGATACATAGTTAGAAGATTCCTCAACATACGAGAATATAATCTTGGTAGGTCACTGGCTGTAAATCTAGTCACACAGTCTTCTACACCTTTTGATTTGGTCCCATCTGAGTATGTGAACATGGTATCAATCACATTTATTCCTCCTATTGAGAATGTGAATGCTATGTTGGATACAACTTTTAACTTGCATGATTTGCCACTAAATAGGGAGCCTTCCCCATTGTACGTTCCTGCTTAGATTAATGACAACGTCATGACTAGTGTCTTGGTTGATTTGAGGAGTTGGGTGAATGTGATAATGAAGAAAACATTGTTCATAAATAGTTTACATAAGAAGAAATACAAAGAGTTACAAACCACTCTTTGTACTCATGACAAACTCTCTATTGCCCCTGTGGGCACCATTTCTTTGTCAATTTTGTTAGGACCCAAGGCTGTTGATGTGTCATTTGTTGTGATCCCAAAGTCTAACCTATTCAGAGTGAGGCTAGGAATCTTGTAGCTAGCCTCTATGAATGATGTTTCCTTTGTAATCCATAAATGCTTAAAGTTCCCCCACAAAGGCACCGTGCACGTGATGTATGACATTGGCTATAAATCACTAGTGTCACATGTGGGATTCTCTTTGGATCACGTCTGGCCCACCTCAGTCAAACCTCTCCCTCCAAGGGGAGATTTTTTATATAAGGCTTATGTTAAATATAAGATTGGGGACTCAACAAAAATTTAGCTATCTAGTCTCTCCCTATGTTGTTTCCATAAAGAATTCTATGATAGAGCAACAACAAGCTATTTCTTTAGCCCCATAAAAAGGGAAAGGGAAGCTTGCTCATGCTCTATAACCTTCTCCTTCTACATCTTCTACTCCACATGCTTTAGCTTCTCAACTCATGGTGGAATCCTCGGTTCACGCTCCTATGCCTCTCATGGGAAGTGTGTTGGTGCCCATGTGGTGGATGGTGAAGTGTCAATATTTTTAGTTGCCTACTCTGCCCATAGTTTCCCAACCTGATGTCTATGGAAAGGGGAAGCATTCTCATGGGGTTTTTCTTACATCTCATCTTTTGTGGCCTCTGATTATTCTTCCACCTATGCCTCGAGAAAAGAATAGGAAGAGGTCCACTACCGAGGCTCTTGTGTCTGTTTCTCCTCCTATTATCATTTGTGCTTCTATGCCTCCTCCCACTCTCACTCAAGAGATGACCCTTCCACTAGAAATGGTTGTGAAGGATGCTCCTGTAGTTGAGCAGTAGCCTTTGGCCTCTTCTCAGGCTGCATCATCCAATGCTCACAACTGACGTAACCAGCTTGCGTGTGAGCACAAGCATAGGAAAAATTCTCTAGTTGTAGAGCATGCAACCTTGTAAAAGATGGAGGGGGGTCTAGTTGCATCTATTTCTGTATTTTCTTTATTTGCTCTATTTTCTTCTATTGTTCATGCTTTAGTTAACTACCATCACTTCTATCTTGCTTTTAGCTCCTCCAATGGGTCCTGATGATGCTCACCCCATAAGGATGCAAGTATTCATCACTCTCTCCATGGAGCATCCTCTTTTGATGTACCTCTTGGACATCCCTCCTTTCTCACAACCCATTGACATGCCTCATACAATGGTGGTATGTTCTGTAGATGCCTCTAGTTTCTCCTTCAGTTTTGCTTCCTTGGTGGGGATCTCGCATCCTCTATTGAAGTGTATGTTGGAGGATGGAATCACCATGAATGATGGTTGTAAGAGGGGCTCCCCTCCTTTTAAGGATGGTTTTTTCTTGGCTTGTGTCATCCTTGTGATGGAGGTAGTCCCTACTTCCCCAAATTTTTTCACTATCCCTTTTGTTGAGGTCGGCAGTGAATCTCGGGTGCCTTTCCCTTCTCCCCCAAGTTGTAACAAGGCACTCTTGGAAAGTGCACGTTTAATTTTATGGATGGCATCCCAAATTTATCATTTATTTCCGATAAATCAATGACTTTCACTTCACAAGAGCTTGATGAAGAAGACGTTGAGGGGTCTTCTTCCTTGGCCCTTATTGCAGGCAATTTAGAGCGTATTGACCTTGCTATCCTACCCTTGCAGGCTCGTAATCTCCCCCTTATAACGATCTAGATTGGGAGTAGGAAAACCTACTGTTCAATGAGGGCTAGAGTGATGCATCTTCTTTATCTGTAGATTGGATTTGTTTGTGTGTTTGTGTTCACTCGTGCTTGTCTTTTTATGTTTGTGATATTTCCTGGAGGACCCTTGGTACTCTTGTAGGTACTTGGATACAAGCATGAAATTTTTTCATACATTTATTCTATTTGTGTCATCATTATTCTATGTGTCATAATATTGCTTTTCAAAATTGGGGACGATGCAAAGTGTTGAGGGCATTTAGGCCTTCTTCCATGTTGACTCAATTTTTATTTTAACTTTTTCTTCATGTGCTCTTCTTCATGTTATGAGAACTTCAGGGATTGATGACTGTTCATACATATACATATTATATCTATCTATTTGCATGTATGGACAACTCTAACCTTGAATTCTTAGATCCCCCATCTCTCGATTTCTTTGTCTCTATTTTTTAGCTTTTTGATGTTGTGGTTTCAATGTATTGTCCCTCATGTGTGTGAAAACATACCATAGATATATCTCATCATGTGTTGCATGCCACAACATCTCTACCTCTCCCTCATATACTTAGGATGCCATGTTCTCTTTGGTGTAACACACATCATTCTAAGGGGGGGTTACCATGCTTTTCTAATTTTCAATAAGGTGAATTCTTTCAAAAGGATTCCTTGGTATCAAATTTTCTTTACAATGAATTCCTTGACAAAAGAATACCTTATTGAAAAATATCTCATTTTCCAAAATGTTGCATACTCTCAAAAAGGACTCCTAGACAAGATTTTCTTTCAAAAAGGATTCCATAGCAAAAGATTCTAAAAAATTTCGTTTCGAAAAAGGAGCACTTTTTCTAAAATTTAAGAGTCTAAAAACCTTCCTTTGACAAAGGAAAATTCTTTCCACTAGATTCATTTTCAAAATATCTTCCCAAAGGATTCCTTGATGACATAATCACTTATGGAAAATGGTGTCTTTCAAATGGTGTGTTCCTTCAAAAGGACCCCTTTGTGTATTGATGTCTAGAAGGGTTCCCTACTGAAGGAACCCCTTTCAAAAGCCTTCTCCTCAAAAGAATTCTTTGGTGTCTTGAAATTTGTGTATGCTATCTTATATTTGATGTCACATGCCTTGGTGTCAGACATCTTATATCTTGGAATCTAGCTTGGGGGCAGCCTGACTAGACCCACATGTTGATGGTGATTTTGGCACCACAACAATGCAAACAAAATATTGCTATTTTGCTTCTCCTGAAAGAGAAAGGCAACACATGGATGCCTTAGCTCCCAAGGTCTTTGTAGTTGGGTCTCAACTATGCTGATGTTACTCAGTGGTCAATGCAACAGTAATGTTCAAGTGGCCTGCTGGTGTTGAGCTTCTGGATTGTTCTAAGATCAAGCATGAAATAAAACCTACTCTAATAGGGGTTTTTAAAAAAATATAAAAAGATAAGTCAAAGTTTTGAAACAAAAAAGAACAATAGTTCATCCAACCTTAACCAGACTTGTTAACTTCACAAATCAAATTATCAATTAAGACAAATATCATTCATGAACACAACATGAAGTAGATTAAACTCTGATTGCTTCTACTATCAATAAAATAGATAAGCAATATTTACAAAGCTGGCACAATCACCAGTGTACAGAGAATCTGTGGCTCCAGATTATCTCCAACTACACTAAGAGAACTTAGAAAATACATTATAGTCTGCACTAAAACCTTACTGCTAACCAAGAAGACAAGAGAAGCTCTCATTACTCAAAATCAAGATGTAACTCTATCTCCTTCTGCTAACTCACTAACTCCTAATAGTTCTAACTCAGAAAGTTCTCAATCTAAAAGTTCTTTAAATCTAGAAGTTCCTAATACAAAAGGTTCTCTCCTCAAAAACTCTAATCTTTACAAAGAGGCAAGAATTCCTTATATACAGAATGTACCAACAGGAATGTTTTGTCCCCTGCACTAGGGTTTACAAAATATCTGTAAACAGGAGAGTCGACTCTTAGATCTTTCTGAGGAAAGTCAAAACTGTATTTAAAGTGGAGCCTCGCTATCTGGGTCAGTCATGGCTTGAGCTCAGGAGAAGCCTCTTGATCTTTTTTTTTTTTGGTAGTTGCAACATTTATTCTTTATCTTCGTGTCTACCTTGAACTCTGCCAGGGTCACCTTGAATGCTCCAAGGCACTTTACCATTAACTCTGATCAACCTCCGCCAGTGGTCACTATAGCTGTCTTTATGAGTCACAACATCTTCTCCTCGGCTTCCTTTCTATTCTAGACTTATTAGAGTTGGGGAGACATTACCCCAAATTTTTCTTCTCTTACCAAGCCCATTCTTGTTATCGGTGAGACTCCTAAATGTCGGCTAGACCTCCTGGTGCATACCTTTCCTCTCCCCGAAGGGACATCCCGTCGGCATGACCTCCTTCCTTCACTGAGACTTCTTAGCGAGCTCCCTATGTCATATCGAAGATTGATCCTTCAATAAGACCTTTCACTTCAGGCAGACCTCTTGTTGAAAGTATCATCCTTAGAAGATTTTCCATTTCGGGGAGACATTTGATGTAGTCACGCCGAGATGGGTTCTGTCATTGCATGCGCTTCACTGTAACATCCCTTTGTCGGGAAGACGTCCCATAGATACCCGATATCTCAGTGAAAGCTTTACTAGTTCACCCTTTTGTGACCATGACACACGGATTCTCTCGCCGAAGTTCCTTTGTGTCGCTCAGACCTTTCTTGTTCGGCGAGAGAATATAGCGATCCCCTTCACTTCCTTCAGAGTCTTACTAACACCTTGTTTCGGTGAGACATCCATTGTTCGGCTAGACCTCTTGGAGACGCTATGTTGCTTTGCCGATATGCAGACCCTTCCCCATTGGCAAGACTCTTGGTGTTCGATGAGAGCACATATCGAAGGGAACAACTCATGTCGAAGTGTTAGACCCCCTTTTTTGCTTAGTTGGTGAGACTTCGTAAACTCGCCGAAACATCTTGGCGGGGATAACACCTTATGCCGAAGGGATCACCTCTTGATAGTGGTTGGAAATACATGGAGACTTCGCCAAGACCATACGCCGATGAAGATGACTCCCGCCGAAGTGTTTTCCGATGGTGGGGTAGTCGGTGAAACTTTAGGGATTTTCCGAGACATCTAGGTGAAGAGAGAACATCTGCCGACAATGTATGCCTTTTTCCATCAGTCGGTGAGACCCGAAAATCTCATCGAGACATCTCTCTGAAGGAAACCCCTCATGCCGATAGGACATTCATGTCACCGGGACGATGACCCTTGTCCTGCCGATGGATCATACAAACAAAATGATCATACAAACAACTCGGGTTTCAGGCCGAACCGCGGAATCCAAGCCAAGGAGGAATTTCAGAGAATTCTGAGTCAGGCGGATTCCCATAGAATAAACATGAAAACACCCACTAGAAAATTAATCTGATCATTTTCAAACCAAGAACAACATGCGAGATCCTCAAAATAGCATAAAGGAAACATAAAATGCATCATCATTTGTTAACTAGCCCTACTACTCCATATTTCTTCACATTTCTTCAGATTCTAGGGAAATCCGAGCAGGACGGATTTTTGTGAAAGAGAAGACATTCCTACGAGTCTAGAAAAATAGGGGACAATGGACTTCGGGAAAATCCGTGGGAGAAGGAAATCCGTGAAAATCCTGTCCAAGTGGATTTCTGCGATGACTGAAAATCCTGAACGACAACGGTCAGCCGAAGTTTGAGCGAGATTCGGGAAAATCCGGATGAGAAAGAAATCCATGAAGAAGGAGACATCACTCATAAGCCTCGGGGATTTCAGGAAAATCCGGTCCACGCAGAATTCTGCAAAGACCAAAAATCCCCGAACAAAAGCGCTAAGCCAGAGTTCGAGCGGGATCCGGGAAAATCCAGATTGGGTGGAAAATCTCAAACTCAGGAGAAAACCCAAATTCCAAATAAGGGAGAAACAAACTTAGATCAGATAGATCAAAATTCAAAATGAGGAGGAAAACACAAGAATTCCAAAGAGGAAAAGAAAGTAACTGGAAGTAGAGAAAGGAAAAGAAAGGGGGACCCGTTTTGTTCCAAATCAAAATGGGGTGGTTATGCAAGGCATAACACCACCTTTTTTGTATCTTGCAATGTAGTTTGTAGCAGCTACAAGCTTATCTATCTGATCAGTGTGTGTCTTGTGTCTTATTTGATTAGGCTATGTCTTATCATGTCGGCTTGTGTCTTTTTTTTTTTCTATAGCCTAACATGTTTGTGGTAATATTACAACTAGCTTGTAGGATCAAAGACTCATGTCATCTTCATATCTTGGTGAAGCTCCCTCTTTCACATCAAGGTATGTCAAGTTGGAGATTTGCTTCCTCGACATTATTGATATATTCTCTTCAACCTCTTTCTACTTTAGCTCACATATGCTTGCTAAAGTGGGGGAAAAATGTAATGGCATAAATTTGCACCTAGGCAAATTTCCCATTAATTTACCCTCATTTGAGCCTTACAAGTTTGATAATATAAATACTCATTGCTTTTACCCTGCTTTGCCCGCATGTCCCTATCATTTGTGTCGGTGAGATAATTTTTATCTAGGATGCATGCACGTGGCATGGACGTCTGCACATTGCACTGCCATCTTGATAAGATTCCTACGTTAGGAAGCTAAAGAAATGTTACGATTCCTTACCACCTATGAATGTAACATTCCCTACTGAATCTTGACTGATGAGAAATGACTATTTTCCTCCATTTTCCCATTTTGAACATCTATCAACTCAATTTTTTACTCCTTCACTCTCTCCATTGATTGTTGCAACATTCTTGATCATTCTAACACTTCTCTTGGATTCTCTATCACTCTCTCTTGCTTTTTCTAGCTTTCTACTTGGTTTTCTATGACTTCTTCTTGCTCCAGTGTTATTGTCATTGCAGGTTCATGAAGCTCTACCTCCTTGGTGTGGTGATATTACTCTCCTTCCTCTATCATCCTTGAGCGCTTATATAAGGGAAGGTGATATTGTGTTCATTTTCTTACTTGCTTGTTTGCATTATCATTCTTGTAGAGTAGTATCTAAGTTATCATTGCTCTCTACTTTATTGTGTCTTTTCTATTCTCTTCTTTATCACTTTTCTCCATATTGTTGCATATTAGCTATCCATGGAGGTAGGAAAACTGAAAGAAGGACTTGATTGAGGCAATTTCCAAACATAACCTCAACATTTTTCTTGTTACTGTGTGTGTAGGTGTTGTTTATTTGCTTGGACCTAGCTGGTGAACTGGAATTTGAGTAAGTTGGCATTCTTCTTATTTATTTTCATTTTTCTATTAGAGTAGCTTTTATAGTATTCTTCTTGTTTTACTTCACATTTACTTTACTTTTTGTCAAATTACAAAACTATAACATCTGGTTTGTCAGTAGACTTTATGAGTTTCTGGCTATTTCTCAACCCTCTATCTATACAGGACACCAACGTGTATCTGAGACTTCAGTGTGGTGTATTGAAATTCAACTCTTGTGCTTCCATCCTTTGATAAAGTTGTCTTGTTCATAGTTTGAGACCTATGTAATATGCTCACCCGGTTATGGAAAACACCTGTTATAAGAATAAGGGAAACATAGTCTTGTTTTCCCTTCCTTTTCAGCCTATCCTTTCTTCTACTCCACATACTTATGCTTCTCATCCTAGGGTGGTGGCATCCTCAATTCCCACTCCTATGCCTCACATGGGAATTGCGATGTTGCCCACCCGATGGAAGGTGAAGCATCAAGATTTTTAGTTGTTTGTTTTGCCCACAGTTCCTTGATCTGCTATATATGGTAAGGGGAAGTGTTCCTATGGAGTTGTTCCTATGTCTCAGCCTCTGTGGCCTCTGACTATTCTTCCACTTTTCCCTCGGGTAGAGAATAGGAAGAGGGTCGCTGCCGAGGCTCTTATGTCTATTTCTCCTTCTGTTTTCATTTTTGTTTCTGTGCCTCCTCCTCCTCCTCCTACTTAGAAGACCACCCTTCCACTGGAAATGGTTGCGAAGGATGCTCTTGTAGTTGAGCAGCAGCCTCTGACCTATTCTCAAATCATGTCCTCCAATGCTCATATCCAACATAAGGCTTGCATGTGAGTGCAAGTGCAGATGAAAGGATTTAGCCGTGGAGCATGTCACCTCATAGAAGACAGAGGGAGAGTGAGTTGCATCTATTTTTTCATGTCCTTTTATTGCTTCGCTTTCTTTTGTTGTTCTTGCTTTAGTTCCCATTGCTTCTATATTGCTTCTGACTCCTCTGGAAGGTCCTGATGATGCTCACCCCAAAAGGGTGCAAATATTTATTGCTCCCTCTATGGAGCCTCCTCTTTTTATGTCCCTCCTAGACATCTCTCCTTTCTCACAACCCATTGACATGTGTAACATGTCCATTGTTCTACCCATTATTTTTACTATGTTTTACCCACAAGTGAACAGTTTATGCTACTAAAATTATGAGAAATAAAAATTTTATTTTTATTTGAATAACAAGATGCACATTTGAAACATAACCATTTCAAACTTTCCCATTGCATAGAAAATAATCATTTCAATAATTCAAGTAATGATTTCACATTACATAATTTCATGATGATATTTCTGATTATAATTTCTCAATAAGAATAGAGATACATGTTTACAATCATAGCTTCCATGAGATCAATTATATATATATATAAAACATAATACAATGATCTAGATGTCCCTAATGTTTGGTGCATACCTCCTAGATGTTGCCATCATCGTTGCATGCATTCTAGGTGTCCCCAAACTGGCGCGACATCTTAAATCCTGGTCACCAACTATATGATGGAGACCATCAATCAAGTGCTTTTCTGCCAACCATGGATTTACTACAGTCCCTTGCACATCTTCCTAATTGGTAAAATGTCCCTACCCTTCAACAAAGAGATTGGTTTGGTAACTCCAGAATCCTAACCTTCTTGAGCATAGTGTTGTGTCCTACATATCTAGAGCTACCATAAATTGGCTACAACCTACATGTATGACTTCCCTACCTAGAATTTAATCATGGATCATAGTGAACTGACAATGTAAACAATGGCTACTTACACTACTTTGGCCAAAGAATTCAACACCCAATACTTCGAGTGTGATTCATCTTTCCACCCACCCTTTAGCTTGATTTGGTATTGATCATAAACATAACACAATTCAATCTCAGGTGATCACATAACAAATTGTCCAACAAGGTTATTCCCTTAACCATGGATTATCCTAACCCCAATAATAACCAAGTCTATAACAAACTGATTAACTAGGTTACACCCTTTCCCATGGATTACTCTAACCCTATGATGTAGGAGCATCCGGGCTCACAAGAAAGCCCACATCACCAAAAAAAATAAATTATTTTCTTGTTTAATTTTTGAATTTTTGGTGTACGTTGGAGATTCAAGAGAATCTTGTGGATTTTAAAGGATTACATATTTATTTTATCAAGAGTTGGCCTCCATTCAAAATCGAAGGCAAATAAGGTGTTTTATGTGATTTTAAAATTATTATATTGCACAATTTTAATGTTTCAAGGGTTGAAGGGGTCTGTTGGAATATTATAAATTGAAAATTAATTAATTTTCTCAATTTGGATGCCTATAGAATTTTTAATGTGGCAAGTGGCATTTGGCATTTGGCATTCTATTCTTTCACTTTGCATGCCTAGAATGGAGGGAAAAAGCTAGTGATATTTGAAAAAAAATGATAAATGACTTTAGTTTTCAATTTAAGGTGAATGAGCATGAATTTATTTTATTGATTTTTATGAGGCATTTACACCGGAAATTTGTGGAATATGGTGCAAAAAATTTGGGTGCCATAGTTGGAAGCATTTAATGATGAATTTTAAGCACAAACAAAAGAATTTCAAAAGACAATTGGAGGGAAATGAAAGAGCAGATTTGGGTGCATCTTTTGGTGCCTTAAAAAGGTTTTAATCTCTATAAAATATTTTCTTTAATGGAGTCAAGAGGAATCAATCAATAGAAGCAATTTTGGAGAAAGAACTTGCAGGTTGCTCCAGAGAGTTGCACAAGAAAGAGTGCAAAAAATAAGCTTGTGAAGAGAAGAGGAATAGGAGAAGAGAAGGGGGATTTTGCAAGTGTTCAAGGTAGCCATAAGGGCTGCATAATGAAGGGAAAAATTATATTTTAGAAGAGGAGTGAATTCAAGAAGTTATTTGAAGACATGAGGATAAGCTACAAAAGTTACAGGTGGTGTTGAAGAGTTGGAAGATGAACAGATTGCAAGAACTCACACTGTTGAGCACTATTTATTTTTAAATGTATTTATTTTGCATATATGATGAATGTAGGAAGTTTCTTTGCTGCATATAAGTCCTTTTGATGACATGTAATCATATTTCTTGAATTGAGTAATTTTAATGGTTTCGTTTGCAAACACTTTATGGAGTTTCATTGCAAGTTTTTGTTTTTGTTTTAGCAATTGTTTGAGAGGATTTTAGAAAGTGTTTTGGGTGTATGAATCCTGAATTGAGTAATTTTAATGATTTTTTTTTTAAACACTTTATGGAGTTTCATTGCAAGTTTTTTTTTTGTTTTAGCAATTGTTTGGGAGGATTTTAAAGAGTGTTTTGGGTGTATGGATTACTCTAACCCCAATAATAACCAAGTCTATAACAAAATGATTAACTAGGTTACACCCTTTCCCATAGATTACTCTAACCCTAGGTATAACCATGCTAATCATACATGCACATATACTAGTGGCTAGCTAGGTTACCCCCTTTCCCATGGATTACTCTAACCCCAAAAATAACCATGCTAACCTCTCATGTTCAAAATGATATTTTCATAAAAGCATTATAAGATAGCAACATATTCCACATTTCACTTTTCATGCAATATCCATATAGACTTAACAAACTAAGTATAGTTCTAGTATCATTAAAGCCACATATGCTTCAACATAATATAAATGTATTCCCAAATAAGAGGGTTTCACTAATTCAAGACTCAATTGAGAATCTCACAAGATTATTCCATACTAGGAAATAACTAAGTTCATAAGAACAAGCATATCATGCATTTCAAAAGCAATCTTTCCTAAAAAAAGGAATTTATAATCAAATAAACTTTCAAACATAAATAATAGAGGAATAGAAATCAACATGCCTGGATTTAAAGTTCCAATTGATAATGCTGCTTTCCAACCTCAACCTCCACAACCATGAATGCTACTTCTTCAATGTTCAACTAATCTCCTAAATCTAGCCTCCTCTCAAGAACTCTCAAAAAACTCGAATTCACAAACGAATCTCTCTCACTAAAAACTCTCAAAATAATGCCTGCACAAAAAACTATAGCAAAATAGCAATGAAGAATCCAAATGGAAAAGTGTAACAAATGGTAGAGAGAACACCTCTATTTATACTAAAATATGAGCATCATAATGCTACAAATAAGGTATTAAATCTTCCACCACTCTAACAACAACCAAAAATGCATTGACTCAATTGATATGTGGCCGATTTAAACTCTCATATTGCAACACATAATAGTCCTCTCATTTCCAATTTCATAGAATGGATGATTCAACTCTCTTTTTGTGACAACATGACTCCTTTTACTGAGTCAAGGCACAACGATGCATTACTATAGGTTTCCTATTTGATTTGCAATTCAACTACCCTTACAATTTTTTTCTATCTTTGCATTGAATGAGCTTTATGCTTATCATATGGCTTTACCTAGTTATGGTGCAGGTATTAGACTTCTATTGGTTTCCACTTTCTACAGATTTTGGTGCCACCTTTCATACTTTAGCACCCTTTTTCATGCGTGGTTAAGACTAAGTCAACAATGTTTGAAACTGTATTTGCTTTCACTTGCAATGTTTGAATAGTATTTACTTTCACCTACACAACACATAAGTCTTTTGACTTATTCTCCCTATGCACTTTATGCACAACATTAAAATTTGGCCATTGTATATATGGCAATGATATGCTTATTCATAAGACTTTTAATATATATCAAATAATATAAATTATATATTATTAATATATACTTATTGTAGAAGAGAGGGATTCGCTACTCACGAGTTCTCTTCATTCAGAGAGCCTTGTGGGGCGAACTACCCTAAACTACCTCAGGAACAACAAGAAGAGTTTTAGAATTTGAAAGAGCAGGTCATAGAGATTTTCTGGACAGATTGACAGGCTCTCGGCCAAAAGACGTCAGCGTAGAATAAGGACGATAGCGCGACGCACTTGCGTCTTTGAAGTGCGCTGGCATCTCGTACGGACCAAAAAGTGAGAATGTCAAAAAAATACCTAAATGACTGCTAGTTATCTAATTACTAAGAGTTGATAGAATGCGATAAAGTAGTGGAATATGATAAAACTAAAATAG
>VDFB02000363.1:102762432-102857414 GCA_007258455.2 Sequoia sempervirens | reverse complement strand
GATCATGATGATTCTAATGTTTTAAGTATTCCTGATGAGAACAATGGTGTTTGTAGATGGAAGTTTGCAATCAACTGAAAAGCATCCTTGTATAGGTGATCAAGAGGATTTCAAATCTATTTGCAGCCCTAGTAATTTTTATTCATTTCAAAAGCAGGAAGTGGAATTGATCCTCTTGAAAAAGAAGTATTCTAATGAAGATGATGACAATTTTTTTGAAGGCTCACAAGAACAAGAATACGATGGATATGAATTGACAATATTGTTTGAAGAAGACATGTGTAATCAACAGTACTGCAGTACACTTGGTTATACCAATCTTTTGAGTGTAGCATTGATGAGAGCTTTCATGGTGAGATAAGGGAGCCTGGAGATTTGAAGAATGCTATTGAGAGCATCAGTGTATCAGCCACAAATGACAAAGTATGCAAGGATTTTTAGTTAGAGCAGTCATGTGTGAGAAGTTGCCATGAAGAAACAAATGATGATTTTCACTTTGACAGTGAGGAATGTAGCCATGTTGATTGTTGCAGCAGTGTGAACAAAGAGAAGGATATGCATGCAGGAGATGTATTGAATGAATCAATACAAGTAGTTGATAATGATGAACAAGGAACCCCTATTTTGCTTGATGTTTTACCTTCTTCTATTCCTTTTGCTACCTTTGAATCCATTATCAAATGTTTGTATGAGGAAAGCATTTATGTAGAGATAAACATTGGTACAAGTAACGACAACTTTCATGATGAGTTTTCACATGAGGAACATGATTGTGTCTATCATATTGATGCACATGAGGACCTTTTCTCTGGATCTGCAATTCATATTTCCTCTCATGAGCAGTATGTTTCAGATTTTTATGTTGAAACAACAAGAGATGATGTTGATTTCGATACACCTTGCATTGGTGAATGTGTCTTTGACACTCACTATGATGAATTTGTTGCAAATGAAAGTTTTGATTCACATGAACCTGTACTTGAAGTTTCCCTTTGTGGTAACATATTGAATGTTGATGATCTTGTCTATGAACATGAGGTGGAGAACATTGTTTGAGATGTTGGCATTTCTTCTGAATGCCATGATTTGAATGGAGATGAAGGTATTGTGGGTGTTGATAAACCTAATTTTTAGAATCTCGAAACACATGTCAATGTGTTTGGGTTGTGTTGTTGGGATGAAGACAAGCTAACCAATGATGCATTTTAGTTGGAGGAGACACATATGCATGAGAAATCTTTGCTTAGCACACAAGAGGACTGCATGTTATTTTTTAGATGTGATATCTCCTCTAAGCATGATCATTATGAGAGGGTTAGTGAATGTGGTCTTGATTACTATCCTCTCATGTTGCCACCTGATATAAAATCAGACAATGAAGAGAGTGGCAATGATGTGCCCTATGTCATTTAGCTGCCATATGATGACAAATCTGAACAGAGAGCAAGTTTCCACTTGCATGAAGGCAGCCTGATACTTGTGTTTGCAAGGGCGTAGTTACCCATATTGTTATGGTTTGATAGAGGCAAGCATGAGTTGAGAGAGATCAGTTCTTTTTACAGAATTATCTTTGACAGAGGTAAATGCTAACTCCCCTTTTTCATTTGGTGTCTTGGTGTAACCAGATGAAGTTGAAAAAGAAGAATGAACAAAGGAGCAGTTTGAGGACACCTGATGGACTCAGTATTTGGTCTACTCCCTAGAGATCTGGAATCTTGCTATGCCCATAGGGGGCATACATCCCCAGTCGGAGCCATTGTTGGCACTCTCAAATTTTGCAAATTGGAAGTGCCCATTTAAAAATTTTGCCTCTACACTTTCAAAAGTGCACCTGAGAAATCTGCCTAAGTGACCCACTTTGGAGGGTCATATTTAGAAGTCAGTTGACTTTTGTTCAAAACCCTTTACTCATGTGTCCTATGTGAGTATTCATGTCAATTTTCAACTTCCCACGATAAGTTTTGATAGGGTTTCAAAAAGTGAAGCTAGAGGGTTTTGGCGCTTTTTCTGTCATTTGCCAACTTTCCGTTTTGCAAAGTAGCCTCCCATTTGAGCTTGCATTTTGCAACCAGATGATCATCATACTTAAAATTATTGTTGCTCTATATTCTCCCATACCAGATGAGCTTGCATGTCATTTTTTAGGAAGAGCCTTATGATTTGATTTGCTATTTTTAGCAGATCAAAACTAAATGGAATTTCTTCAGTCTTGCACTGAAACCTTTTTGTGAAGCCAACTTTGAGCATCAGTAACTTTTGATGGGCGATGATTCAAGCTAATCCCTTCTACTTTTTATTTTCTCTATACCAAATTGATCACATTGTCGGTGGCCATTTCGCCATGAGCTGATTTCATATTTTTTGCAGCGAAGTGATTTCATGGTTTCAATTGGTTTTAGAAACGGCCCGGTTTATTGCAGAAAAGTTCAAATAAACAACACGACGGCGACTAACTTTCACCTAAGTGACTCCTTTTCGGCGAGCCATTTGTTGAATTCAATTCACGGACCAATTTCTACATGCAGCAAGTTTTCATGACTTGAGGAGGTCACTTACCCTAGTTTTAGGCTGATTTGGAGCCAACAGCTGGTTTTCTCATTTTCAAATGTGTCAGAAAGTGAGTTTAAATGGAAACCCAATTCATTTTTCCAACTCCAAAGCATTCAAAAGTAGTCTTAGATCATTTTGAGCACAAAAGTTGTTTGAAAACAAAAAAAAATAGCTGGGCCCACAAGGGACCCAGCATGCTTTATACAACAATGAAGTTTGGAGCTAAGGTTATGCCTCATACACCTTCAAAGAACACAAGTGAGCAACCAAGAAGCATGTGTGTTTTGAAAAGACAATTCTCAAGTTAGCTCCAGTTCAATGTTTGCAACTTTAAGAACTAGCATTTCACACCTGTCAGATTGAGTCCCAAGTTTCTTATCAATAGTGTGAAGAGAAGCCAAGTGAGTATGAAGGGAGGTCTCAATTATATGATAAGCATCCAAAATAAAGAATTAATTCATGGAGTGCTTTGTTTTTGAGGATCAAAACCACAAAAGAGAAAATGTGATACAAGCCATGATGATAGTGGGGGCAATGATGTAATTATTCAAAAGGAATGATCTTTTGTATTGATTGTTTGACTATGACAAGAGTTTGGGGATTTAGTGAGCACGGAATTGGGGGTTCATTATGCAATATTCAAGGACCATGAAATGAACATCCAAAAACATGGTGGGGCTCGACCTAATGCGCCAACTACACTTGTTTGGAGGATCTTGAATCTGTTCCAGAATGAAATCTATTTTGTGCATCTCAGCCAAGAATGGTTGCGAGTTAGAAAATGCAAAAGCTTTAACAGGGCATGTAACTTTATTTGAGAATTCAAAATCCCAAATACGTGTCGCGCCTAGCAAAATGCTCTGTTAGAAACTCTCATTTATTGAAACATATTGCAGATTTAAAGCCATAAAGAGAGGTGATATATATATATATATATCTGTGTGTAAAATTTGGAAGCATAAACAAGACATGAACTGTTTGAAAAAATCCCTCAAATAATGTGGTCTCAGGGAATGCCATGAAGGCAACCAAAATGCATTTGTTAAAGGACTTTAGACACTTTCAAAGCCAATATAAAGGAAGGGAACAAGCCCTATGAAGAGATGAATGCAATTTTTGAGGGATAACGGGGTGCGTTGAGATGAGGAAGGTGCCATAGAAACTTCTAAACTAATGTAATCAATAATTTTTTTGCACATCAGGATAAGAGTGTTTTCTCTTAGGCGAATGAAGAGGGTGCGACCAACAAGATGATAGGCTCTAGAACTTCACAACAAATGCACCGTGGCTCAAAACATGGAGGATAGAGGGTTTGGCTGGAGCGCAACTTAAGGAGAATGATTATAGGTCTTGCTTTGTGTACCTTATATGGGCCCCAAAACTTGAAGAATATCCATCAGCAAATAAAATAGAATGCCATGCCTAGCATGTATGATGGATTGTTGAAAAGGTGTGAGCCACTTTTCAACTGTAGGTATCCAAATTATGTTTAGAAGGTTCGCATCATACAAAGAGGAAGCAAGTCATGCCATGGTCACCAGATATGCTCAAAATGGATTTGTTGAAAATTCTTTAGAAGCTTTCAACCAAATGCAACAAAAGAGGATGCCATCAAAGTTTATTGATGATTTCTTTTCCTTATACAGCTTGTGTGCTAGCAATATGTGCAAAATATATCTATTGATAGATAGTAGAAACTTTTCAGCAAACACAGATAGAGAGAAATAGAGGCACGTAGCTTGCTAAATACGAAATGCCTCTTCCAAAAGTGTGGTCTCAAGAAATGCCATTGGATGCTCAAGGGTTTGGAGGCAATACGTGCCAACATGCTCATAAGTGACCTCATAAACTTTAAATGCAAATGCAGATTTAAAGGGAACGTTGTGATTGTTGAAGATAGCTCAAGCCATGTTGAGCTGTGTGATGGAATTTCATAGATGAGGCCAACATACCATGAAACAAGGCATTGACTCCATGAGCGACAAACCATCCATACGAAGATCTCATAAACTCTAAACAATATCTCTGGCAATTTTAGTGCCTTTACTACCCCCGCAAAAATAAGGAGGAGATTTTGGCATTTTCATAGGAACGCCATGAATGGAGGAAACTGTAGCTCGAGCAAACACCACGAGAGTTGCAAAAATGCAAGACAAAGGATTAGGGCAACAACAGTGAAGAACAAGGAAACCAATGGCTCAGAAAAAAAGTGAAAACCCAGCCACATCCTAGTCGTTCCCTGCCATTTCGCGGGATAAAGGTGCAAGTTGTGTAATTCCCCCGAGACAGCGGGCTGGTGCCACGTGGCATGTGGGCCTGACAATTATGGAAGGCACAAGATAGTCTTTTAAAAGGGAAGACTAAATGTTTGAAGAAGCCTGATGAAATGATTAAGGCATTCCTATGTTTAAAAGGGAAAACATTTAAAATTAAATGTTTATGGGTGAATACACAAGGTGGGCCCAACATGGGTGTGGATTCGTTTTAAGCAGCCCAATAAATTTTTGAAAGAGCCAAGGCATTAAAATGGTAGGAGCTGAGTGTACCCATTAAATAAGGAATGCGAATATTTAAGAAACGTGTTTTCTTAAGTATTCAAATATGAAGCAAAAGGGGTCTTTACCATTTTAAATGGTAAAGTAATGAATGCACAGCTAAGGCAATTTTATTTTGCCTAGGTGAAAATTTTCAACAACACGAGTAAAGTTGTGTGCAATATTGTAAAAGGTAGAGTGAAATAAAAACCTTCACCAGATAAAGTGCACGTGAAAATGCACGAAGGAATGTATTAAAGTGAATAAAGATTCACTTTATGAAATATTTTGTTGGCTGTG
This sequence comes from Sequoia sempervirens, assembly GCA_007258455.2. Lineage (NCBI taxonomy): Eukaryota > Viridiplantae > Streptophyta > Pinopsida > Cupressales > Cupressaceae > Sequoia > Sequoia sempervirens. Next base: position 102,852,030 of record VDFB02000363.1, on the reverse strand, counting down.
AAAATATAAAATGCAAGTTGCAGCAAAGAAAAAGAACAAAAAAATAGAGTTTTCACGGGAGCAGAGGCATTTTTCACACAGCAGGTAGAATGGAGTGAATTTCTCCAATGGGTATATTTTATGTTGAAGAACAACACACATCAAAGGTATATTTGGAGGCAAAGTCTGTTGCAGAGAGAGGAGAGAGGCTTTTCTTTTGTTGATCAACGGTGAAGAGGTTTCTAAATGGCATCTCTAGATCAGCTTTAGGGCTTCTTCTGGATACTTCTATTCTTCTATTTCTTCTCTTCTCTTCTCATTATTCAAGGTTCTAAGAGAGTTCTAGTTTTCTGAATTCTTGTATGGGGCTGGGTAGATAGAAAATGTCAAATTCTGAGTCACAATTTGAGTCTATAAGATCTGTAATTTCTGATTTTATGAGTAAATACAACCAGTTTGTGCAAATAAATCATGAATGTCTTCAAAGTGTTTGCACATTCATGAATATCTTCAAATTGTCTCCATACTTGTACAATTAAATCATATGAATTCAATAATACCAAGTATCTTTGAGTTTGTCATCTCAAATTTCATGAGATTGTGTTATTTGTTTATGGGTCTATTTCAAAGAAATGGTTAAATACTTTGAGCAGATTATAGTGATTTCAAGTGTGCAGGTTGGATTTGGTAAGGAGAATTTGGTTGATAATAGGAGTGGGATTGTTGGTGTAAGACACTAATAGTTGATGCAAAGCATTAACAGTTAAATCCACTGGTTGAAGTCTGTTTGCTGATGAATTCTTTTTGTGTTTGACTCCATGGCCTAGAATTGACATTGATCTATTATTCATTTTTATGCATCTCAGAAACATTTTATAAATTCAAAATCATTCTTAATCCTTGTTGTTTGGTTGAGGTTACATGTTCTGCTTCCCAATTGCTGAGTTAGTGTTGATTATACCAAGAGTTTAGCCAGATTTGATGTTGTCAATGCTTTCCTTGGTGTCTTTGCATTGGGATTTATTTGCTATAAAAAACAATGCTTGTGTATGAGTGAATTAAGTTTTTAGGCATTGTATAGGTTGACCCACCTTGGTCCTGCAGAGCTAGAAGTGCAGAAGATCTCAATCTTTGACTGAATCTTGTCAGTTGGCCAAATCCCCCATTGAATCTGATCATTAGAAAGTGGCTAGTCTATAGGATTCAATTGGTCTGGTTCAATTTGGAGCACCAACACAATGTAAAAAGGAAAACCCAACAATAGCCTCCAAGTGTCAGAAGAGAAAAGTAGAAGGTGAAATGAATGTAAGAATTATAATAAAGTACATACAAATTGAAGGGCTAAAGCATGAAATAAAAAAATAAAAAAAGAACTAGGATATAACATGTAAATAGGGAAAAGTAAAATAGTCTAATCTATAGGTATATATGAATATGCTCTATAATAGTACTCATAAATAATTGAACGTTGTAGTTCTAAGGTGTCAAAGGTCAATGCAAGATAATGGGTCCATTTTTGGCCAATAAGTGGTAACTTTTTTTTTGAAAACCAAAGTTTATCGTAGTTAGGGTAAAAAATTTGAAGCACTTAAATACATATAATGTTAACATGGTGTGGAAATATTTAAAGTTATGAAATATAATATTTTTTTTTATATTTTTTAAATATGTAATTTATTTTAATATCTAGATGATAAGATTTAGTTTATATATGGATGTACAAAAGTGATATTTTTCAAAAAATTATGCTAAAGGAAAAATTGTCCATGAAAAAACCACTTTTAATAAGTACAAAATGAAAGTATTTTTCAAATTATTTTGGTGAAAAATGTATATGATGATGAATTTTTTTTATATTTATTTTTTAAGGGTAAGCTTACCATTTTGATGGGATGGTAAATCCCCATTTTTATTTTCTATTGTTCTCATCTAACATGTTCTCATGATGTTTAATTATTTACTGACATGGGCTGTCAAATCCTTTGGGTCTGTGAAGCTTCACATGTTTGGCATTGATTTTCCTGTCCTTAAGGTTAGTGTCATCTCCAAGGGCTAACTGGCAGTTGGGAGTCAACCTAGTACTTTTTTATCTTTTAACGTAATGTTTTCATATCCCATTTAGGTAGTTATATTGCCTTTGTTGTTGTGTGAAGCGTGTAATTTTGGTGTTGTAGAACACTTTCGTTTATGATACTGCCTCCATTATGGGATAGAGTGTGTGGAGAGAGGCCGGATTCCCCTCATTTCACTAAACTATACCATGTTTAAAGTTGTTTCAATGGGGAAGCCAAAGGCCTCAGTTCGGCTAAGTTCATGGGACCTTACCCAATCTTGTAATCATTTTATTTTAAGTGTTTTCCATATCATTTTCACTTTGCTTGTGTATGATGGTTTGATAATCCTGAGGCTGAAATGACCAGAGGCATGTATGGGGCAAGTTGTTTGGGTTCCCATGCTTCGTTCTGCTTGTTCAGTCTACAAAATGGGTCTTGGGTCCTTTTGGATTTGCTTATTTTTCTTCTCAGCAATTTCATAGGTCAAGAATCACCTGAAGATGGAAACCCCAATGTTTTTAACGAGCTCCAAAGCACAGTTAGCTTTTGTGGGTTTGATATCTAACCACTGACTGAAGAGTATTTTTCTTAGGCCTTGAATAAGTTGACCATAAAGGTAATTAAAATGGTTCTGGGGAGGCATTAAATTGTGCCTAGCAATGAGCGGTACAGAGTAAATTCTGATGTCGCCTCCCATTTTGTGGCGTATTTACTGGAACTTCATGCATCTAAGGAGATGATTGCACATTTGACCCAGCGGGTGTTTAAGCCAACTTTCCTTGAGGGTTTAGACATAGTCATGATTGTCGCTTGGCTCGAAGAGGGGATTCCATGTCCATGTGACTTATTGCACGCAAACAAGGTAGTCATCGAGCTTCTTCCTTTCTTACCAGACCTTTGTGAAACTGAGTACTAGATGCTTCATTTTCGTTCAAAGATGTCTTATGATTTCTTGAAACTTCTTTATCAGCTCATGCTAGTTAAGGATTCACAGTGGATTTCCCAGTTTATTTTGTATTAGGATTAGGGTATGCTAGTTCCAATTCCATTTTGTGGTGTATATATAGAAGTTTAAAACATATAGCATCTAGGGTTATGAAATGTGTATAGTCTGAGGCCCAATTTTGTAATTTAGTGGCTAGGGTTTAAGCCTAGGGTTAGCTTAAAGACTTGAAGAAATAGTGATACTCTGTTATACACTCAAATGGGTGCCATTTTTGTGGATGAATTCGAATATAATCTTTAAGACTACTTACATTACGGTTTAAAAATGACATATATATATGGGTTAATCTAAGAGCTGATATCTTTTCATTTTTTGTTATAAATTTCTAAGGGTTTCAATTTATTCGATGGATTGGAAATGAATGATGTTGCAATTGTATTTGGTTTCCCTTATTTTGTTCTAATTTGGTTATGAATGTGTAATGAATAATTTAATAGTTTAGAATTAGAAAAGAATGATGCTACATTTTAATCTATTTTCCCTTATTCAATTCGAATTCGGTTGTGAATAATGCATCTGTTGATTAGGGATGTCATTAGGATCATATTGTTGTTTAAGATTTTTAAAATGCATATTGTGGCATCCTGGTTCAAACATTTTGTTTTTCGTTTTTAAAATTGCTTAATTCATGACAGTTTGTCGAAAAAGAAAGCTTTGAACTGTTGGGAGTGTTGTATGCATAATCTTTTTGTTGTGTATAATCCATTACTATTGGTTGATCCCTATTTCTGAATGTTGTAGACTTTTTTTGGCTTGAATTTGGTTACAGACTATATGTGTTGTCAGTTCTTACTTATAGTTTGTCATGTTTCTTTTGTTTATAACATTCCTATTCCAAGTACAGGTTCCTTCTTGGTGTCAGGACCTCGAGGGAAATATATATTTTTATGAGTCTTTTCATTTTGTTAAAATTATCTGGCTTTACAAAAGTTGTCCATTTCCATTTGGAAATTCAGCAAAGGGTTAGGTCTGAGAAGTGATGACCCACTATTTTTTCTTGGCAAATATGTGTGGTTGATTTTTAGAAACCTAATTAGGCTAAGTGGTTTCTGTGCACTAAGGTCCCATTGTTGATAATTCAGAGAAACCATGATGGTCCCTAGCTTAGTATTTGAGTGGGTAAACAAACACTATATCTTATTTGTTAACAGAGGTGACCTAGGTATAGTCATCTCCAAGGATCAATTGTACCAATGGGTAAGAGAAAACTTATTGTAACTAATTTTGGAGGTGGTTGTTTTATATGCAATGTTTGGGTTGTTATTGAATTGGTGTTTGAGAGAGAATAGTAGTTAGAGTTCATACCTTTTTGTTACTTACCTGGAGGTGTTGGTGAAGATTTGTCTATGGCTTTAGTGCCTCATCTAAAATTATATAGATTACAGTCCCTCCCAGATATTTGCTTGTGATGCTAGTCTGAATTTCTCCTCCGGATTTATGTCTTGGTTTGCTAGCAGATCAACAACTTTGTTTGCTTCTCTATAGATATGGTTGGCTGATACTACATTCAAATCCTCCATTAGTTCCTTGATTTTGAAGACTTTTGGTTATAGATTCCATATCTCTTTTTGGCCTCTTCATATGATATTAATACAGACATTTGAGTCGCATTCTAATTAGATGTTTTTGGCTCCTTTTTCCTTACATAGTTGAAGCCCCCTATAGATTCCTTCCAATTCAACTGAGTTATTTGTGGTATTAGGTATTTTTACTGAAAAGGAACCTACCAATTAGCCAGTGTCATTTCTGATAATGCATCCTAAACCATATTTTCATAGATTACCTCTTAAGGCACCATCTATGTTGATCTTGAGTCTTCCTCTGGGTGGAGGGATCCATTTGGAATTTAGCCTATTTTTCTTTGAGTCCTGTGTAAACTGGAAGAAAGGGGGAATCTTCAGTTGAGTCCAATTTTTTATAAGTTCACTATCCCAATGAGTGAACTTAGTTTTCCTCTGTAGTTTAATATGGGAATTTAGCCATTTTGATATGTTCCTCTCAATGTTTGCTATCAATTCTTTTGGTTCTTTTTCTTTTTCTTGGAAGATCCTTTGGTTTCTTTCTTTCTAGATATTACATATCATAATAGAGAGTGTTGCTTTCCAAATTAACCCCAAGAACGCTTCTTTTTTAAAAGTTGACTAGCTTAGAAAAAGGTCCCTAAGCTTATTTTTTCTAGGGGTAGACCAATTTAAGTTCTTTTAGAGCCAATCCCAACATTGTTGTGTGTATGGGTAGTTTAGGAGTAGGTGATCAGTATTCTCATCGCTTTCTTTGCACATTATACACTAGTTGGGTCCTTCCAGGCCTATGGATCTTTCAGTCTATCCCATGTTAGTATCCTACTATGGAGCGATGTCCAAGAGAAGGTGCCTGCTTTTGAGAGGATCCATCTTCCCCAACATAGTTTTTGTGGCCATTGCTTCTTATTTACTACCATTTGGATTTTGTACCCCATCTTTGTTGTGTAAATTCCAAACTTGGCACCACACCAAATTATTCTGTCAGTATTTTTTTAAGGCATACCTTTATTTCCTTCATTATTTCTATTAGCTTCATTTTGGTTGTGTCTTCCAACTGGATAGACTGGAAATCTTTCCATTCTTGGCCTTCTGGTTTTATAAAGTCACAAAATTTCTTACCATATTTTTCCTCTAGTGTTGGGATGTGTTCCTTTAACTCAGGGTATTCTTCTAGTGCTTTGTGGCCACCCCAAGAGTCATGCTGTAGCACTCGGAAAATTAAGAGTGTTTTCAATCCGTTCAATCAGTGTAAAAGATTTCCAAGTGAGCTTCATTTCATGTATAGTAATGTATCAAGATTATACAAAGCATTATTTCAATGGGATGTCTTTTCTATGCTGAGTGTTTAGATACTGTGAATGTCAAATAAATCCAATGGGGCTTCACAAGCCAATTGGCACTCGGAACCCCCAACCGCCATGACACCATCGGTAAATTGGGGCTGTGATTCAGGCGCCTATTTGACTTCCCTGGGTTCCTTCCTAACTCGAAGGAATCATAAAGGAGCCTTTCTCGATGCGTTGATGCCTATCATTATTTCTTTTCAGTTTCTTCAAACCCATCTATTGGTACAAGTGCTTGTAGTAAATCTACAACCCTGTCCCGGAAGTTACCACAAGTACCAAAGGGACATGTTTCGAATTTCATGTGAATTTCTCCTCCGTTTACTGTAAGTAATCCTTTTCTGATTTGGATAAAGTCTCATGGAAATACTTTTCAGTGCACTACCAGTATTTTATCCTCTTTCCAAGTGTTGATAGTGTAATGGTTTCAGAGTATCTGAAACAGTGCAATTTATTCACCTTGCATTCCCTTTACTTAGGATTGTACTTCTATCTAGATGCAGTTTACAGGGTTTCTCAGAGCCTTGTTCCAGGTTTAACCCAGAGTTCATAGAAATGGTTTTCAACCATGGATATCCATATATATATGTCATTTCAGTCCTTAATTCACTTCCATATGACATTTTTCAGGTGATCTATTGTAGGTTTTGTTGTTGCATGTAACTATTTCTAGAAGACATAGTATATACTGGAGGCCACAGACATTACATGCCATTGATTCCTGTGCATATGGTTATATATATCTTATCAGTTTAGTTTTGCAACAGAATGAAACCTTTATTCTGTATTCTATATTGTAAGCTATTACCCAGATTCCTCACTCACCAGCAATTTTAACAAAGCATGAAAAGAACCTGGCAATTTTCAGTTTCTTCTTGTCAGAGCTCTCGACAATCTCTTTTCTCAAAGCTGAGGATCATGTATTTCCAGGACCTCATGCAAATTCTAACGGTTGCCACATTTGTTGGTTTCTTCTCTATTCCTCTTTATTTCCATTGGGATTTTTTTAATGCTCCATAGGTTGCTAGGGTGGCAATGATCCGAGAAAAGCTGTTGGGCCTTCGATGTGAGCATTCATTCCCAATAATTTCTTGGATTATGTTGTAGTGGTGCATGGTCTTCAAACTCACATGGTCCATCCACATGCCAGAATTTTTTTGTCTTCTCATCATTAATTTTCCATGTTAGGTGATCTATTGTTAGGTGTTTGTTGTTTAGCATGAAATTCTAGATATAGGAGCCACTTCAAGGATTGGCTATGGTTATTATTCTTTCTAGTTCCATGCTATCTAGGTATTTTTGTTGTAGTATTCTACACCAGAGCAAATGGCCTCCAGTTTCTAGAACATCTTCCATACAAGTTTGGCCCCTAAGGCCAGATTTTGAGCTTTTATATTTCTTATACTAGTGCCCCCTTCCTCCTAGGATTTGCAAACTTGGTCCCAATGAATTAGACATACTTTATGTTGTTCATTTGAGCCTTCCCATAGGAAGTGTTTGAGAGTGCTATTCAAACTGGCTGCCACTTTTGAGGTTAATTACATGCTAGACATGGTGTATACTGGTATTGTTGAGAGGACAACTTTGATCATTGTTATTCTCCCTCGTAACGTGAGCCATTTCCCTCTCCAGCTAAGTGATTTTTCTCTATATTTCTCTGTTATTTTCTCCCAAATTTTTTTTCTAATGATACCTTTGAAAACGGGTACCCCAAGGTATTTGTAGGGAATGGCATCTATTGTGTATTCTAGCAACTTTTATATCCTTTTTTGGTGTAAAAGAAGAATATTTTTTATTTTTCCTTGTTGATTTGCTGCCCCAAAGCCTTTAAGTACTCCTCCATGCATTTTTTGATTTGTTATGCTTCTCTGAGTGTGGCCTCTCCGTAGAGCAAGGTATCATCAGCAAATTGCTGATGGGTGGTAGCTTCTATGTTAGGGGCTATCTGCACACATTTCTACCTGCCCTTCCTCTGATATTTCTCTATATTTTTGCTTAGGGATTTTTCCATTATGATGAAGAGAAAGGGTGAAATTGGATCACCTTGTCTTAGCCTGTTTGAGCTCTCAAAGAAACCACATGGCAATCCATTTACCAATACTGAGTATCTTGTTGTTGTTAAGCAAAATTAAACCATATGTAGCCATTCTTGGAAGAGCCCCATTTGCTCCATAGCTTTAATTAAGAATCTCCATATAACCCTATCGTAAGATTTGCTTACGTCCAGTTTAATCATCATACTTTGAATATTATCTTTGTTGATGGAGTGCAATGCCTCATTGGAAAACTATAATGCTATATGTAATGTCTCTACCAAGAGTAAATCCACTTTGATTGACTAAGATGATATTCCCCAATATTAGTTTTAGCCTATTGGCTAGTGCTTTTGAGATGATTTTATAGATTGTGTTACATAATGAGATTGGATAATAGTCACCAAAGCTCAGGTAGTCCTCCGGTTTTGGTATCAACACCAACATTGTATTATTGATATCTTTGATAAATTGCTTTTTTTTCCTGAAGTCTTCCACAACCTCCCACACCTCATTTTCCAAAAAGTGCCAGCACTTTTGGGAGAAAAAGGTTGGGAACCCATCTAGTCCTGGTGCTTTATCAGGATGCACTTTTGGGAGAAAAAGGTTGGGAACCCATCTAGTCTTGGTGCTTTATCAGGATGCACTTTTGGGAGAAAAAGGTTGGGAACCCATCTAGTCCTGGTGCTTTATCAGGATGCATTTGATATATTTCTATCGTAACTTATTCCTTAGTGAAGGGTTCCACTAGCATTTCGTTATCTTTTTGAGAGACTTTCCTTGGGATATTGTTTATGATTTCCCCATGATCAATTGTATCTGCTTCACCCTGGGGGGCTAGGAGATCCTTAAAGGATTTCACTGCCTCTTCCTATATTTCTTCTATCTCTTTTGTTAATCTTCCCTTAGATGTTTGGATGATAGTTATATTTTTGTATGCTTTTTTTTATCTTATTTGTATTGTGGAAGAACTTGGTATTGGCATCTCCTTCACATAGCTAGATTTCCCTAGATTTTGTGCGCTAGAATTCTTCTTCCCTTGCCATTATTTCCTCTCTTTTTTTTTGGTTCTTTTTCTTTTTCATAGTCTTCTTGGAACATTCCTTGCTTCATTATTTTCCCATTTAGATCTACAAGTTCTTCCTCTATTCTATCTTTTTCAATGAAGATGTTTTTGAACACTGTTTTATTCCACTCTCATAGTTTCTTTTTGATGTAATTTAATTTATTTATAAAAATGAAGCTTTTGGTTCCTTTACATTTGGGAGCGTTTTTCCACCATTGTTTGATCTGAGGGATAAAATCAGTTCTTCTAAACCACATTTTTTTGTCTTTGAAAGCACCTTTCTTTCGTGACTTGTCTGAAGAGATTGATAGTTGGATGGGAAGATGATCTGATCTAGCCAGTGGGAGTATGAGGGCTTATAGGTTAAAGGAGGTTTCTAGCCATTCTTCAGAAAAGAGGAATCTTTCCAATCTTTCTTTAATACAATTCCCCTATTTCCTTCTATTGGACCAAGTAAAGAATCCATTCTTTGTCTGAGCTTCTATCAAGTCATTCCTGACTAGGAAGCTACCTAAATCATTCATTGATGTAGTTATTCTTTTTTATCCACCTGGAGTGTTTCCTCTATTCTTAGAACACCATTGAAGTTTCCCCCTATGATTACTTTCCCATGATTGCATGTGTTTATCTTCTAGATTATTTTTTCCCAGAGATTTTCTTAGTCCTAAGTCCTAGTTGGACCATAGATGTTGAAAAGGATGAATCTGAGATTGAACTTTATATTTGATACCTTGCACACCATCCAATTTGGCCTTTCTTCTAATATATTATCTCTGGCATTATTAGATCTCCATAAGATCCCCAAGCCCCCTGTTGTGTCATAAGACTTAGAGTAAGATTCTTCCCATTCACCTATGTGGAGAGCTAGGCTATCCTCTTCCTCCCATTTAGTTTCCTGTAGTAGTATTATGTCTTCCTTTGTTGTTTCTAATTGACACTTGATTAAGCATCTTTTGTTAGGGGCATTTAGGCCCCTAACATTCCAAACTATTAGCTTAATGGATTCCTTATGATGGATTCCTCATCTCCCTTCTTGTCTTTCCAGATCTTGGCAATGCTTTTTATACCTTTTCCGTGGGCTAGCTCTTCCCTTTTTTATTTTTCGTTATCCTGCCTCTCTTCTTCTTAGCAATTTTAATAGGTTCCAACTTTCTTGACACCAATTGAGATATATTTCTTGGTTCAAGTATGTCAAGTTCATCAAGATCTTCCTCATTTTCACCGTCAAAGAGAGTTTCTTCATTTATCGTCTGTGTTTGTGGAGGTGGATTTTTGTCTTCTTCTTGGGTTTCAGCCATGCCTCTGTCAACGCTTTCGCTGATTTGTTTAGCTTTTTCTGCTATTATTTTTTCAATTTATGTCCGCGGCTTTGGATTTTCCTTTTATGTAATTTTGTTTTTTGCCTTTTTGAGGGAGGCTTCTTTTTTCCTCCAGTTCTTCCTTGTTTTAATAGGATATGAGCAGTTTTTTTGTCGAGTGATTTCTTTTCTCGTATTTTAGACAGAAGAATTTTGTTTCCTCTATTTCTATCCCTTTCCTCCATATTCTTGCTTTGGTTTTTAGCATGAATTCTTTTGGAATCTCCTTGATTGCAACAATCTAGATTCTTGCATAAAGATAGGAGTTATTTTCCAGCTCTGGGTATCAATATCTGCCAATGTTCCTATTGTTCTTCCAATTTTTTCTAGGAATTCCTCTGTCCAGAACTCTATTGGCATATTGTAAAGTCTTATCCATTTTTCTTCCATTTGAGGCTTGTGATTTCTGGGGTTGAAATTAGGTTCCCATTTCAGCATGTGTACAGTGGGCATCCATCTAATTTCCATAGACCGTGGTTTAGGATTTTGTCTTTATCTTCTTCGGATATAAAAACCACTCAAAAGAAGCCATTGGGTAAGAATTTGATCGCGTGGTCCTCTTTCTATTTTTCCCTTGTCCATTCCTCTATGAATTTCCTACTTTTCCTTATTCCAATTATTCTGCATATTATTGCAGCTTCTAGGAGATGGTTTATATCTTCTTATGTTTCTGCTTGGACATCAATTTCTATTTCTGATTCCTATGATTCCAGTGGTTTGAGGAATTTTGATTCTTTCGACGTCTTTCAATGTTTCCTACCTATGGGCTTCTCGTAGGAAACTTTGTAATTCTATTCTTTCACCTGACCTCTCTTAGGGTTTGACTTTCCACCAACTTTATTTACTTGATTAAGTTTTTCCTTCTGATGTTCTAAGGTTTCTGAATTTCTTTGCTTAATTGATTTTCTTTAATTTTTCCATAGCAGAGGAATTATGTCGGGCCAGTTCATGAATCTAGGTCTTGCACTTTCATACGGCCATTCAAAGCCTTCTTTCTGAGTGATTTTTGGCTTCATCTTGTTTATAAAATGCAATTTTCTTTTAGTTTTTTGTTGATTCGCCACCCTTTTTCAGTCTTGGTTTCATTAATTTGCAATGTATTCGGACTTATTCGCTAATTCACATAATTTGCGGTGTAGAGCTATTTTATAATATTTATAATTTTATATTTTTCTTTATATATATGATGATGAAATATTGGTCAATATAGTTTTTTATAATTTTTAATAAATATTTTTTTATTAATTTTTATTAGGACTAAGACAATTTAAAAATACCTTCATTTATGGCCCACATAATTTGATCTAAAATACTGCTACCATAAAATTGTAATTGAATATCAAGATTCCATCTAAGTGGAACACCCTTTTCAATATGGGAAAACTATTTACAATATTAATAAATATTAAATAATTATAACTACTCCTAGAACTTGCAAGGTGTACAACACCTATTTCCCTAGTCCTAACATTGTAAGAATCATAAGGGATACTCAACATAGTTAAATAAATGATAGGGTTTGATCTCCATGGACATATTGTAGAATCTTAACTTATTTATATTCATAATTTTTATCAAAACATATGTAACATTAATCTATTTCTTTTTGTTCTCAACCATAACTCTCATATTTCACACTCTGAAAGAGGAGGTAGTGGAAATGACATGCAAGCTTTTAATTCTTGAAATTTTAGGTGGGTTGGAAGTGGTGATGGATGTTGCCTCCTTCGATCTGCATATTCCCAGGCCCCATGACTTGGAGTGACTTTTGGTGCTCTGTGAGGTGTTGCTCAAACACAAAGAGAATGTAGAGGTGGCAATAAGATTGTTGAGGAAAATGTTGCATGTTGAGCCAATCCAAGACTTCAAATGGGTCATAAATTTTATTGATTATATTTAGGAAATTGGTAATGTATAGTCCAATTTTCTCTACAAAGTCTGTGTTCTTTTTTAGCATAAGTGTATAATGTTTTGTCATAGAAAGACTTTTAGTTGTTAGCAATATTTTCTAGCTATTTTTGGTCGGTTGGGTGTTTAGGTTTTGAATTCCTAAAGACAATGTTGAACAACATGAGTTTTGAGCAGTTGCTTTAGACTACTTGTTGGGTTGTAGGGGTTAACTTATAGATATTTTCTTTGTTTTTGCCCTGATGGGTTGTGACTACAAATAGTTTTGAAGCATGTATTTTATTTTTAAGATTAATATAAATAGTTTGACTTTTTCCTTTTATCTAATAAAAACCATAACTCTCATATCCTCCATGTCACAAATAAAGTGATAATATGCACATCAATGTACTTTGATTCAACAAGTTTTCTTTACCAAGATGGTGGCACTAATTATCACACTAAATACCACTATATCCTACTTCAATATGATGTCCAAATATAGTCTTTGAAGCCAAACTACATCCCTACAAGTATGAGTAGTTACTAGTAGACCTCATATTATCCATATCACCAACCCAATCAAAATATTTAAATCCCTTTATATCCATTATCATGCATAATTTTGTCTTCTTTGGTAGAAAATAAGACACTGCAATGTATCCCTAAAATACTTGAAGACCCTCTTTTCTATATTTTAATTGTCTTTTTTAATATTATAAATTTATGTAGAACTATTTGGGTTCACAAGCAATGCTACATCAACCAAAAATATTTCCTTTAAATTATGTTGCTTTTGTTTTCTAGAAGTGTTGGTTTTGGGGTGCTACCACAATAATGGGTTACACTTTATGGGACATCCTGATTTTTGCTAAAATCACATATTTTTAGAAAATATAATAATTTAATCCTTGAAAAGTTTCATTTAAAGGATTTTAATTGAAGAGGGTTTGATCAAACCCCCTTGGATAGAACCTTGCTAGTTTTAAACCATACCTATAATGGAGTTTCCTCTACACCTATCAAAATGTTGATAAAAAATATTTTTGATTTACTTTTTGGACCCGATCAAATGAATTCATTTAAAATTTATGTTTTTAAAGTATGTAGTCCTTATTATAAGCTTCCCAAAAAGTATAATTTTAAATATATTTAATTTGATTAATATATTTATTTTTATTTCTTGTGAATGTAGGGTTTTCACTGAGAATCAAGCTCTATATTCTACACATATGAAAAAATAATAGATTACCAAAAAAATAATCTAAAAAATATCTATGCTCTTGGTATTGATGTCCTTAATCCAATAAAAATATAAAATTGAATTTTGATGCATAGAAAAAATGTTGTGTTATATAGTAAACCTATGTCTAAATTGTTATTGGTTTGACTTCAAAACTTAATTAAGAAAAAAAAATTAAATAAAACACTATGAAACCAAATGGAGGAGCTAGATATCAGAGTTACAAATCTAAATTTGAAAAAAATATAATTTTATATTTCATAGAAAAAATGTTGTGTTATACAGTAAACATCAATCTTTAAAAAAATTGTTTACTTTTAAAAACTAGTTATCAAAGGAGATAGAAAAATAAATGTAAATAAATTCAAAAAAAATAAATTAAAATATATATTTAGAATCTACAGAAAAAATGTCACAAATCAATAGTTTGCATCATCTTTAAGTTCCTCATGGTTTAGCAACTATAGGTGTCCAAAAGTGAAGATTTAGTTAAAAAAGTTTAGTTCAATGTCAAGTTTGGCCAAAATGTGTAACCCACTATTTTGGGATCACCCTTTGGTTAGTTGCTTCAAGAGGATTTACAAGAATAATTTGTGAAAACTAATAATATCACCTTGTAGAGTAGCCTAATGAGTATTTGGAAGTCAAATTTGATGAATATTGGATAAAATTTGGCTAGGTTATGGCTTTTTGGGTGTTTGGTATGTTATCAGTTTGCAAAATTTGGGTTGTTGATTTTTTCTTATACAGTTGTTTTGACTAATATCATCCTTGCAAAATTTGTTATTGAACTAGCCATTTACAATTGATTTCAAAGTTTCTAATCGGTTCCAATTTAGTTTTTTACACAAACCTATACTGATGGGTCTTTCCACCCTTGCAAGAAATTTTGAGTCATTTGGCTTGTGGGAATTCCTTGTCCATATACTTCTTTTCAAAATTCCTAATTGTCTGCAATCTATGGGATTTCCATGATCTTCTCAACTTTATAGATATTATAAAAGTGCATTGAATGCTTAAATATTTAATCAACCAATTTGGATGGATAGTTTTGATGACGACGTCAGTAGGATGCAACCCGACTTCATTAGGATGATAATGTCACCATTTATAATTTTACAAAGATTTATTGATCTATCAAACTTGAAGTGAAATTTCTTGTCTGATATAGCCATTTATAGGTTTTCCACTCTCATTTGCATATGTGAGCATTTAGCTTTTTTTTGTGAAATTTTGACTTAATACCCCTCATTCACATTTATGCAATGATTTGGTGGTTGTAATAGATAAGATCAAAATGAATCTCTTCATTAGCCACTAATTGATAAAATCAAGATCGAGATACACATTTATGGATCTTTGGAAGATTGTAGAAAGGTAATAGAGATCAAGAATTATTTAAAGTGATCCCACAATAGTGGTTTACAATCTTTGGCCAAACTGGACACTGAAATTATTATTTTTAACTAAATCTTCACATTCGAGCACCTATAGCGGCTAAACTGTGAGGAATTTGAAGATGGTGCAAACTAGAGTCTCATCAAATTTTTTTTGTAGACTCTAAAAATATTTTTTTCAATTTTTTTGGAATCAAATTACACTTCTTTTTCCATCTCCCATGAAAATTGATTTTTTTCATAAAACAACATTTTAAAAAAGTGACGCACATTGTATAATGCATAACTTTTTTTCCACGAAGGATAAAATTCTAATTCTCTCAAATTTAGATTTGTAACTCTGATATCTAGTGCTTCCACTTGGTTAGATAGTTTTTTATTGAATATTTTTTCCTTAATCAAATTTCAAAGTCAAACGAATTACAATTCAGACACAACGCAACCGTATAACACGTAACTTTTTTTGTATATGTCAAAATTTAATTTAATTTTTTTTGTTGGATCAAGGACTTCAATATCTGGTGCACTCATATTTTTCAAAATTTTTTTTTGATAATCTTCTATTTTTCCACATGTGAAGAACAAAGAAATTCATTTTCGATGAAAAACCTATGTTTAATAAAACTTAAAAAACAAATACATAACATAACCAAAACATATTAAAATTATATTCATTGGATAGCTTGTTCTGAGGAATACCATAATCATTTGAAATAAATTTTAAATGAATTTATTTGATCCCCCAAAAGCTAAATCAAAAGTGTTTTTTTATCAACATTTTGATAGGTGTAAAGGAGACACATTTATACGCATGGTTTAAAACTAGCGAGGTTCTATCCAAGGGGGTTTGATCTAAGGTGATTTGATCAAACCTTCTTCAATTGGAATCCTTAAAATAGAAATTTTTAAGGCTTAAATCATTATATTTTTTAAAAATATGTGATTTCAGCTAAAATTTGTTCCTCTCAGGAATTGTAAACCACTATTATGACAGCACCTTTTACTATGTACTCCTATAATGTAATTTTTTTCCATACCTTAGGGTTTTCAATTAAATTATTTTGTGAATATTAAGTTTGTTGTTGAACTTCATACTTAGCTATGTGATTGGGAAATCTAGCAAGATAGCTTGATCCTGACTACATAAAATGTATTAGAGTGGGTTATGGTTGTGTTAAGAGAAGAAACCCTAGATAAATTTGGTGTGGGTAAGTAAGAGAAAGATAAGACCTACAAATATAAAGGGTTTGTGGAGACATGACACACAAAGGATGTGGTCATAGAGGAGTAGCACCACAAGTTAGTGATATGAAAATTATAGAAATTGTTACATCCTGTTGCATCATTAGCTATTTAGTTTTACCTTGATGGGTTAAAAATTCTTTAATATATACTTATGATTATGTTTTATATGAATCTTGATGGAATTTGATGAATGAATGTTTAATTCAAGTTAATATTTGGCAATGATTCTAACAATGAAATATATGAGCCATATGATTTTATTGTTATCGGATAACTACTGTTATGATGTACTAAGTTGGATGAAAGAACTAGCTCGAACCTCTAGAAGAGAGGGGGAGTACCACTTAGGAGAAGAACTTGTTTTGGTAACCCTGATGAACCTAGTTGAGAATACACACACTCACACCCTATTTGGTCTAAGTTCAGTCAAGTCAGTTTGGGTGAATAATAAGTAACCTTATGTCTTGGTTGTGAATATTTTGTTACTAGTTATGATCTTATTCTATGAGTATTTTGACTAGGGCTATATGATTGAATCTTTATATCAGAAGAGAGGGTTCTTCTTATGTGTTCTTATTAGAATATATGAGTTGATGAAGTATATACATAGAATGTATATATGTTATATGTGCATGTCCATGATAATTCATACATGTGAGTATATGCAGGCATTAGTATACATAGGTAGACATACCTACACATGCTCATGAACGAGTAGCTCATATGTATGGAAGTATCGATTGGTAAAAGTGACATGTATATATATACAAACACTTCATGTATAAACAACATTCTTTATGAGTACATGCATATATGTGTTTGAATTTGATAATTGAAATAATGATATATATATATATATATATATATATATATATATATATATATATATATATATATATATATATATATATATATATATATATATATATATATATATATATATATATATATATATATATATATATATATATATATATACTTATATATATATTATTGGTAATAGATGTATTTTAATGATCAAGTAAATATGATAATAAATAAGTATATATTAATATATATACATATATATATGTGTGTGTGTGTGTGAGGATATATATATATATATTAATAGTGTATATATCATATATATAATGTTTCAGTTATATGTTATTATCATATATTATCTATCTTAATGCATAATGTAAAGTGTTGCATATGTATTATATAATGCTCATGAGTTAACATTATTGTTAACACATTTAAATGCAAATGAATAATGAAGTAAAGCGCATATAATATTGTTGAAAGTGTTTATATTGTTGTGCTTAGACTGCACATAAAATAAGAGGAGACCAAGTCAAATATAGACTTAGTTACCACGCATGAATAAAGGAAGAGATTTTTTATGTTGCATAAGATAAATGTAGATTTTAGCAATTGGGAATAAGTCTTAGCCAAGCTATCTTAAAGGGCGTCAGATTATGAATATGTGGCGCCAATGCTGAAGTATATGAAATGAAAAAGAAGTATTTTTACTGTGCTTAAGTCTGGAAAATCCATATCATAACCATGAGACTCGGTCAATGTAAACTTGGCAGAAATATAAGAAGGAATTTGACTTGTAAACCGAGAAGGAAACTTGTTATTAAGAGTCATTGTCCCTTGAATTAATAAAAGAATCATGTTGTCTCTCATGAAGAGGTCAACATAGCCATTGGAATATTATGGACTGTTATGTGTTGCAAATTTGAGAGTTGATCAGCTAAGTCATTGCATGTGATTAGGAAGGTGGTAGATTTGCTATCTAATTTGTAGCCTTTGGTTGCTCAAATTCTAGTATATATAGAGGTGCTCTTTGTATCATTTAGTACTCTTCTCAATCTGATTTTCCCATTGTTATTCTATTATATTTCCTATGCAATTGAGTTAGTGAGTTGCTTTATTATTTTATAATTATTTTGTTGAAAGAATTTGTGAGAGGTTACTGTTTGAGGCTAGTAGTTATTTGGAGAAGTAGCATTCGTAAAGGTGAAGGTTAAGGTTGGAAGGAAACATTATCAAGTTGGAACTTATATCTAGGCATGTTGATTTTTGTTCTTCCTTTGCTTATGTTTAAAAGGTTATTTGATTATAATGCTTTGATTGGAAAGATTTTTTGAATGCATGATATGCTAGTTCATATGATCTAGATATTTCCTAGCTTGGAGTAATCTATAAATGCATGGTATTCATGTTATTATAAACTTATTTAATTCCTAAAATGTAATATGCATGTTTGATATTGAGTCTCAAGTAGTGAACCCTATCATTGGGATTGCATTTATATATTGTTGAATTGTGTGGCTTAAATAATATTGGAACTATACTAGTTCGTTAAGTCTATTTAGATAATGCATGAGATGGAATATGTTTCTATCTTATAGTACTTTTATGATTATGTCAATTACAAAGGTTAGTATGGTTATTCCTAAGGTTAGTGAAATCCATGGGAAAGGGGGTAACCTAGCTAGACACTAGAATGTGTATATGTATGGTTATTATGGTTATACCTGGGTTTAGAGGAATCCATGGGTAAGGGTGTAACCTTAGTAATCAATTAATTATAGACTTGGGTATTCTTGGGGTTAGGGTAATCCATGGTTAAGGGAATTAACTTGTTCAATATTATATTATTCTATCACCTTAGGGTAAATGTGTGTTATGTTTATGGTCAATATCAAATTGATCTTTTAAGTGGGTGGACAAATGACTCTCACTCGAAGTATTGGGTGTTGAATACTTTGTCCAAAGTAGTGTAAGTTGCCATTGTTTACAATGTTAGCTCACTATAGTACATGATTGAAAACTAGACAGGGAAACCAAGGTATGGTAACTCTAGATTTGTAGGACACAACACTATTCTAAGGAAGGTCATGATTATGGGGTTACCAAACCAATCTATTCGTTGAAGGGTAGGGCCATCTTACCAAGTTTGGTAGATGTGCAAGGTACCACAATAAGTCCATGGTTGGTGGAAAAGCACTTGAATGATGCTTTCCCTCATATAGTTGGTGACCGAGATTTGAGGATGTAGCATAAATTTGGGGACACCTAGAATGTATGCACCATGTGATGGGAATATCTAGGAGGTATGCACCAACATTAAGGAAATCTAGACCATTTTACTTTGTTTATATATTTATCATTGAGCTCATAAAAGCTATGTATGTAAACATGTAACTCTATTCTTATTGTGGATTTGTAAATTAGAAATATTATCATGAAATTATGTGATGTGAATCATTACTTGAATTATTGAAATGATTCTATGTTATGCAATGGGAAAATTTGGAATGGTTAAGTTTCAAATGTGCATCTATTTATTCATGTGAAAAGGAAAAAAAAATATCCTCATAACATTAGTATCTTAAACTTTAACTTGTGAGTAAAACATAGTATAAACAATGGGTAGAATAATGGGAACATTACACATGGAATCATAGCTACTAGGTTCAACACTAGAACCTATGTGCTCATTATACTTTCATCCAACATTAAATATGATTCTAATGTTTAGAAATTTTTGTGTAAGGATGGTTCGTCTCAAGATGAGTGCAAGGAAGTTAGTAATCGGAAATGCTAGGATATTGAAATCCTATTTAAATAAAATAAAATCATGTTTTAAACAAAAATTGTGTATACACTCTTTGTGAAATTTCTTTTATGAATGTTTTCTCTTTGGAAATTATTTAAGTGATATGTAAACATTCCTAGAATCTAATTGAAAATCAAACCTCTAGGTGTAAAATTTCTTGTTGAAAATGGGAAGGACTAGAACTAACTTTGGGGAAAGCTAAGAAGTTGGCCAAGGAACCAAAAATTATGGAGCTAAGTTAGACCATCTCTTAGCCATGATGGATGAAACTAGAGTAAGAATAGGAAACCTCAAGAAAGAGGTAAGGGGAAAAGAAAGGGTGGAACAGGAGGTTTCTAATAATGAAGAGGAAGTTCCTAATAATGATGAAGGGAAAATTCCCATGAACCCACTCAGTATAGAAAACATGGATATGATGAATCTCGGTCTAGGTTGGAAGGAAGCAAGCGAAAATGATTAGGTCGTGAGTTATCATGAGACATGAGAAAGATCACTCCTCCAAATTTTGAAGGAAGTACTAGTGGGGATGTGGCTGAGGCATGGCTCACCGAGATGGAGAAGTACTTTGAGATCAAAAATTACTCCAAGGTCACTAAAGCCGTTTGGGGAGCTTTCCAATTATCTGGTGAAGCATCCAATTGGTGGATGAATAAGAACATGGAGCTTGGGATAAGTTCCCTAAGGCTCACATGGATTGAATTTGTGGAGATTTCCAAGAAATGGTGGTTGCCTCAACTCTTCTTTGATCAAAAGCTTATCAACTTCCAAAAATTGAGGCAAGGAGATTCCTCAGTTAACGAGTATTGGGAGAAATTCACTCAACTCCTAAAATACGTACCTATGTAGGTCAAAAGGATGAGCAGTTTCATATTAGGAATTTTATCATGGGCCTAAATGGTTAGATAGGTGTTGAGGTAGATGTGCATGGTCCTGCTACCATGCACTTGGTGTATGAGAAAGAAATTAAGTAGAAACAAAGGCTTAAGTCTATCTCGAACTACTGTGAGAAGAATCATAAGAAGTTCAATTGGTCACAAGCCAATCAAGCTTCAAGGAAGCCTAGTGAAGGGTAGGAATACCAAATAAAAGGGGACAAGGGATCCTATAATAAGAGGAATAATTCAAGAAGGGACTGAAGGGGTAACAACAATAATAATAGAAATGTTGGAAGGAATCAGAGCAGTTATGGAAGACCTGCAACAAGGATCAGACCTTTGAGAGGGTGTTATACTTGTGGTGAAGATCACTTTACTAACCAGTGTCCTAACAAACCTCCAGAGAAATAGCCACAAGGAATCCACTACCTTCTCAATGAGAAGCATTCTAGAAAAGGATTCATGTTGTATTGGACAACTGACAAGTTGAGCACTAGATCACTCCAGAGGAAATATCAGGTACTTTATTTGGTACAATTATTTCTATTCTTATTGATACTAGTGCCACTAAAATTTTTGTTTCACCTACAATGGGTAGTAGTATATTTAGAAAAGTTTGCTATGTGGGAAAGTCTTGGATGGTTTAATATTTCAACTAGACAAGAGCTAAGGTGGAGCAATGTCTATTTGAAGCAAGGGTTGAGCTTTTGAGTTTCTCCTCAGAAGTGAATCTATATGTAGCACCCCTAGGATCTTATGATGTCATTTTAGGGATGAATTGGATGTGGAAACACAGGGCCAAAGTAGATTGTCATGTTAAAATAGTTGAATGTTTAGATGATCTAGGTAACAAGGTGTTATTGCAAGGAACGCCGAGAGAAGAACTATGCGACGATAGATATCTATTGTGAAAATGCATAGGGTGAAGAAGAAAGGTTGTGAAATTTTCATCGTAAAGATGGAGAAACTTGAGGAATGTAATGAGTTCATTTCTCAAGATGATGTTGTAAATTACACGGATCTCAAGAGCCTCAAGATGTTGAAGAAGTTGAGATGATGGAATCTAGAAAAATGGATATGGAGAGATATCCTATTTTAGGAAAATTTGTGGATGTATTTCTAGAAGAATTACCTATATTTCCTCCCAAGAGAGTGTTTGATTTATCCATTGACATAGTTTCAAGGTTTAAAATTGTATCAAAAGTACCTTATAGGATGACCAAAATAGAATTAATGGAGACAAAGGCACAATTAGAAGGAATTATTGTCCAAGGGATTGATAAGACCCAATTTTTCACCATGGGGAGCACCTATAATCTTTATGAAGAAGGATGGAACATTGCATTTGTGCATTGATTATCATTTTCTTAACAAATCAATGATAAAGAATAAGTATATGTTTCCATGTATTGATGATCTCTTTGATCAGATGAGAGGAGCAACAGTATTTTAGAAGATTGATACATTCAAGTTATCATCAACTAAGGATCAAGGATTAAGATATATCAAAAATAGATTTTAGGATAAGGTATGGTCATAATGAGTTCATGGTCCTACCTTTTGGATTGATGAATGCACCTACATCATTCATGAACCTAATGAATAATGTATTAAAAGATTACTTGGAAAAATATGTGTTAGTCTTTTTGGATGATATTCTTATCTATTCCAAGAATGAAGAGGAGCATCTCAAGCATCTAGAGATTGTTCTCCAATAGTTAAGAGAGCATAATTATTTTGGGAAACTCTCTAAAAGTACTTTCTTTTAGAAAGAGGTACAATACTTGGGTCATGTGATTTCAGCTGATGAAATTGTAGTAGATTCAACTAAGATAAAAGTAGTACTTGAGTGGCTAGTGCCTAAATTTAGAATTTTTATGGGTTTGGTTGGTTACTATCAGAAGTTTGTTGTGAGATTTTCTAGGATACATTTTCCTATTACCTCCTTACAGAGAAAAGGGAAGAAGTTTGAGTGGAAAAAAAAGTGTCAAGCAGCATTTAATCTACTCAAGAAGAAATTGACCACTACACCAATACTGAAGGTACCAGACCTAGATGGTAACTTTATTGTTATCAATGATGCATCAGGAGAAGGTTTGGGTGGAGTATTGATGCAGGATGGATGAGTCATAAACTATGAATCAGGGAAGCTTAAGCCTTATGAAAAAAATTAGTATTCGCATAATTTAGATTTATTGGTTGTTGTTCATGCATTACATATGTGGAGACACTATCTATTGGGAAAACCTTTTGAGATGAAGACCGATCATCATGGTCTGAAGTACTTATTTACCCAACTAAATCTGAATGCAAGGTAAAGAAGGTGGTTGGATTTGATATCTAACTATGATTTCAAGACCAACTATATTAAGGGAAAGGAGAACCTAGTTGTAGATGCCTTGAGTCGTAGGAGGCATATCTCCTCCATGATATCGATTCAAACCAATTTCAAGAGTCGAGTGTTGGAAGAGTCCAAGGGTGATGAATACTAAGATCAAGTTAAAAAATCACTCACGGATAATCTGAAGGACTCAAGGTATGAAGGATTTCATTTTGAATATTATGGTTTTCTAAGGTTTAAAGGAAGAATCTATGTACCTGATGCTGAAGAATTAAGGAATTTAGTGTGGAGGGAAGTTCATACTGCACCATATTCTGGACATCTTGGTGTGACTAAGATGTTGGTGCATGTGAATCCATTCTATTTTTGGAAAGGAATGAAATGGGATGCTACAAGATTTGTAGAAATTTTCTTAGAATGTCAAAGGGTGAAGGCAGACCATCATCACCATGCAGGTCTTTTGTATCCTCATAAATTTCCTCTGAGTAAGTGGTAAATAATTAGCATGGATTTTGTGCAAGGTCTACCAATTTCAAGGAATAAGCATAATGTAATTCTGGTAGTGGTGGATAGGCTTACAAATGTGGCACACTTTATACTTGGTAATTTATCAAATAGAGCTCCTATTATAGCTCGTAATTTCATTCAAGAGGTATTTCTAGGTTGCATGAAATTATTGAGAATATTGTCTCGAATAGGGATGCATGTGTGACTTCTAGGTTTTGGAAAACCATGTTTCCTTTCCTTGGAACATAGTTGAACATTAGTTCAGCGTATCATCAAAAAAATGATGGTTAAACTAAAAGAATGAACCAATTTCTAGAGGATCTACTAAGAATGTATTGCATGGATTGGCAATACAAGTGGGACTATTACCTACCTTTGGTTGATTTTTAATACAAAAAATTTTATCATTCTATGATCAAGATGGCTCCATTTGAAGCATTGTATTGTAGGAAGTTTTAAACTCTTATAAGCTGGAATAAGCTAGAAGATAGGATAAGCCTTGGGCTAGAAATGTTGTCTAAAATGGAGGAGCAAGTTGGTATTATTAAGTAGAGGCTAACAAAATCCAATGATAGGAAAACGAGTTATGCAGATGCCAAACAGGTACCCAGACAATTCTCAATTGATAGGGGAGAAGGTTTTGGTAAGAGTTAAACCTCACAAGAGCTCCATAAAGTTTGGAAAGTCATCTAAACTAGCTTTGCATTATGTAGTTCCTTTTGAGGTTCTCAAGGAAATCAACCATGTTGTGTATAGGATTGCTTTGCCGCCAGCTCTAGCCAGAATGCATAATGTTTAATGTTTTCCATGTATCGTACCTAAAGAAGTACATACTAGGAGATAAGGTCATGTTAATGATTGGAATGCTTTATAGGTATAGGACCTAGGAGTGGTAATGATTGAGCCTCTCATGGTGCTCGGGACACGTAAGCTTCACTTATGTAATTGAGAGGTTCTACAACACAAGGTCCAGTGGGATCAGTATGTAGAAGATTCTACTACTTGGGAATACTATGCTGGGATGAAGCAAAAGTTTCCTCAAGTCATGCTAAATTTTGAGAATTCCTAAAAACAATGATGTTTTATGATGCTATGTTTTGTGTTTATGTTATGTCCATGTTGATACTTATAATCATCAGGGATGATGATTCACAAGGGGAGAATATGTTACATCCCATTGTGTTATTACCTATTTAATTTTACCTTGAAGGGTTAAAAATGCTTTAATATATATATTTATGATTGTGTTTTATATGAATCTTGATGGAATTCGATGAATGAATGTTTAATTCAAGTTGATATTTTGTAATGATTCTGACAATGAAATATACGATGCATATTATTGTATTGTTATCAGCTAACTATTGTTATGATGTACTAAGTCGGATGTAGGAATAGGCTCAAACCTATGGAAGAGAGGTGGAGTATCACTTTGGAGAAGAACTTGGTCTGGTAACCCTGATGAACCTAGTTGAGCATACACACACTCACACCCTAGTTGGTCTAAGTTGAGTCAAGTCAGTTTGGGTGAATATTAAGTAACCTTTTGTGTTGGTTGTGAATTTTTTGTTACTAGTTATGATCTTATTCTATGAGTATTTGACTAGGGTTATATGATTGAATCTTTATATTGAAAGAGAGAGTTCTTCTTATGTGTTCTTATTGGAATATGTGGGTCAATGAAGTATATACATAGAATGTATATATGTATATATGTGCATGTCCATGGTAACTCATGCATGTGAGTATACGAGGGCATAAGTATATGTAGGTAGATGTACCTACGCATGCTCATAAACAAGTAACCCATATGTATGGGAGTATCGATTGGTAAAAGTGACACGTATACACACACACACACACACACTTCATGTATACACATAATTCAATGAGTACATGCATAGATGTGTTTGAATTTGATAATCAAAATAATGATATATATATCAATAAGTATGTATATAGTACATTTGAAGAAACGTATATACATATATACTAATATACATGTATATATATATATATATATGTTAATATCTATTGGCAATAAATGTATTTTAATAATCAAGTAAATATGATAGTATATATATAAATATATATTAATATATATGTGAGGATATATATATATATATATTAATAGTATATATATCATATATATATAATGTTAGTGTTATATGTTATTAGCGCATAGTATCTATCTTAGTGCATTTAATGTAAAGTGCTACATATGTATTATATAATGTGTGTGAGTTAACATTACTGTTAACACATTTAAATGCAAATGAATAGTGAAGTAAAGCATATATATTGATAGCACTGAAAGTGTTTATATTCTTGTTCTTAGATTTCACATAAAACAAGAGTAGACCAAGTCAAATATAGACTTAGTTACTACACATGAATAAAGGAAGAGAGTTTATACGTTGCATAAGATAAATGCAGATTTTAGCTATTTGGAGTAAGTCTTAGTTGTGCTATCTTAAAGGGAACCAGATTATGAATATGCAGCACCAATGTTGAAGTATATGAAATGCAAAGGAAGTATTTTTACTGTGATTAAGTCTAGAAAATCCATATCATAACCATGAGACTCACTCAATGTAAGATTGATAGAAATATAAGAAGGAATTCGGCTTGTAAACCAAGAAGGAAACTTGCTGTTAAGAGACGTTGTCCCTTGACTCAGTAAAAGAGTCATGTTGTCTCTCATGAAGAGGTCAACTCATCCATTAGAAGATTATGGACTATTATGTGTTGCAAATTTAAGAGTTGATCAGCTGAGTCGTTGCATGTGATTAGGAAGGTGGTAGAATTGCTAGCTAGTTTGTAGCCTTTGGTTGATCAAATTTTAGTATATATAGAGGTTCTCTTCCTATCATTTTTTACTCTTCTCATTCTAATTTTCCCATCATTATTCTGCTATATTTCCTATGCAATTGAGTTAGTGATCTTGAGAGTTAGTGAGTTGCATCATTATTTTGCAATTGTTTTGTTGAAAGAATTTGTGAGAGGCTAGTGTTTTAGGCTAGTAGTTCTTTGGAGAAGTAGCATTCGTAAAGGTGAAGGTTAAGGTTGGAAGGAAACCTTATCAAGTTTGAACTTATATCCATGAATTTTGATTTCTATTCTTCCTATGATTATGTTTGAAAGGCTATTTGATTATAATTCTTTTATTGGAAAGATTGTTTGAATTCATGATATGCTAGTTCATATGATCTAGATATTTCCTAGATTGGAATAATCTATGAATGCATGGTATGCATGTTATTATAAACTTAGTTAATTCCTAAGATGGAATATGCATGTTCTATTCTTAATTGAGTCTCAAGTAGTGAACCCTATCATTGGGATTACGTTTATATATTGTTGAATTATGTGGCTTAAATGCTATTGGAATTATACTAGTTTGTTAAGTCTATTTATATAATGCATGAGATGGAATATGTTGCTATATTATAGAACTTTTTATGATTATATCAATTAAAGAGGTTAGTATGGTTATTCCTAAGGTTAGTGAAATCCATGGGAAAGGAGGTAACCTAGCTAGACACTAGAATGTGTATATGTATGGTTAGTATGGTTATACCTAGGGTTAGAGGAATCCATGGGTAAGGTTGTAACCTTGGTAATTAGTTAATTATATACTTGGGTGTTCCTTGGGTTAGGGTAATCCATGGTTAAGGGAATTACCTTGTTGAATATTATATTATGCTATCACCTTAGGGTAAGTGTGTGCTATGTTTATGGTAAATACCAAATCAATATTTTAAGTGGGTGGAAAAATGACTCTCACTCAAAGTACTAGGTGTTGAATTCTTTGGTCAAAGTAGTGTAAGTAGCCACTGTTTACACTGTCAGTTCATTGTAGTCCATGATTGCAAACTAGGCAAGGAAACCAAGGTATGGTAGCTCTAGATTTGTAGGACACAATTCACTATGCTTAGGAAGGTCATGATTATTGGGTTACCAAACCAATCTCTTCATCAAAGGGTAGGGACATTTTACCAAGTTTGGTAGATGTGCAAGGGATCGCAGTAAGTCCATGGTTGGAAGAAAAGTACTTGAGTGATGATTTCCCTCATACAGTTGGTGACCGGGATTTGAGGATGTAGCACCA
The DNA here is from genome assembly GCA_007258455.2 of Sequoia sempervirens. Lineage (NCBI taxonomy): Eukaryota > Viridiplantae > Streptophyta > Pinopsida > Cupressales > Cupressaceae > Sequoia > Sequoia sempervirens. The sequence goes on along the minus strand of VDFB02000363.1, from coordinate 102,824,449 downwards.
ATTTGGGGACACCTATAATGTATGTGCCATGTGATGGGAACATCTAGGAGGTATGCACCAACATTGGAGACATTTAGACAGTTTTCCTCTATTTATGTATCTTTATCATTGAGTTTATAGAAGCTATGTATGTAAACATGTAACTAGATATTCTTATTGTGGATTTGTAAATGAGGAATATTATCATAAAGTTATGTGATGTGAAATCATTGCTTGAATTATTGAAATGATTCTATGTTATACAATGGGAAAGTTTGGAATGGTTAAGTTTCAAATGTGCATCTATTTATTCGTGTGAAAAGGAAAAAAATTATGGCTCATAACATTAGTAGCTTAAATTTTAATTGTGAGTAAAACATAGTAAAAATAATGGGTAGAATAATGGGCACATTACTTAAATGTTGAGAGGAATTATTGTAAGGTTAGACATAATAGATGAAGCATAGAGATGTGGAGTACACTTTGAGGATATTAGTGAGGATGAAGAAGAAGTGGTAGAGGGAGGAGATGAAGCAAATGAAGGTGCATTAGACCAAGGCTCATAGAAATATTTTTTAAGGAAATGTCTAGGATAAGTAGTAAACCAATGATTGACCCTACAAGCTATAATCGTAGTTTGAACCCTGAAGAACTTGTCAAGTGGATTTAAAAAATGGAGAAGTATTTTAATTTTGAATCAACTAAGGATGACAAGAAAATGAAGTTTTATTGTACTAGGTTAAAACGGAATGCATCCCTATGGTGGGAACATCTGTCTATAGAGAAACGAAGAAGAGGTAAATACAAGGTTAAGTCTTGGGATAGAATGGTAACTAAATTGAAGGCCAAGTTTCTTCTAAAAAATTATCTTCTAATTCTATTTAGGAAGCTATGGAACCTGAAGAAAAAAAGAATCTAGTGTCAAGGAATACATTTATAAGAGTTCTATAGATTGAGTATTAGGGAAAGAAATGTTGATGATGATATGGAGAAATTTTCAAGATATGTAAATGGTCTATGCTTATCAATTCAAGATGAAATTAATATTCATGATATTACAAATTGTAGAAGAAGCCTACCAATATACCTTGAAGGCATAGGAGAAATATGCTAGGAAATAGTAGAGAAACAAAAGAGGTAGAAGGAGATTCTCACATGAAAGAGGTCATTTAAAAGTGATGGAAGAGGATATCAAGGAAAATAAGAAGAAATAAACACCTCCTAGATGAGTTCTTACACTCAAGAAGTGGGAGGAAGAGGAATATATTCTAGAGGAAGCGGTGATTACTCAAGAGGACGAGGAAACTTTGGAAGAGGAAGAGGATTCACTAGTACATGTTATCAATGTGGTGAAAACTTGGGTATAGGGAATTTGAATATCCTCAAATATAATCTAATAGTAGCAAAGGAAAGGAGGCTAGAATTCTTATGGCCCAATTAGAAGAATAAAGTGTAGCTTCACATAAGAATGGAGAATATCTTAAATATGGAGAGTCTTTGATGTTGAGAAGAATTTTATTGGAACCAAAAAATGAGAAAGAAGAACATGAAAATAGAATCTTTTTAAAACCATGTAATTCTAGAGGAAAATATTGCAAATTCATCATAGATAGCGATAAAACTAACAACCTAACGTTATAAGAAATGGTAGAGAAACTACATTTAAAGATGTTGAAGCTTTCAAGTCCCTAAATTTTTTCTTGGCTATAGAAGGGACATCAACTACTGGTAAATTAACAATGTTTGATGAATTTTCATATTGGAAGTTACAATGATGAAATATTGTGTGATGTTATTCCAATGGATATGTGGATTTAATAATCCTTAATGCTCCCTCTGGGTTGATTTTGTTGGTTTTGCATTGGCCCTAACCCGCACTTTGTATGCATATTTCTGAGCTCCCTTTTGGTGGCACCTTCATCTGCTTGCACCACGTGTCAGCAGTGCACACCTTTGAGAATTATCTCCCCTTTGTTTCATCATCGAGATCCACCCGGTTGCCACATTGCATTCTCCACGGGCACCCTTTTGGTGAACCTCATAGTCAAAGCTTTGAGCGCAAACCGCACCATGTGTCATCTCTATAGGGATCATGGTCGCAAGGAAAGGATAAATGAATGAGAGGCCTCGCCTCTATGCCACGTGTGCTAACCAACTCTTTGGGAGGTTTGACACGTGTCTTCAGAAGATTTCTATTGCTTCCACTCCCGACCACAACCATCATTTGTAGAAGATCACACTTTGTTTGAGGCAACTGAATGTCACATTTCAGAACCTTTATGTTGCATCAATCTTTGAGAATCATTGCAAGGAGGTATGACCCATGCCTAGGGAATCTTTTTTGTTATTCATCATTTAGGCAGTGGAAAGATCTATATATACTACTCGGTCTCTATTGAAAAGGGTTCAAAAATACAAGGGAAAAGACAAAAATACTCTCAGCCTTTGTACTATTTTTAAGATTATTGTATTAAGACTAACAGACTGTGCCAATCTGTTCAGCCTCTCTATTTCTTAGTTGATTGCTAAAACTTTATACTATGCTAGTATTGTTGTAATGAGTAGTTTATCATCAAAGCTTTCATAATTTCAATATAATTTCACTGTTCAAATCATGTTTGTACTCTTCTTATTCAATGAATGCATATGGAAGTCATATTATGTTGTTTGATTAACTTCTTAAGAATTTTATTTCTAATTTCTATTATTTTTGGAATATAAACAATCGTGTGAGCCTTCAAATCTCACCTAAAAGGAAGATATATCATGCCTATTTACTTAAATCTTGGTGCATCACCTTAGATTAGATTATATTTTAGTATATCTACTTCCTTTTCCCTTTTCACCCCCCAATACATGAAGATTCAGCTTCTTTAAAACCCGAAGGTTACTCATTTTAGTGCAATTGGTCCCCCCATTAACTCATTTTCCCATAAGGCTATGTGCCTAAAAAATTTAGGCATCAACAGTTCTTTTTCTGGCATGCCCGATGGGACCTGTTTGAAGGTATCTAAATTTAGAGTGGGTGTAAGAGTCATAGACCTGTTACTAGATCCCAAACATCAAATAACCCTGGCCTGCTATTGCCATCGCTGGTAACAATACAAGCAAGAGCCTGTCTAGTAAACGTCTCGACCCCTTCACCGGTCCTGTTACCAATGGCTAACATAAATTTTGTAGCATGGGATGTTGAAAGTCCTCTCATATCACCAATAGCACCAGTTGTGTGGAATCCTATCCGAATGTCTTTTTTAAAAGCTTTATCAAAATTTACCAGGGAAGGCTCAAAAACACCATCCGATCATCTGCAGGATGTGGTGGATGTCTGCTTGGTGCATGGTGTTACTAATCAAAATGTAGCACTAAGGTTTTTTGCAGCTTTTTTTAAAGGCAAGGCACTAGATTGGTACTGTTATCACCTGATGTTCAAAGCCTCAGTGTAGCATGGGAAGACCTCTAAAGTTGTGGGTCACTTATAGACAGAGGTCAACCTCCGGAGAAGGCCGACTTCCTTTGGTGTCACCTAAACTACTGATTCTTTTAAGGGAAAGGGATAAGGAGTACATAAATTGAAACTAAACTAAGGTGATGCACCGAAATGACAGGAACAATGAGATACTCAATTTACACTTGAATACTGATGGTGAACATAAGATTACACATCAAATTCTACAAGCCTTGCACTAACATTCCACAAACAGGTTCGATTCACACAATTTTTTCGGAGAGGAAAGAAAGATTTTCACATATCAAAATCCATGTGTGACTAAGTGAACACAATTTGTAAGTTGTATAATGACACTTTTGCAAAGGAAGGCATGAAACACACGATAAAGTTATGAAGGAATGAAAGAAATTCACAAAAATAACTTGATCATGAACCTAAAATGCACAACACTCTGCAAGAACAAGATGGAAACCCGAACGTCAATAGTAATCAAGGTAAGCTTTATATAACATGCTCCAAGATGAGTTACAAAATTTTGCTAATCCAAGAGAGGACTGTAGTAGTCACAAACTTCAAAAAAGCATACATCAGAACTTTTTTACAAGAAGGAAAAAATGCCTTATATACAGAAAAGATCTCGGCCCCTTAGGGCTCACAAAATATTGGTCTCAGAAAAACTATCCTAAGATCTTTTGATTGAATTAAATGTTGCACCCCTGCGTGTCCTATTTTTCATGTCGGTGTGAAGAATCCCCCATGGAGAAGCCTTAAAGATCTTTAGCAGCAACCACCACATTCATTTATGATCCTTGTGTCCACCTTTCAATTCCCCCCCGACCGAGCTGCTTTGAATGCTCCTGACTTCAAAGCAGAAATGAGCTGTCTTGTTCTGTTTATCTTCCTTGCTGAGGTGTTAATTAGTTATTTCGTCAATGGTTCATCTGGTTGAGATTGCCACATCTCACTTTTAGCTCCCTCTGATTGGCTGGGTGCACTACATGTAGATTCTCCAGGTGGTCAAGAGCTCATTTGACTAGAATCACATCTTGGCGAGACACTAAAAGTGTCTCACCGATGCGATTATGCTTCTCTAAAGCCATCGGCACAATATGCGACAGTCAATGAGAGTCTTGGAAAACTTAAAAGTCACGTTGATATTGCTGAAACATCGGCAAGTCAAACGGCATCGGGGAGAAGTCATAGCAAGCGCCACTGGGTTATACCGATGCCGCTTTATTGGGCGATGCCATCGCTATCGGTGAGAGATCCTATGTTCAGGGAGACATTATGGCAAGGCTCTTTGTCATATCGATCTCTCTTCTGTCACTGAGACCACCTAATGTCGATAAGACATCACTCCGACAGTCGGGTGCTTTATCGATGAAATTCATGTCAGGGAGACCTTCGCTGATGTCTCCAAAAGTCATATCGCTGAGCTCCTTTATCTTCGGCGAGACCACCGGCCTTCGGAAAGACCCTTTAGCGAGCTTCAAATCTTTTGGTGAGCCCATCTTGTTATTGGCGAGACATCTCGCCGACCTTCATTCCTTCTACCAAAGCCATGCCCCTTCGATGAGACTTCAGTTCGTTGCCAGGACCTTTTGGCGAATGCTTTGCCTTTCGGCGAGTTCCTTTTCTTGTTGGGGAGACAACCTTACTTCGCCAAGACATCTTGCCGAAGTCCTTTTCTCAGCAGGCCTTTTTGTTGTCGGTGAGACTAAATGTCTTTGCTGAGACATTATGGCGAAGGCATCCCCTCTTGGCGATCTCTCTGTTGTCAGCAAGACATTGGAGTCGGGGAGACCTTTCTCTGACTTGACTACTACGCCGAAGGCTCCCTGTTGCTGGCGAGACATCACCGGTTTTCCGAGACCATATGCTGAAATACATCTTCTGCCGAAACCTTAATGTTGGTTCGGAAGACTTCACTGGTCACTGAGACTCACGCTGAACTCTTCATTCTGCCCGAGCTTCAAATCTTTTGTTTCACTGAGACCTTCTGTAGAATTCCCTTACTTACCCCGAACGCAAGCTATTGGTGTGACTTTCTCACATCGCTGAGACCTCCCACTGAAGGCAAAAGGTTATGCCGATAGCAAAACCCCTGCTTAGTCGGCAAGACTGTATATGATCATCGAGACCTTCTGCCGAAAGCAAACCATTTCCCCGAGATCAAATTTGTGGGCTACTATCGGTGATACATTTGCATCGGAGAGACACACAAGACTTATGGTGACCCGAATGTCTTGGCGACTGGTATTTCAGACAAATGGAATGCATTACTAGTCGGCAAGACACCAGAGGGGTCTTGCCGACTTTCTTCTTTGATGGATTTTATGTCGAAACTGACCGAGGCATACTTTCAAATGAGCTCCTTGTGACCTAGCATCAGATGCATGATTTAATCCTGCACAAATATCCCCCATCTGGCCTTCTCAAACCCCGGTCACATGATATTCTGCCTGATTGAGCCTGAGGGTGAAAATTAGGTAACATTTCTGGCAACCTTTACTGGATGTTTGTCTGCTAAACATGAAGACCAGTAGCCTAGGCCTATCCATTGGGCATGGAGTCACTGGGAAGATTCAAGAACAGACTTGGAACAACTTTGTACATTGTAACTTTAGACACAGATCACTTGGAAACTTATTGAAAACAAGAAAAACTGAAGAAGGGAAACTATTTAACTGTGCTGAAACAACACTTAGGGAATATAAACTGCATCTAAACCTACCCTACACTAACCAATAAGAAATTGGTCAAACAAACCCATTGACAGGTTGGGTAAAATAACTGCCCTTTCTAAAAAAATTACAATGTTTCCCATGCTGGAGAACAACTAAAGAGAAATGAAGCATGCATGACAATTCAACAGATGGCTGCAAGATCTCTGGCAGAACATATTCAGGCTTACTAACCTTTTCGTATGGAATGTAAACATTCACGTTCTAAGGTTGAAAGGTGACTTGAGTGTGCCCCTCCTGAGCAATATCTTCATGCTTGGGTGTAAGATTCATCCTTGGTGTTGCATTAGATTCCATCTGAGCTAGGTACCTGATTGGACAACCCTTGGTAAGGGTAAAACTTGAACCCTCCTCCTGTTTGATCTCTTTATCTTCTCCAAAGACTTCATCTTTTCCTTGAAAAGATATTGATTGGAGGTAATATGTAGGTTGTTCATTGGCTACTACAGTCTGATCTTCTTGACTAAGGAGCTGATATCCCTATTAGATAACTAAAAATAAATCTTCAGACTGTGGCTCCTTATGCTCTTTGTCCATGACAGAATACACTTCCTCCTCAACAAAGTGGGGAAGCTCATTTAATAAGTTCATAGGCTGCAAGGCATTATCTTCAACAACTTCTTCAATAGTCTCGCCAACTTGAATGGGCTGATCACATGCTTCCTTTTCATATGATACTAGTTCATCATCTATGTTGGAACAAAAAGCTTCTATGATATCATCTTACTCATAATTTTGCATTAAATCTAGATGAATTTTTTCATTTAGTTGCTCCATACTAGGCATAGATGCTATCATGCATGTGAGATCTTCATCTTCATTAACAAATTGAGGGAGTTCATTGAACAAGTCAGCATTATTCTCTGGCCATTCCAAATCAACTAGTAAATCAGGAACCTGCATGCTCTCTTCAACTTGCTCAACATAACCAGGTAGTTAATCAAATAAAGAAGTGAATTGTTCCTCTTCATGCGGCTCCTTTTGCAGTGAAACTTGGGTATGCTCTGCCTACAAGTGAAGATCTTCAACTGTCTATTGTCTTAGCTCCTGCCTCTCCTCCTGTTTGAGCTTTTCCTGCTGTAGTTAGTAACATGCTACAACTAAATGTATTGGATTTACTTTGCTAATTCTCTCCTTGAGGAGTAAGTCATTTGGATCAATGGGATGCTCTTGAGGGATGGTGGGCTGATCTTGTTCAGGTACTACATTCTCTTCCATTGAATTGAATCCATTAAAGCTTGGGATTTCAAGCTAAGAAGACTTACTAAGGGAGTCAAGAGGTTGACTTTGCCTAAAGCTGGCAAACTTGTATTTGGGAACCTCCTGTTCAAAAAATTTTAGCCTCCTTTCAGCCTCTTTTGCAGCTAGCTGTTGGGAAAGGTTCTCTTCCAATTGCCTCTTTTGCAACTCCTCCATTAGTTGGTGCTGATGATCTGAATAAGCTTGAGTGTTCTGCACCTTAGCAGAGAGTAGCTTCATTTTTTCTTCCTTAGCAACTATTTCTTGTTCAAGGCCTTCCTCGAACTGGATTCTTTTTTCCACCCTTCCTTGATCATAAAAGCCAACTTGCTCAGCCACCTCTTGCTGTCGCATAATGGTACCCTACTGCATCTTGATATCAACCAATATCCTGGATAGGCACACAAGCACCTTACTAATATCATTAATCTTCATATTGTGAAGACCTTGATTGAGATCCCACAACGTATTGTCAATCTATTGGAGCAGGTCCAATACACTCTGATATGGGTGTGCAGGAGCAACATACTCATGACATGGAGGGTAATTATAAGCATCTTCATAATTATTTGACATATTTTCAGCCAAAGAGTTGGAAACTCAAAATTGACAGATTATTTTGAGACATACCAAGACCTATGCCTGTCAAACCAGAAGATTTGAGCTCGGAGTTGCCAGGTATGTAAAGAAAATGCCTCCAAAAGGCTGAAACTACTGCTGTACACACCAAACAATAGCAATAAAATGCATAAACATGAACTGAGAAGCAGTTCACTGTCCCACTGGGCATGCCAAAAACTGTTATCACCTGAAGTTGCATCCCTGTCGAACTTGATGTTCAACGCCTCATTGTAACATGGGAAGACCTCTAAAGCTATGGGTCACTTATAGACAGAGGTCAACATCCGGAGAAGGTCGGCTTCCTTTGGTGTCACCTAAACTACTGATTCTCTTAAGGGAAAGGGATAAGGAGTACATAAATTGAAACTAAACTAAGGTGATGCACCAAAATGACATGAACAATGAGATACTCAATTTACACTTGAATACTAATGGTGAACATAAGATTACACATCAAATTCTGCAAACCTTGCACTAACATTCCACAAACAGGTTCAATTCACACACTTTTTCCAAAGAGGAAAGAAATATTTTCACATATTAGAATCCATGTGTGACTAAGTGAACACAATTTGTAAGTTGTATAATGATACTTTTGCAAAGGAAGGCATGAAACACAAGATAAAGTTATGAGGGAATGAAATAAATTCACAAAAATAACTTGATCATAAACCTAAAATGCACAACACTCTGCAAGAACAAGATGGAAACCTGAACATCAACAATAATCAAGGTAAGCTTTATATAACATGCTCCAAGATGAGTTAAAAAATTTTGCTAATCCGAGAGAGGACTGTAGTAGTCACAGACTTCAGAATAGCATACATCAGAACTTTTTTACAAGAAGGAAAAAATGCCTTATATACAGAAAAGATCTCGGCCCCTTAGGGCTCACAAAATATCGGTCTCAAAACTATCCTAAGATCTTTTGATTGAATTAAATGCTAAACCCTTGCATGTCCCGTTGTTCATGTCGGTGTGAAGAATCGCCCCTAGAGAAGCCTTAAAGATCTTTAGCAGCAACCACTGCATTCATTTCTGATCCTCGTGTCCACCTTTGAATTCCCCCCCGGTCGAGCTGCTTTGAATGCTCCTGACTTTAGAGCAGAAACGCGTTGTCTTGTTTTGTTGATCTTCCTTGCCAAGGTGTTAATTAGTTAAAATGTTAATGGTTAATCTGGTTGAGATTGCCACAGCTCTCTTTTAGCTCCCTCTGATTGGCTGGGCGCACTACACACAGATTCTTGAGGTGGTCAAGAGACCGTTTGACTAGAATCGCATCTCGGCAAGACACTGAAAGTGTCTCACCGATATGATTATGCTTCTCTGAAGCCATCAACACAATATGCGATAGTCAATGAGAGTCTTGGAAAACTTAAAAGTCACGTTGATATCGCCAAAACATCGGCAAGTCAAACGGCATCGAGGAGAAGTCATAGCGAGCACCACTGGGTTATACCGATGCCACTATATTGGGTGATGCCAACGTTGTCGGTGAGAGATCCTATGTTCGGGGAGACATTATGGCAAGGCTCTTTGTCATATCGATCTCTCTTCTGTCGCTGAGACCACTTGATTTGGTAAGACATCACTTTGATGGTCGGGTGCTTTATCGATGAAATTCATGTCTGGGAGACCTTCGCCGATGTCTCCAAAAGTCATATCGCTGAGCTCCTTTATCTTCGGCGAGACCACCGGCCTTCGGCAAGACCCTTTAGCGAGCCCATCTTGTTATCAACAAGACCCTTTGGCATCAGTGAGACATCTCACCGATCTTCATTCCTTCTATTGAAGCCACGCCCCTTCGGTGAGACTTCAGTTGGTCGCCAGGACCTTTTGGCGAATGCTTTGCCTTTTGGCAAGTTCCTTTTCTTTTCGGGGAGACAACCTTACTTCGGCAAGACATCTTTCCGAAGTCAAACGGCATCGAGGAGAAGTCATAGCGAGCACCACTGGGTTATACCGATGCCACTATATTGGGTGATGCCAACGTTGTCGGTGAGAGATCCTATGTTCGGGGAGACATTATGGCAAGGCTCTTTGTCATATCGATCTCTCTTCTGTCGCTGAGACCACTTGATTTGGTAAGACATCACTTTGATGGTCAGGTGCTTTATCGATGAAATTCATGTCTGCGAGACCTTCGCCGATGTCTCCAAAAGTCATATCGCTGAGCTCCTTTATCTTCGGCGAGACCACCGGCCTTCGGCAAGACCCTTTAGCGAGCCCATCTTGTTATCAACAAGACCCTTTGGCATCAGTGAGACATCTCACCGATCTTCATTCCTTCTATTGAAGCCACGCCCCTTCGGTGAGACTTCAGTTGGTCGCCAGGACCTTTTGGCGAATGCTTTGCCTTTTGGCAAGTTCCTTTTCTTTTCGGGGAGACAACCTTACTTCGGCAAGACATCTTTCCGAAGTCCTTTTCTCAGCAGGCCTTTTTGTTGTCAGCGGGACTAAATGTCTTCGCCAAGACATTACAACGAAGGCATCTCCTCTTGGTGATCTCTCTGTTGTTAGTGAGACATTGGAGTCGGGGAGACCTTTCTTCGACTTGACTACTATGCCGAAGGCTCCCTATTGCAGTGAGACATCATCGATTTGCCGAGACCATATGCTAAAATACATCTCCTGCCAAAACCTTAATGTTGGTATGAAAGACTTCACTGGTCGCTGAGACTCACGCCGAACTCTTCATTCTGCCCGAGCCTCAAATCTTTTGTTTCACTGAGACCTTCTGTAGACTTCCCTTACTTACCCGAACGCAAGCAGTCGGTGTGACTTTCTCACATTGCTAAGACCTCCCATTGAAGGTAAAACCTTATGCCGATAGCAAAACCCCTGCTTAGTCAGCAAGACTCTATATGATCGCCGATACCTTCTGCCGAAAGCAAATCGTTTCCCCAAGATCAACTTTGTGGCTTCTGTCGGTGAGACATCTGCATCAAAGAGACACACAAGAATTATGGTGACCCGAATGTCTTGGCGACTGGTATTTCAGACAAATGGAATGCATTACTTGTCGGCAAGACACCAGAGGGGTCTTGCCAACTTTCTTCTCTGATGGATTTTATTCTGAAACTGACTGAGGCATACTTTCAAATGAGCACCTTGTGACCTAGCATTAGATACATGATTTAATCCTACACAAACATCCCCCATCTAGCCTTCTCAAACCTCGGTCACATGATATTTTTCCTGATTGAGCCTGAGGGTGAAAATTGGGTAACAGGTACCACACTCTAGAAGCTAATACTATTGGCACCTAAGATCAGCTCGAAGATCCTTTCTACGAGCAGTTTTCAAACAATGGATATCAATCTTCACTATTCCAGCAATTGGTGACCATAAAGTGAGCCCCTCAAGAGGCTGTGACCAACTTCAATGCTAGGTTTCACACAACTTGAGAAAGGATCAAAACTACTATTCACCCATCCACCGATTTGGCATTCATGTTCTATCTAAAATCTCTCAACGTCGACATTTCGGTGATGATTCAATCCTTTGGTGGGAACACCTTGCCAGATGTGTATAACATTGATGTTAAGGCAGAGAATAATCTAATCAATGACAGAAAGTTACCCCCTCGGCCCACTATACCTATATTCACAAAATTGTCAGCTCCTGCCTAGGAGATAGCTTCTACCAATGCGTCTGATCCTCCCCAATCTATGCACACATATTCAAGTGCATCACAAAATGTTGCTTCTACATATAACCCTTCAAAAGATGAGATGAGTGACATCAAGGAGTTTTTGTGAAACTTCTCAAATGAAATAACTAGTATCAAGCAGCAATAGTCTACGCCTAAAAAGCCAGCCTTCCAAAATTACCAAGGCGGAAGACCTTCCTACCAACAAAATCAGTTCCGAGGAGGTACACGCACAAATCCATAGACTCAAAAAAATAATCAAATAGTGCTAGTGCCTACTCCATTACAAAAAATTTATCCAAGTTCGAATAGAGAGCTAGTAGTAGGGAAAAATAATCTTGTTGATGATATCAATCCTTGGTGCTTCCCTTGCAACAAAGCAGATATGCCCTGAAATTATCCGTGTGGAAATTTACAACAAAGATTGGTGGAACAACACAGTCAAGGTGTTGCACCAAATTCAGGAGGTTATGTATATGCCTCTTCGCAAATGGAAAATGTGGTACTCACCGCTCAAATGCAAGGAATGTCCTTGGAGCAAGAAGTAGATATAGCTCCCGATCACATGCTCTTCTCATGGATGGAAGAATAAGAGGCGATGTTTGTAAATGATGTTTCCACATCAAAGGCCTTGCAAGTCCAATTAGATTATAACACTCACTCTAAGAGGAGATTCACGGGTGAATTTGTCACTCAATAGCCCAAAAGTGTTCCCGACCAAGCTCCTAGTTCCTTCGTGATTGTACAACAATCTCATCCACTCAAGGAGATCGTTATAACAAATTCTAAGGATTAGAAGTCTTCAAATATTCCACCATTCAATGTGGTGGAATAGATGAAGAAAGCCTCTGCTAATGCATCCCTTTAGAATATCTTAGCTATTCTAGAGCATAAGTCGTTACTACAGAAGGCCCTACTGGAAGAGGCAATCATAGGGCCAACAAAGCAACCATCCAAGGAAAAGGCTATCAATTCATCATCTCAGGAAAAATTCCTCACAAACAATGGAGAGGAAGCCTCTATCGAAACCAAAACCCTTCTTAACTCTCATTGTGGGTAAGAAATTGTTGCACAATTCTATGATTGACTCTGGTGTTAGCACCATAGTCATGCCCAAACAAATAGCTGAAGCCTTAGGACTTAGCTATGAACCTTTCAATAGAGGGGTTATGCAGCTTGATGGGAATAAGGTTGAAACTATAGGTGTCATTAAGAACCTCCCCTTGACTTTGTTCTCCTTCCCTAGTATCACAGTCCCACAAGATACCATTATCATTGATGTTCCTCCCATTTTCGGTCTTTGCTTATCCCGGGAGTTCACTGCCAAGATGGGTAGGTATCTTTCTTTAGATTGGTCACACTTAATTCTTAGGACTGAGCATGGAGCTAAGATGAAGATATTGTCTAAACCTTTGCATTCGGAACATGTAGCAGATGAAGCCATGATAAATTATGAGGCTACTCATACCTCTATTACCACAGACAAGATGTATTGTACTAAGTTACTTGAGGATGAGAAGGTGACCGAAGACCGAAATGATGAAGAAGAGGTCCTCTTGAGTGAATTTATAGACACTGATCCTTTTAGAAATTATCATGCCACCGGATTGGGAACCTATGTGATCTATGATGAGGATCAAGTAATTCTGAAGGTGATGAAGGAACCCGAAAGTGGTCAAGCCTTAGAGCTATGGACACTGCATTTTGATGGAGCAAGATGTAAAGTTAGTGCAGGAGCCGAGATATGTTTGACATCCCCATCCAATGAAAAGACACTCAGATCTTTTCACTTTCAATTTTCCTGTTCAAATAATGAAGTTGAATATGAAGACCTTGTGCAAGGTCTAAGTCTTACAGAGTGTATGGGAATTAAACAAATAATGGTGTTCGGAGACTCTGAGCTAATAGTCTGAAATCAAGTCCAAGGTGTCTCTGCAGCCAAGAATGTCAGCATGCGATCTTATAGACATAGAGTCTAGGACCTAATTGAAAGCTTTGAATCCTTTCATATCCACACAGTGCCCAGAGAGTAGAATGCAGCTGTGGATCTCATGGCGACAATAGGATCTCAATTTGACCCTATTTTTGACTTAATTGAGAACATAGAGAATGTGCAAGTGATTGTTCGACCCACAATCCTAGACAATGACCAGTGTTGGAAAGTGTTTGAAAGTGACGAAAAAATTGCCTCATTTATTCAGCACTCAAGAGAGTTTTCTGATCAGCTCCAAGCAAAAATTGTAGAAGTTATGAAGGGAAAATTATTCAACTGAGATCAAACAAGCTTTCGAAAGGACTTGTCACTCTCGAAAATATATTCGATTGTGATGATGCAAGAAATGACAAGAGGAAGTTTGTAGTAGACAAGGGCAACTATGCAAATTTGCAGGTCAGATATGGAAGGAAGCTTAACGTCAGGAAAGATGTTTCGCAAAATGATAAAGATAGTGTTGATCGTGTTTTATGCACAATAACAGCCAGACAGAATATCATATCCTATCTCTCTTGAAAGGTAAATCTCTATCGGCAAGCCTCAAGAGATAACCCCAAGGTCTCTAATGTCAAGTCTTGACAGTGCATAAACAACTCAGTAACGAAATGTGAAAATACTGGTAATCACAATGGGACCTTACTACAAGCAAAATACTGAATCGACTTTATCAGATCTAACAATTTGGTGAATGCTTCACTCCTAGATTTAACCCAATAATCAAAGAAATAGAAAAAGGATGAGGGTTTCGAAGAGAGTTCTAAACTTAATACTAAACCTAAGATTAACGATGAGAGTAACCAACACTCAAAATGGACCAATCCTTCAAAACTGATCTTTGCTTGACCAAGATAAATCTACAATCTCAAATAAAACAGTGCAATCTTCTGAGGTGTTAAGATTTTCAAATCATGAACATTCATTCAACAACCCTTTTCGAAATTGAAATGAACAAATCTTCACAATCGAACTAGGCACACGGAATATGAAGTCTAGGCTAACTTTGCAAAGCAACTAACAATTAGTTAGTTGCAAAAAGTATGGACTGAAGGATTGCTACAACATTCAAGTATTAAATCACAAACATTATTAAATCAAATCTAATCTAAACATGAACCTTCCCAAAGAAATTTTAAAGATAGAATAAAAGAACCATGCAAAACAAAAGAAAACAAGTATGGCACCAAATCACAATGTCATTTCTTGTATTCAAATTATCCATTGCAGCAACAATTTTAGATTTCTGTTACAATATTTGCTTGAGAATACCTACTTGCTAACTTACTCTACTTCTAACTAGCTCTGCTCTATATTTTGGTTACAAATTATAACCTTCTAACTATTTCTAACCTATCTAACCCTTTACAAATGAGGTGACATGCCCAATATATAGAATTCCCTAGAAAACCCGTCGGCTAGGCAAGGGTTCGCAACATTAATGGCACAACAACTCGGCCAAGAGAGCCTTTGAAATGGGTCAAACAGGCATTAAATGCACATCCTGTCCAAGTTGGCTTGATATCTACAATGTAGTTTAGATCAATGCACGGGAAGATAATAAGGGAAGCACAAAATGCGCCGTAGCCTACCATGAACCCCTCCCTACTATCTTCGTTATGATCTGGCTCTTCATGTACTTTTAAGAATGTCCCATCTAGGCCTACCACAGGCGGCAATGGCAGAACCCTAAGTCATCTTTCGATGGACGCAATCTCATCCCTTGAGTGCTTGACCGACTTATCCCAGTCCACCTCATACGCTAGGTATTCGTCAATAACTGTAAGGTAGGTGGCCGTATCATCTAGCTGGTGCTCGGACTCAGAATCATCATTACTTGGTGCATAAACATCCTGCCACCATTCTCTCAACTACTCCAGGCTCAAATACTTGGGTGTGATCTTCCTTCTTCCCATCATTATCTCGAAAAAAGCAATGCATCCATTGTATACACCACTCAGGGTGTCATCAATCTGCTTTCTCTATTTATAAATCTTTTTCAGCACCTTCTACCTAAGATAGAGAGGATCCCTCCCCTATCTTGCTAGATTCAGCCTGCATCCATCAAGAAAATTACAATAAAAATCATAGGAAACCAATGTTAATCCATCAATACATCATTAGAATGCATCTCCTACAACCAAAGTGCCATTAAATCTCATATGAAATGATCCCACAAATTTTGGGTTTCAGGGCTATCCGCAGAATTTGAGCCAGAGAGGAATTTCAGGAAATTCCTGACCGATCGGATTCCAACGGAATAACCAGGAAACACCTACTTAACTATCAAATCGGATCATAATCAATCAATAACTCACATGAAATAATCAATGAATGCATCATAAGCCATCAACAAATTCAATTATTACATTCCATCAAAGTTCAGAAAAAATCCGTCCATGGAGAACTTCCGCGAAGAACGGGCTAGAGAAGGGACTTTGGAAGATTAGGGAGACACCGGACTTCAGGGAAATCCAGACTCGGAGGAAATCCATGGATAAGGCGAGGTTCCGAACCAACTAATGCTAAAGCATATCTCTAGGCCAGACAAATTTTATTCGGAATAAGGTCACGCCAAGGGGGTCATGTCTTGCTGATCGGGGACGAGGTAAGTCATGTCGATGAGAGCTTTTCCTCAGGCTAAGGTCACAACGAATCACCCTTGTCTCACTGACCATCAGAGTTTAAGTAATCACTTCGGTGAGACTAAATTTTATCTATATGATGTCTCAACAAACTTACAGAGTCTTGCCGAACATCAATGAGGAACATCTCGATGTGACCAGCGGGTAGTCGGGGTAAGGTTGTAGCGAATTCTTCATGCTTCATCGACTATGGGGTCCAAGCAAACACTTTATCCAGACTAAAGTTTTCGATATGAGGTCCTGGCGAAGTTGAGATGTCTTGCCGAGAAGCGATAAACGTAAGAGACCTTCGCTGTGAGAGAGACACTTTCACAACGAACATATGGACTTAGGAGGGCTTTCAGTGAAGCATTTGAGTTCAGCTAGAGGTTCCAGTGAAAACATTATGTCTCACCGATGAAGAGTTCCATCAGCATAACCTCTTGCCGACGTTATGAAGTCACCCCGACAGGAGATCTAGGCTCGCCAAGAGAAAGGTTTCGCTATGAAGTCCTGGCGACCGTTAGGAGTCTCGCCAAAAGCGAAAGTTTCGACAAGAGTTAGGATTTCACTGAAAGGTCTCAGCAAAGCATGAATGTCTTAGCGAAGCACAAATGGATATCGGTGAAGCTACAAGAGCCCACTATGACTTCTTGCCTACTTGGTCTTGTCTTGTCGAAAGCGAACATGAACTAGCATGTCGACGAGACATTTCTTACGGAGTGAGGTCTCAGTGAACCCTCTTTGTCTCACCGACAGAAACATGAAACTTTATCAGCGTGAAAAAGATACTGTCACAACGAAGACATATGAACTCAGGGAGGCTTTCAGCAAAACATTTTGGTGATCGGTATGACATCCCTTCGACTCTGAAGAGTCACAGCGATAGAAATTTGGGAAAATCATAGAGTCATGATTTCACCCAGACATTGAACCAACTATGGATTTCGAAAAGTTTAACTTAGGAAAAGTCGGGGACGGACCTTTCATGAATTTTCTCTGTATTCTAGGTCAATTTTAAGATGAAATCACCTGATATGGCACTTCCCTAGGTCCAAAACCCTATTCATCTGCCATTAGCACATAGTCAAGCTCAGAATTTAGTTGTTTCCACTTGTTAAGTCATCACTAGGATCTACTAATTATTCTCAGGAAAGATTCATTAAAATGCAGATGAACACATGAACTCAAAACTCACCTGGAAGATGACAAAGGATGCAATATTGAACAACCCTAGCATGAAATAATCCAAGAGACCCAGAAACCAAATAAGATACACCCCTCAAAGCACGCACAAAGCCAACAACGCAATCAACAGGGCAGCTAGAGAAGGAATTCAAGAAGCTGACGACATGGCAGAATCCAGGAAAATCCAGCCCACGTGGAAATCCATGAATACTGAAAATCCCCAAAAAAACAAGGGTCTAGCCAGAGTTCAAGTAGGATCTGGGAAAATTCGACCAGGGCAGAAAATCCTGAATCCAAGAAAAAGCCCGAAATTCATCCAGAACTCAATATTTTCAATAAATAACTTGGTGGAAACACTTAGGCATTCATAATAAACATTTTAAGCACATGCCTAGGTAAGACAAAACCTCAAAAGAAAGGGCCAAAACACCAAAACTGAAGCGAAAGAGGGTCCTTGCTTCCAGCGGGGTGTGTGTGCAAAAACTGCACAACAAATGGTGACTTCTGCTAGGAAAATGCTCCAGAGCATTTGATGACGAACAAGAATCGAGAACCCATAATCTCTGGTTTCAATCTCACCATCAAACAAACAAGTCAAAATATAAATATTTAAAGAATCAGAATCAAAGGATAGACCAAATTTTCTGTAAACTGAAAATCCAAGTGTTGCACATGAGTTCATTTCCCTCCTTAAGTTACTATAGGAAACTAGTTCAATCAAGTTAAGCTACACAAAGATTCCAACTTCAAAAGAAACTTGGATAGGGCCTCACTGCCAGTCAGGTGTCCATAGCCCCGACAAGGTTATCACTATGACTCTCCTGAACATAGCTCTACTGCCATCCAGGTGTCCATAGCCCTGGTAGAGATATTCAGGTACCCCTGATAAGTTGAATTTATTCTTTTGATATTCAATATTTCATTTTTCTTTCTTTTGATATTCTTTATATGTCACTTTCATTTCAACTTGTGAACAATGAAGTTCACACTCAGGGCTGAGAACCACAGTGGCGCTGAAGCAGAAATAGGATTTTTCACTTGACAAAACTTCACAAGGATTCCTATAGTGACATTAGGATTCTTAAGATATATGAGAGATATAAGATTTTAGATTATTTTAAATTCAAGTCAAAGCCAGTGACCCAATCTTCTATAAATCCGACATTAAGACTGTTGGCAATAGCAAAGACTTCAACCATCCTTTCAAGATGCAGGACTAAAGTTCACCATGAAATACTTAGAACAATTCCAGAGAAGATAGATTTGCCATGCAGGTGCAACACATCCAGGTGAAAACAGAGAAACCCCCAAAACAAGAGTAGAGAAAAACAAAACAAACCAAAGGCAAACCTAAACTAACCACAACAAACAAAAGAAAATCAGAAAGGGAAACCTAATCTAAAGCAATCTATCCTAACTATGTACAAAAGACTCATAACCATTCATCATCAAACAAGGTGAACTGAGACCCATCCCTACTTGACTCTTCAGGGCATGAATGAGCAACAAGGTGATGGTAATAGTCCTCAAGAATTCAAATTCATCTTTATATTCAACAAAAAAAGGCTCAATAATGCAACATTCAAACTCAACCTTATAATAAAAAATGATCAATAACTGAGGTGATTCATTGAAACCATGATCAATCCATATGCAAGTTGTCTCTCCTAAATTCCCGTAATCAAATTGATAAGATCCAGAATTTTCAGTAAAGAAAGAAACAACCTAATTTTGTATTGTTGTAGACTGAATGTGGTATTCCTCATTCTTCAATAGTGAAGAGCTGATATCTATGTCATTAGGAGGTCTCCACTGATGATGCAATATCCCTCCTTCTTCATGAGGGAACAATGTTGAAAATGTAAAAGCCTCATCATGCATAGTAACTTCCTCATCATGATGTTTGTTAGGAGGCCTCACAGACTGATCTTCAAGTACATCTTTACTGAATTCATTGACATAATGTGATGAGCGAAGGGACTCCATGAATTCCTCCCCTATTGGCATTTGTTCTGGTTCTGGATTGCAACGGTAACCCTTAGGAAAAGCAGCTTCTTTACCCACAATATTAAATCCCACAAATTGCTCCAAGGACTGTTCATTAGCAATCTGTTGAGGCTCCTTAATCAAAAGCTCAACCTCCTCCAGGACTGCCTTAGCATTAATATTGTCAGATTTATGTATAGGCATATCATATAACATGAGGATTTCCTCAGTCTTCCATCCTTGAGGGTCAATTGTCAGTACATAATTTCCCAAGCTTGTTTCAGACAGGAATACCTCCTTAAAAGTATTCGCATCAATATGGCCTGAAGTACCCTTTTGTTCAGTAAGCATATCCTTTTCAAGAGACCCTAGTACTACACCCCTAATGGTAGGATCCTTTAACAACTCATGAGCAGAGAGACTTACTTTGACTTTCTAGAGTTCTCTGACCACATACTCTCCTATTTGCTCTATAGTCATGGTAGAACAGTTTCCCTTAGATTTGTCTATCAATTCATCCCTGCCATTTTCAATGCTTCCTCCTTTATTAGCATCAGACTACCCTCCATTTAGGAAATACTGAGTAGACACATGATGGAACTCCTGAACTTCTTCAGTTGCATATTCTTCTTCATCTGGTGGGCCATTATCGTTCTCCTCATTACCTCCAAAGGATTGAACTATAGATTCTTCACTATATACATGCCCTGTTTCAACACCTTTATCCTATTCTTCTTCTGGTTCATTCTCTTCACTATTTGGAAATGGGACATGATTTACCACCAGGACTGATATGTCATAAGGATTAGACAACACTATCTCCAGCCCACTCGAACTACAGCTGGCATGTTGAACCCTCGGCTGGAAAATGGACACAACAACCTAGAATTCTTGACAGTCTGGCTCAGAATGTTGATTAGTATTATGAAGCCTACACCATCCTGAAAGAGTTGTTTTTACCAAATAAACTTCACTAGATTTCCCCTGATTGTTTGGCTGACCTAGAGAAGTTAAGGCTTCTCCATTATTTTGAAGTGGCGGTTGCCTTCCATGACCTCTATCAAGATATTGTTCTCCGTCAAAGTTCTGTCTTTGAGCCTGCATCATATCCATGTTGATTTGATCATAATTGGACTGAATCCCCCTTTGGGTTGCATGGGATTGACTATTTTGGTGCCTTAGGTAAGTGACTTCAGTGTTCAGCCTCTCAACTAGATCTGTGAGTGCATCCAACCTCTCCTTGTCTGCACTATTTGATGGAGGAATAATACTAGCTGAATTCCGCATATAAACATCTTGTGACCTATGGTTCAAGGGTTGATTAAATATCTCAAATTTATGTAAGTAACCAGGTACATTAGCTTGTTGATGACAGAATGTAGGCTGGTTCATATTTGGATGGTAATTTGGCATGAATGTAGCCTGACTCAGGGGATGACTTGGGTGTGAAACCAAGGGTGATTGAGGGACTGAACTCATCACAGGTATTTGGTTAGCCAAGGGTCCAGACAAGTGTTGTCTCAAATCTGTACTCGCCTTAACAACCACATCATAAGCTTCAAATAAGCTACCAGGAGGGTTTTCTTTCCATTTGATGAAAGTAGATGTTAAACTATCCAAAGCTTCATAATAAACCTCCCTAGCAGAGGCATCATCTACAGCATAAGGGGTTTGCAGCCTAGCATAAGCCCTATGGAATCTATTATTGAAAGCCACTATCAGTTCATTTACTTCCCTCTTGATTCTAGTAAATTGTAAAAGTAACTCATTTGCATTGATTGGGATATGATATTTCTGTAAAAATGCAGTCTCTAGCTGAAGCCAAGTAGTGATAGACCCAGCAGGAAGATGGTTATACCAACAAAATTCCTCATCTCCAAGGGAATATGGGAAAATTATGCATGCAACATCCTCATGATTAATTCCCCTATCCTTAAGGGTAGTCTTAAAAATCCTAATATTCTCCTCCACAGTCCTATTTGGATCATTGGCATGGAATTTTAAATAAAAGTGTTTAGGGTTTTTAGGCATAGGATTGCAATTGGCGAAACTCAATGGAGATGGGTTGGTTGCTAGGAAATCCATTGGTGGAGGTGGGGGGTGGTAATGGTTGATTTATGACCAGATAAGATTGTGGACTGGGAGTGCCCTCAGACTCAAGTGAACCTGATGAAGATGAGGATGATGGAGATGTGAGAGGTGGATGGGATGATGATGATGATGATTCCCTTCTTCTGTTGGTCCTTCTTGACCTAGTAGGGTCCAGTAATTCCTGACACTCTTCCTCTCTTGGAGCAGATCTTGTTCTTCTTTTGAATCTCTCAGGAGAGATGGCGCTCAAAAATTGATCCAGCTTGCTTATTCGATCCCTCCTTCTAGCACCAGTTCCTGTTGATCATGTTTTCTGAACAATAACAACCAAACATAATATGATATCCTATCTCTCTTGAAAGGTAAATCTCTATTGGAAAGCCTCAAGAGATAACCCCAAGGTCTCTAATGTTAGGTCTTGACAGTGCATAAACAACTCAGTAATGAAATGTGAAAATGTTGGTAATCACAATGGACTACAAGTAAAATACTGAATTGACTTTATTAGATCTAACAATCTGGTGAATGCTTCACTCGTAGATTTAACCCAATAATCAAAGAAATAGAAAAAGGATAAGGGTTTCGAAGAGAGTTCTAAACTTAATACTAAACCTAAGATTAACGATGAGAGTAACCAACACTCGAAATGGACCAATCCTTCAAAACGGATCTCTGCTTAACCAAGATAAATCTACAATCTCGTAGAAAACAGTGCAATCTTCTGAGGTGTTAAGATTTTCAAATCATGAACATTCATTCAACAACCCTTTTTGCAGTTGAAATGAACAAATCTTCACAATCAAACTAGGCACATGGAATATGAAGTCCAGGCTAACTTTGCAAAGCAACTAATAATCAGTTGGTTGTGAAAAGTATGGATTGAAGGATTGCTACGACATTCAAGTATTAAATCACAAACATTATTAAATCAAATATAATCTAAACATGAACCTTCTCAAAGCAATTTTAAAGATAGAATAAAAGAACCATGCAAAACAAAAGAAAACGAGTATGGCACCAAATCACAATGTCATTTCTTGTATTCAAATTGTCTACTGTAGCAACAATTCTAGATTTATGTTACAATATTTGCTTGAGAATACCTACTTGCTAACATACTCTACTTCTAACTAGCTCTGCTCTATATTCTGCTTAGAAATTCTAACCTTCTAACTATTTCTAACCTATCTAACCCTTTACAAATGAGGCAACATGCCCAATATATAGAATTCCCCAGAAAACCCGTCGGCCAAGCAAGGGTTCACAACATTAATGGCACAACAACTCAGCCAAGAGATTCTTTGAAATGGGTCAAATAGGCATTAAATGCACATCTCATCCAAGTCGGCCTGAAATCCGTAATGCAGTTTAGATCAACACGCGGGAAGATAATAAGGGAAGCACAAAACACGCCGCAGCCTATCATGAACCCCTCCCTACTATCTTTGTTCTGATTTGGCTCTTCATGTACTTTTAAGAACGTCCCATCCAGGCCTACCACAGGCGGTAGGGGCATAACCCTAAGTCATCTTTCAATGGACGCAATCTCGTCCCTTGATTGCTTGACCGACTTATCCCAGTCCACCTCATACGCTAGGTATTTGTCAATAACTACAAGGTAGGTGGCCGTATCATCTAGCTGGTGCTCAGACACAGAATCATCATTACTTGGTGTATAAACGTCCTGCCACCATTCTCTCAATTGCTCCAGGCTCAAATTCTTGTGTGCGATCTTCCTTCTTCTCATCATTATCTCAAAAAAAGCAATGCAGGCATTGTATACACTGCTCAGGGTGTCATCAATTTGCTTTCTCTGTTTATAAATCTTTTTCAACACCTTCTGCCTAAGACAGAGAGGATCCCTCCCCTATCTTGCTAGATTCAGCCTGCATCCATCAAGAAAATTACAATAAAAACCATAGGAAACCAATGTTAATCCATCAATATATTGTTAAAATGCATCTCCTACAACCAAAGTGCCATTAAATCTCATATGAAATGATCCCACAAATTTTGGGTTTCGGGGCTATCCGCGGAATCTGAGCCAAAGAGGAATTTCAGGAAATT
Source organism: Sequoia sempervirens (assembly GCA_007258455.2). Taxonomy (NCBI): domain Eukaryota; kingdom Viridiplantae; phylum Streptophyta; class Pinopsida; order Cupressales; family Cupressaceae; genus Sequoia; species Sequoia sempervirens. The sequence goes on along the minus strand of VDFB02000363.1, from coordinate 102,800,823 downwards.
CCTGACCGATCGGATTCCAACGGAATAACCAGGAAACACCTACTTAACTATCAAATCGGATCATAATTAATCAATAACTCACATGAAATAATCAATGAATGCATCATAAGCCATCAACAAATTCAATTATTACATTCCATCAAAGTTCAGAAAAAATCCGTCCATGGAGAACTTCCGCGAAGAACGGGCCAGAGAAGGGACTTCGGAAGATCAGGGAGACACTGGACTTCGGGTAAATCCAGACTCAATGGAAATCCACGGATAAGGTGAGGTTCCGAACCAACTAATGCAAAACCATATCTCTCGTCCAGACAAAGTTTATTCAGAATAAGGTCATGCCAAGGGGGGCATGTCTTGCCGACTGGTGACGAGGTAAGTCATGTCGATGAGAGATTTTCCTCGGGCTAAGGTCACAATGAATCGCCCTTGTCTCACCGACCATCAGAGTTTAAGTAATCACTTTGGCGAGACTAAAGTTTATCTATATGATGTCTCAGCGAACTTACAGAGTCTTGCCCAACGTCAATAAGGAACATCTCGATGTGACCAGTGGATAGTCGGGGTAAGGTCTTGGTGAATGCTTCATGCTTCACTGACTATAGGGTCCAAGCAAACACTTCGGCTAGACTAAAGTTTTCGATATGAGGTCCTGGCAAAGTTGAGATGTCTTTTCAATAGGTGATAAACGCAAGAGACCTTCAGTGTGAGAGAGACACTGTCACAACGAACATATGGACTTAGGAGGGCTTTCGGTGAAGCGTTTGAGTTCGGCTAGAGGCTCCAGTGAAAACGTTATGTCTCGCCGATGAAGAGTTCCATCGGCATAACCTCTTGCCGACATTATGAAGTCACCCCGATAGGAGATTTGGGCTCGCCAAGAGAAAGGTTTCGCTATGAAGTCCTGGCGACCGTTAGGAGTCTTGCCGAAAGTGAAGGTCTCAACAAGAGTTAGGATTTCTCTGAAAGGTCTCAGCGAAGCATGAATTTCTTAGCAAAGAACGAGTGGATATCGGTGAAGCTACGAGAGACCGCTATGACCTCCTGCCTACTTGGGATTGTCTTGCCAAAAGCGAACATGAACTAGCATGTTGACGAGACATTTCTTACAGAGTGAGGTGTCGGCGAACCCTCTTTGTCTCACCGACAGAAATAGGAAACTTTATTGGCGTAAAAAAAATACTATCACAATGAAGACATATGAACTCAGGGAGGCTTTTGGTGAAACATTTTGGTGATCAGTATGGCATCGCTCTTACTCTGAAGAGTCACAGTGATAGAAATTCGAGAAAATCAGAGAGTCACGATTTCACCCAGACACTGAACCAACTATGGATTTCAAAAAGTTTAACTTAGGGCAAGTTGGGAACAGACCTTTCATGAATTTTCTCTATATTCTAGGTTGATTTTAAGATGAAATCACTTGATATGGCACTACCCTAGGTCCAAAACCCTATTTATCCGCCATTAGCACATAGTCAAGCTTAGAATTTAGTTGTTTCCACTTGTTAAGTCATCACTAGGATCTACTAATTATTCTCAGGAAAGATTCATTAAAATGCAGATGAACACATGAACTCAAAACTCACCTGGGAGATGACAAAGGATGCAATACTGAACAACCCTAGCATGAAATAATCCAAGAGACCCAGAAACCAAATAAGATACACCCCTCAAAGCATGCATGAAGCCAACAACACAATCAACAGGACAACAAGAGAAGGAATTCGGGAAGCCGACGACAAGGAAGAATCTGGGAAAATCCAGCCCATGCAAAAATCTATGAATACTGAAAATCCTCAAAAAACAAGGGTCCAGCCAGAGTTCAAGCAGGATCCAGGAAAATCAGACCAGGGTGGAAAATCGTGAATCCAAGCAAAAGCCCAAAATTCATCCAGAACTCAAGATTTTTGATAAATAACTTGGGGGAAACACTTAGGAATTCATAATAAACATTTTAAGCACATGCCTAGGTAAGAAAAAACCTCAAAAGAAAGGGCCAAAACACCAAAACCGAAGCAAAAGAGGGTCCCTGCTTCTAGCAGGGTGTGTGTGCTAAAACTGCACAACAGATAGGCTCATGCATTTTTACAAATAATATAAAGGATTAGTGGCCAAGTCATATGATGAACTCAAGGGATATTATCCCAAAGTCATCCAACATACTATAGAACCTATGAAAGGGGAAAAACCTATCCACTAGAAGCAAAGGCCAGTAAACCCAAAGATTGAAGCACTAATGGAGCAAGAGTTAAGGAAGCTAATCCACTCCTAGAATGTCTTTTCAATCAAGCATAGTACATGGGTGTCCAACCTGGTTCCAGTCCGAAAGAAAAATGGAGACATCTGCCTCTGTGTTGATTTCTGAGATCTAAATAGAGCATCCTTGAAGGACCACTACCCATTGCCTTACATGGAATCAATCTTGCAAACAGTGGTTAGCTTGGAAATGTTTTCTTTGCTCGATGACCTCTTTGGTTACAACCAGATATGGGTCAAAGAGGAGGACTGATACAAAATGAAATTTACTACTATGCGGGGAACGTTTTCCTATGCAAAAATTCCCTTCATCCTCTCAAATGCAAGAGCCACCTTTAAGCAAGCAATGGATATTTCTTTTAGAGAACTGATCAATAATATCATCTTGATCTACTTGGATGATCTTCTAGTGTATTCTCTAAGTCAAAATATAATCATTTTGATCATCTTGAAATGGTTTTCAAAAAATTTCGAAAGTTCAGGATATCTCTGAACTTGAAAAAATGTGTTTTCAAAGTGCCTCAAGGAAAATTATTGGGACATGTAGTGTGGAAAAATGAGGTTGCTATTGATCTAGATAGGGTGAAGGCTATCAAAGAGCTTCCCCTACTAGTAAACAAAAAGGGAGTTTAGTCCTTCCTGGGGAAGGTAAATTTTGTAAGCAAACTCATTTTGGATTTTGCAGGTTTAATTAGACCTATCACCCTAATGCTCAAGAAGTGTCAGTTGTTTAAGTGGACAAAAGAGGCAAGAGAATCCTTTGAGAAGGTCAAGGAGGCTATTTCTTCAACTCCTGTGTTGGCGAACCCAGACTTGTCAAAGGACTTTATAATGTATGTGTTCAATAGTGAGTCTAGCATCGCTACTGTTTTAACTCAAAAGGATAATGAAGGAAAGGGAGAACATTTGATAGCCTTCCACTCCAAGACTTTAAAAGACTATGAGATGAAGTAAAAATTCATTGAGAGGCAGGCGTTCACCATTGTCAAAGGGCTTAAAAATTTATGACACCTCATATCTTATAGTAAAGTGGTTGTATACATAGCACATTCTAGTGTGCGCGAGTACATCATGGAAGGAGAAATCACTAAAAAGAGGGCCACATGGATATCCAAAATCCTTGAATATGACATTGAGTTCAAGCCCACAAAGACTATGAGAGGAAGAGGATTATGTGAATATTTGGCCCAAGATAAAGAAGTGGCAGCCGAGGAGGAACAATCTGAGCTAGTTCTACTAAATGAACCTGAGTCTGAAGGCTACTAGTTGGCAGATAGAATGAGGTTTATGCAGACTGGGAAATAACTAGCAAGCCTCCCTTCTCAGAAGAAAAGGTTTTATAGATTACATAATAGTGAGTATGTGCTCATTGAGTGGATTATCTTCAAAAGAAATTTCAATGGTGTTCTTCTACAATGCATAACTCAAGACTAGGCACAAAAAAAATTGGGCATATTCCATAGTAGTCTCACTACTGGACATTTCTCTGCTAAGACCACTGCCATTAAAATTATGTGTGCAGGATATTGTTGGCCTACACTGTTCAATGATTCACACTCTTTAGTCAAATCCTACAAAGAACGCCAATTCTTCATAGGAAGGAGGAAGAACTCTGAAATATCTTTGAATCTAATAGTGGTTGAAGAACCCTTTGCACAATGGGGGCTTGATTTCATTGGAATGATTAACCCAACCTCCAGTGTTGGGCATAAATGGATCCTTATGGCCACATATTATTTCACCAAATGGGCCGAAGCCATGCCTTTGAAAAATGCGACTAAGGTGGAGATTGTAAACTTTCTAGAAGATTTGGTAACAAGGTTTGGCCTGCCCAATACCATCATCTCTGACAACACAAAATCCTTCCTAGGTTTGAAGGTATGTCAATTTTCACTCAAGCATGGAATTTTCCTAAAGACATCTTCGAATTATTACCTATAGGGAAATGGTTTGGCAGAGGACTAATAAAAAATTAGTCTGACTTATCAAAAGAATAGGATTGGAACACCAGAGAGAGTGGCATAGGAACCTCAAAGCAGCACTCTAGGCGGACTACATAACTCCCAAGTAAGTATTGAATACTTCGTCCTATGAGCTGGTATACTAGAAAGAAGCACTATTTCCTGTCTCTATGGAAATTCCCACAATACAATTGCTTAAGTCTCTTGAGGTAGAACACAATAGAGCCATGGAGGTCCAGTTAGTTCAACTATTAGAGGTACAAGAGAAAATGGAAAATGTGCTAACATCCATGTCATGTAACCAACAATAGGTGGTTAAGAAATGGTTTGATAAGAAAACCTTTGACCAATGTCTTAAGTGCAAATATTTGGTGTTGAAATTCAATGAGAGAGCCGCAAAGCCTGGCCAACATGGAAAATTTGATAGTCTATGGGAGGGTCCTTTTCACATCATTCAATGCAAAAAGAACAATGCATTTGAATTAGAAAACATGGAAAAAGAAGCACTGGGAATTCCTATCAATGGAATTCACCTGAAACTTTTTAATTAGATTTATTACCCCTTTAACAGTGTAAATATGTAAATATGTAAAAAAAATTGTGTGTTTTGTTTGGCTGAGTCTTTTTTTAGTAGAACCATTTAAGCATGAAAGAATCCAAAAGCAAAGGAGACAAAAACTTGACAAAAGAGCTATATATTCATTATATGGCAATATTTACTTTGGGATATTACAATTCAAAATGGCTATTAGGCCAAGATTTTTAAGAATATATATATTAAGAATATTTTTGAGATATATATACAGAAAAAGAGAGGAGAAAATATTTCATTCATCAGTAGGGGCAGCAGGATTAGCAAGAGCAACAGTTTTAATAGGAATAGCAGGAGCTTCAACAACAACAATAGCAAGTGGAGGAGGATACACCAGGTCTCTGAAATCAGTATACCACTCCACATCATAGAGAATCTCTACATTGTAGCACCTTAGCAAGAAGTGGCAGGCATGAGACACCCTTTTTTAGTATTCCCCAATGGTCATCATGTGAAATTCGCTCAAGAATGGCACCCAAGGCACCACCACATCCTCTTTAATATGACGATGGAGATCACTTGTTGTTGGAATACCAAGGCCATACATGACATTTATTACAATTTCCCTAAGGCCTTTGAGATAGCACTTGGGAAAAATCTCCATGGTAAGCCTTAGTATCATTGGTTTTGGTACTTGAATATCCAATAGAGAGGCAACAAAATGAGAAAAAATATTAGTATTCACTCGCTATTTTTCCTCATATTCTATATAGTCTTTTCCCAACACCCATTTCATTGCAACTATGTCTAAGGAATGCTTATTCTTTGTCATATGCTTCAAATGCCTACTGGAAACTTCTCCTAGGAAAGCTACCTAAGACCTATTGCTAGTTAACCTGATGGGAGTATCCATTGCCTCTATCAATAAGCCTAGTTACAAAGTATGAATTATGCGGTTATCCTTAGGTCTATTTATAGAAGTAGCTAGGGTACAATGCATGTGATAAGCATGATGTTGATTGAGGTGCAAACTCAAAAATCCCACCAGGTTGTGTTTGTTGTGTGCAAAATAAGTTGGGGTAATTAATCAGCTCAAACTTGCGGTAGGTGCAAGTAGTATTCCGGGCGATCAAGTGCCATGTTTCTAGCTATGAATACTTTCCAACCTGCAAAAATCAACTCAAAATATTTTTATGTATTCATTACGCCCTTTTGATTAATCATTCCTCTAAAGTTATTAAATGAGAAATCATGCAAAAAGTTTTGTACGCCTTCAATTTCTAGCTCAATTTCCCAAGAGATGGTGTCGTAGGACATGATGGCTAATCGTCATTATGAATTAATGTCTTTTCAAAAGGGTAAGAATTCATTTCGCATGAATGAAAGAGTTGGCAGTACATGCCGAATTTATTGCTAAAAATAGTCATTGTTTCCAACTCTAGTTTAAGAAAAGGGTAATGTTGCATGCAAAAGAATAACACTGGAAATAAGTTTGAGTACACAGTTCACTAAGAAAAATTCAAGTGTGGGTTATGGAGAGAAATTAAGCATTTGCAAAATTTTCCACAGAATCCTGAAATGGCACATAATCCTGAAATAGCAGCACAAGGAGAGATGGTCAGAAGCTTATTAGACGTCATCTTGACGACACTAATGGCCCATTTTTTCAATGAAATCTCTTATGCCTCACCAAGGATGCCAGAAAAAGCCAAAATGGCCTCACACACAAGTCGTACAGAAGACTGCCCATAGGAACAAAGTCCAGATAGTGGAAGATTGGGACAATATCCATGACCCTGAGCTCAAAACCAACCCTAAGAATCTTAGGGAGGTAGCCTATAAAATAATGAAGAAGGTTGAGGCTAATAACAAAGATTCTTTGGGGTATAAGTTGTGGTTATGCAGTCTTCCACAATATATGGTTCCCTTAGTGCATCACTTCCCAGAGCTAGTTCATGAATGCACTCAAAATTTCAATTCAGATATAGGCATCATAGAAGGTCGAAACCTGAGAGTAGTGATTAGTGTCGATGCTATACAAGATATGCTATGTATCCCTACAAGGAATATTGGAGAAGCACCTGAGGAATTCACCATAAACAAATTGGATAAATTCTAGAAGACCAGAACCCATGCTCTAAGTTTTTATAATCAAGAAACAAAAATGCCCAAGGAAGATAAGTGCAAAATTGGAGCCACCCACTACAATGAATTGTCCAAGAACTACTAGTGAAGTGAGGAGAAGATTTTCCACTTCTGGGTTTATCGTCAAGAGACCAAATGTCTTAATTCCATGTTCCAAGAGCCTGATATGGATGAAAAATTTGATGATCTTTGGAACAAAGAGCATGATGATATTGATGCTGAGGGAGCTGAGGAAACAGATCAAGAGAAGTGGCTACAATATTAGGAGCCTGAGAGGCATAGAAGGCCCAAATATAGGGAGGTGGAGAAACAACTTAACAACCTAGCAAAAATCCTCTAAGCATGCAAGTAACTGCATCCCATGTGGTGGCCACGCTACCACACACATGGGCTACTAAGAGACCTAGTGTAGCTCAACAATCTCATGAGGTCATAGATGTGGAAAATTCTCCACCCAAAAAGAGGTTGCGCATAGATGTCACTCCAAGAGAAAGATCGCAAGTACTTGCTACAACAAGCTAGGGGTCAGAATATTCAGTGACGTGGGTATCTTTCTATCCTCATCTTCTCCCATCTCAGTCTTTATTCAATCCAATTATTTCTACATCTCCAACCACCTCAAGTGTTGGCCTATCATTTTCTGCTTCTGCACTCGTGGGAGGTTCCTTTCAGTCTTCCTTTCTTCCTCACACGCAGGTAGCATTTACTCCCCCGCTGTATGTTCCATCTTTTGTTGAGGCCCAATCTGAGCCCTTTGTTGCAAACCATTTTGCTTTCATCGCATTGGCTCCAACCCAACCTGCACAACAAAAAATTACCTCAACATCTCTGCAACCCACACTACCACCCCTTATGATTCCTTTTATCTCTTTCCTAATCGAAACCTAGCATAGCATTCCCCCTTTCTCCCCATTGATGGTAACTCTGCCAAAGAAAACATCATCTGAATTCGCAATGATTTCTTTCCCTTTTGATCTTCCTCCTAGTGCACCCTTTGTTAGCGAATTGATTAGGTCACCAGCAGAATTTTTTGGGAAAAATGCCATGACTAAGGTAGCGTAGGCTAGGAGAGCCCAAAAAAGAAAGGAAAAGGATGCCGCAAAACCTGCTAAACCATTCATGCAGACCCTCTTTAATGAGGTTTAAGGATTGATAACATTTACAACTATTTCACCTAACACCATCAAACCTCAAGGACAGATGCAACCCAAGGATTATACAATCCATTCCATAGGGATTGATCTACACTCATCTCAGCCACAAGACAAAGTTGAGCTAATGAAGGAAACTTAGAGTGTTGTAACTACATAATTTTTGAAGCATAGTCCTCAATTGAAAAAGAGGGAAGAAGAGATCAAGAACATTAAGGAAAGAGTGGAGATCCTACAGAAGAAAGAAAAGGATAAGGATGTAGAAATCGCACACTTGTCTCAACAAACATGGGAAGAAAAGTCCAAGCTCTAGGGGGAACTCGCAAATTTTTAGTCCTAAGATTCTTACCTAGTTGCTAGTCTGTAGGACAAAAATAAGGAGCTTCAGGACCGGTTGGCTCAATTGCAACAAGATATGCAACATAAGGATAAAGAGCTTTAGGACCATAGGGCTCAATTTGAAAAGGAGATCCAAGAAATAAAGGTATCTTTGGAAAGAGAATGTGGAACCTAAAGTCAAGCGGAGGAGCTATTGAAAAGCAAAGATACAGAGTTGGAAAATCTACAAGAACAATTCACCGCATCTGACAAAAATATTGAGGAGATTATGGAAGAAATTGGGTCAAAAGAAGTGGAGATAAATATTTTGAAAATTCCTTCGCAGCCCTTTGTTCCTCAATCAGATCTTCTTATGGTGGCTCAACAATTATATGTCTCCTACTAGGATAAATTTGAGTCTTTATATTTGTCCCTGCAACCGGCACTACAATTCATGGCGGATGTGGTAAATTTAAGCAGGAAGGTGTGTGGCACCATTGAGCAGGTTCGACAATTTATTGTTGAAAAGGTGCCTGAGGCCAAGCAATTGTTGGGAAAATTGTATACAGTGTCGAATGCGGACTTGGTGAAGGAAGGGATAGATGACCGGAGATCGACTTCCAAAAGGGCAAAGGAATTCAACCATTATCATGCAGTGATCCTTCAAGCTAGCAATTGCTCAGTCATACTGATTCAGACTATGAATAATATGTGGATGCAATTCTCCCAATTGACTTAGATGGGGTTACCCAAGTCCCCTTTCTCTTTGAAAATTCAGTGGCCACAGTGGAATATATTGCAACAAGGATTGAGGAAAAGTAGCAGGATCTATCTTATTTCCAATCATTCAATCAACTTCCCACGACAACTAACATTGAAAGTTCCATCCATCATATATCAAGGCTTCTTTTCCAGCTTGATTCTAGGACCGAGATCTCCATGGAGCTATTGTTTAAGGAAATTATCAATCTGCATGAGGTGCAATAGCATCTACGTGCCTTAATGATGCCATCTGAGGGTGAATGGTTGCCTCTACAGACCGCCCTTTCAAAGTTCTGATTATTGCCTAATGGATATGGCTCTGGTCTTTGAACCAAACATTTTTGGGTTCTCATTTCGTAGGTGAAATGTTCCTGTTAGTCACCAAAATCTATGGATTTAATAATCCTTAACGTTCCCTCTGGGTTGATTTTGTTGTTTTTGCATTGGCCTCGACCCGCGCTTTGTATGTTTGCATATTTTCAAGCTCCATTTTGGTGGCACCTTCATCCACTTGTGCCACGTGTCAGCAATGCGCACCTTTGAGAATTCTCTCCCCTTTGTTTCATCACCAAGCTCTTCCTGATTGCCACGTTGCATTCTCCGTAGGCACCTTTTTGGTGGACCTCGCAGTCAAAGCTTTGAGCGCAGACCACACCACGTGTCATCTCCACAAGAATCATGGTCACAAGGACATGATAAATGAATGAGAGGCCCTACCTCTATGCCACATTTCCTAACCAACTCTTGGGCAGTTTGACATATGTCTTCAGGGGATTTTTGTTGCTTCCACTCCCAGATCGCAGCCATCATTTGCAAATGAGTGCACTTTGTTCGATGCAACTAAATGCCACGTTTCAAAACCTTTTTTGTTGTGTCGATATTTGAGAAGCATTGTAGGGAGCGACACGACCCATGGCTGGGGAATCTTTTCTATTATTCAACATTCAAGCGGTGGAAAGATCTATATATATTGCTTGGTCTCTCTGGAAAAGGGTTCGAAAATACATGGGAAAAGATAAAAATACTCTTGGCCTCTGTACTATTTTTAAGATCACTGTATTAAGACTAACAGACTGTTCCAATCTATTCGGCCTCTCTATTTCTTAGTTGATTCATAAAACTTTATACTGTGCTAGTATTGTTATAATGAGTAGTTTATCATCAAAGCTTTCATAATTTCAATATAATTTTGTTGTTCAGATCATGTTTGTACTCTTCTCAAGTTCATTGAATGCATATGGAAGTCATATTATGTTGTTTGATTAACTTCTTAAGAATTTTATATCTATTTTTTGTTATTTTGGGCATATAAACGGTTGTGCGTGCCTTCAAATCTTACCCGAAAGGAAGATTTCTTGTGCCTATTTACTTATATCTTGGGGCATCGCTTTAGATTAGATTTTATTTTAGTATATCTACTTCCTTTTCCCTTTTCACCCCCCAATACATGAAGAGTCGTCTTCGTTAAAACTTGAAGATTACTTAGTTTAGCGCAATTGGTCCCCCCATTAACTAAGTTTCCCATAAGGTTGTGTGCCTAGAAATTTTAGGCATCAATAGGATACATGTCACATTTTTTTTCGATAGAGCTTGGTAGTATGACAAAGAAGTCATTTATGATGGCAAATAAAATTATTATAGAACAAAGAAGAATGGAAAGGAGTATACCTTAATGTTACCAGATTTTCACCTACATGTTCAATCAGGTAGAGCCTATTGAGAAAAAATAAAGAAAATGGTACATTTCTAACCTCCCTATGTTGCATTCATATATACAAATAAAATAAGTTGAGAGACCACAAGTATAGATCATCACATTTATATAAATGCATGAAACATAAGAAGAATTTTTTTCACAAAAAAATTTATTCTGAAAAAGTTATTTTATTAAATGAAGTTTTCATTTAACTCACACAAGCCGTGAGTTTAACTATTACTAGCTTATTCAATGCAAATCAAAATCAACATGTACATGAATAAGTAAATGAATATAAAAGATTAACATGTAGGGAGGGTAACCAGTCATTTTCTATGAATGACTGGTTATTTGTTGAGTCTTCTTGGCTAGCTGTTGTTCAGTTGTCCTGGTCTATTTCCTAGCTCCTAGATTTCCTTATTTCCTACATGGTCAAAGCAATGTGTTAGAGTAATGCTCTGAGCAATGAAAGTTACGAACCTTACATGATCATCTACCTATACATGCATAAATTGATGCTGATCCGCATTAAACAAGTCTTGTGTGCATCTTAAATGTCCCAAAGAAGAGTAGTGAGGCCATCAAATATATATGAAACATGTATGTTTTTCTAACTAATTTGCTTCATGTGTAACTACAGGTAATCATGTTAAAATTAAAGTATGTGGGATAAATGTGGCTCCCACAAGGGTTGAACTCAGCATACTTTATTATGTTTTGGAAAATAATTCATTCCTTATGATATCCTCAAACAACTACATTTCACCTATGATAGTGAATATCTGTCACTATCGTAGGTGAAATATACCTGTTCAAGGTGATCATTAAGAATGCAGATATGTTATAAAAGCTGAATAGTAGTGCTATCAAGTATAGTCACATGGAGAAAATTTCATAAAGACAATGGAAAGATAGTCATAAAAATAGAAATTCCATATGATAATGCATAGGCTCCTCTAAGAATGCTTTAAGAATGGAGTAACTTTTGGTGATAGAAAAACTTATAGATATATGTTGATGTGCTCATTTATGAAATCACAGATTAAGTAACAGATATAGGAACAACATTGTTTCTCAAAAAGGAATTTGTTTTATGCTAAGGAGATCTTTTAATGATCATATTTATACAACTGTATTTGAGATTGCTTTTGATACTATAAAGCAATTTAAAGAAAGATCAACAGTCAAATAACAGTGTTTTGCAAAGACAGTCTTGAATATTGTTAGAGGACTGTGAAATGTTAAAGATGACTATAAGGTAATGCCTAAGGACAACCTGTGACAGTGGACAGTTTATAGGACAATGGTAATTGCAAGATCCTAAATGCTTCAAGGCGTCTGCATGACAGCCATTAACAAGACACATGAACAATTGGTAGTCTTTGCATAGGATAGATAACAGTAATGAAAGGAAAAGGCAAGGTAGCAATTCTATAATGGAACAAAAATGATAGTCCACAATACAAATGTTGTAGGTAGGGAATTCATAGAAGCTGCACTCACCGTCTCTAGAGGGGGTAGGATTTTCAAACTAAGGACTGTAAGGGAAAGTTCATCACGGAGGACAGAATTGGATTTTTCCTTTTCTTTTACAACAGAAGCATCAATGAGGAGTGAAAATGCCCATTTATTTATTGCCAAATATTCCTCAGAATTTCATGTCAATTTTTGAGTGTAGCAGTCTTAAGAAAAATTAGAAAGCAATGGCAATCACATTAAATAAAGATTCAATGAAGAAGTGTTAGCAAAGTGCACATGAGGAGCCATGCACAAAAGTAGTATAAAAGAGGTTTAAGGTGCTCATTTCAAGACAATGACAGTGGTCTTTAAAGTGTGAAAACAGTGCTAAGTGTGGGTAAGGCATTCTGATCTCCAAATGGAAATGATACAATAGATACAAAATATTCATAAAAGATGATGCATGACGGGGAATGAAAATCCAAGGATGAAGGTCATATCTGACTAAAAAGCAATCTATGTATTAAAACAGAGAGAATAAATTCAATACAAGAAGCAAAGTATATACAACATAAACCCAGAATAACAAAATGCATAGGGGTTTCGGATAAAACCACAGCCTGTAAGAGGGAACAATAACCCTCGAAAGTTCCTGTAGGATAAATATTCAAGGAACAGAAGAGACAATATTGCCACCTTCAAAGAATCGCTATGTTAAAAGAGTGCATCTCTTTCAGTGTCATGAAGCAACAATGAAATGATAGTAAAAAGATCACAAATATAGCAGAGGGTTTCAAGCTTTTCAAGTTTTGAAGCAGCTGAAATACCCACAGAAAAGGAAGGTCAACTGCAATGCATGGCCACAGCCATAGAAGTCAAGAATGTTCATATTCCTTGCCAGCAAAACATAGATCTTCAAAAATCTAAATGGTGGAAGCACTAAGAGTGAAATTTTCTTTTCTTTTCTTACAAAGATAGCTTGATTTTGAGCTTTTATTTCTTCTAAAACAAAAATGGAAGGATAAAAATGCTTCCAAAAATGCTTACCCAATATATAAAGATTGTCGTTTGAAAGAAATTGCAAAGGAAATTCCTCCTGAAGTTGTGGAATCCGCCATGAAGTCCTTCAAGAATCTCCATCAAACCCTATGTTAGCGGCTGAGAGCACTCCAAAACGTAAAGGCGAAAATGAAATGTCTTTGCAACTCTTGCTATCAGTTTTGTGTTAGGGTTTCTACCCTAATTTTGGCTGACATAATCTTAAGGCATTTTTTCCTTATATTTAAACTTTGCAAATAAATTAATCACTCAACCTAGTAAATGCACTTAGTAATTAGGGGTATTCCCTAATTTATGCCTTTTTCTTTATTTCTTAAGAGGGCCGTAGCATGACTTTGGATTTTTTCTTGACTACAAAGTGCAAAGCATTTGGTTAAAGTGGTGAAGTTATAAACCATTTAATCAAATGATATTTTAAATGCAAAATAGAGAACATGTGTTGAAATTCCAAGCATTGTGGAGTTAGTTTGAGGACATTTGGAGCATTTTTAGGAGTTGTTATGATGGGAGATGATGTTGCTTGACTTTTTCTTATCTATTGTGTCTTTTGGAGTCTTTTAGAAGGCTTAAAAATAGGCTTTTTGAAGGCTTACGAAAATGGAACTTCTAGATGCTATTTTGGTGGATCTGGTTGGGAGTTGGGATATATTCTCATTTTACTCTTTTAGAGAGGTAGTTCTTACTTGGTATTTTTCTTCTTTTGTGACTTTTGGAGTCCTTTGCAGAAAAGATATTACATTTTGTAACTCATGACATGCATGCATATCTATTTTTCACCTTTGAAATTAATGAGTATAGGCACTTTACCTTCTCAATCTCTCTATTAAATTGTGTGCATTTATATAATTGATGAAACTGCTTGTGAAATTGTTTAATTCCTTGTGGTTTTGTCTTATCTTATCACCATTCTACAGAGCAATATGTATTTTTGCAAGTTGTGAGATGTGTTTAAAATACAATATTCTTTAGTTGTGAAGTCTTTCTTCCTTGTAGAGGTATAGCCAAATGAACCTTTTCATGAAATGTTTATGCAGAAAACATATGTGATTGAATTGTGTATGACAAAGCTTTTGTCATTAATTGAAAAAGTGTGTAAACTATATTATATGTCTTCTTAGTAAATTTGGTGCAACACCGTAGGGTTAAGTTTCATTTTAAGTACTACTTCTTCCAATTTTCCTAACAAGTAAGTAGAATAGGTGATACCAATAGGAAGTCGGCCTTCTTCGGAGGTTTGGTCTTATCCAAGTATTCATACTTTGAGATCATTCCCATGTTATACTAGATTTTTTAATTCCACATTCAACAGGGTGAAAAATCCAAGTGTTAACAATTTTGGCACGCCCGGTGGGACAAGTTCCACATCATATTGTTGGTTTGGTATGAAACGAGCAAGATTTGAAACTTTGCATAAGTTATTTTAGCATACTTGGCGACTCCGTGAGGTGAAAGAACAACATAATTAGTGTTGTCATAGCTTATGAGAAGAGTACAAACAAGAAGTACAAAAGAGTTTGAATTTTTGTAGTTGTCACCACCCAGAATACAAGGCAGAACAACAAAAAGAGTACCTCCTTCTAAGAGAGTACAGTCTACACCACTTGGTGTTAAGCCAGAATCAATGTTTTCACCACTAAGGAGGAGAGGAAGACCATCTAAAAAATAGACTAAGAATCATTTAGCCTCACCAAGCCTTAGAAGAACAAGGTCTCCTTCAAGTAGTCCAACTTTATTTGCTATTCATATAGGATTTACAACTTTTTCTTCTTCAAGTTCTACTGCTGCAACAAGTTCATCATCTATTGCTCTTACACATTTGAATCTGTCTAATCCACCTCCAATGGCTACTACTAGAAATCAGCCCTTTGTGCCATTTAATGGAGGTAGTCCATTAAATTTGGCACAACATAATGATATATAATAGTGGTAGCTTTGAAGAGCTTGCCAATATTTACTGGAGAAGACCAAACAACTCCAATTAAGCACATAAGGGATGTTGCTTCCTTATGTGGTGTTCATCATATTACACAAGAAGACATAGTTGTAAGGCTACTTGCAACATCTTTCAAAGGAAGAGCTCATTACAGTGGTTTAGGAGTCTTGGAGTAGGTTCAATTGCAACATGGGATGAGTTGGGTGACAAATTACACAAGCAGTTTTAGGACAGGTCTAATAACTTGTCTCTATTGGAGCAGTTGACTACAATTAAGAGGGCTCCTCAGGAGCAAATGAATGATTTTAATTTCAGGTTTTAGAGGACTTGGGATAGAATCCCTGCAATAGTGAGACCACCTCCAAAATATGCATTTTTGTACTATTTGAAAGCTCTTAACAATGATATAGTTGTTATGATACAGTCAATGGGAGGTGTTTCTCTACCAAATTCTTTTGAGATAGCAATTAGAGCAGAAAATTGCTTAATACAGGCAGGAAAGATTTCTCCCAGACCACCTATGCCCATTTTTCTAGAGATACAGCCAAATATGCCTCTTCAAATTCCATAATTTACACCATTACTTGCTATACTAGCTTTACCAGCCGCTGGTAAGCAAGAATCTGCTATTCCAGTACAATCCCAGGAGTTGCAAGAAATAAAAGAGAGCCAACAAAAGATTGAAAACATTTTGCAGACCTTTGGTAACAAGTTGGTGAATTTAGAAAAGTAGCAATCTTACACCAGGCCTTATCAGTAGTAGAATCAGACTTCAAATCAACCATTTCAAGGTAATAGGCAGCAATACCAAGGAAATTTCCAAAGTCCAAGACAAAATATGAATCAAAGGCCTTTTCAGGCATATAATCCAGCACCTGTTAGTATAGCTAGGGACCTTGTCCCTATTCAAAATAACTTGGCTGTTGATTATGAATGGTGCTACCCATGCAACCAACCACATAATCAAGCTACATGCTCCAATGGAGTTATAAATCAGACATTTATGGTACATAATGCTTCAAGTTCACAATAGAATGCACTCAATGATGCACCTCCACAACATCAAGATCAACTTACAAATGAAACTACCTTACTTAACTGGCAAGGTGAAGAATTTTGTGGATATAATGTAGATAATTCTCTAGTTGTAGCTAATACAAGGGAAAAGAAAAGAGCTTTTGAACTTGATCAAGTAGCTAACAAAGGAAAAGCAACAGCTGCAGGACCATCTACATCTCAAGTAATTTGTGTTTTGCAAAGAGATCAACAACTCCCAGTTAAGGAGCAGCCACACTTGTAAGCTAATCATGCTGGAATAAAGGTACATCATAAAGTAAATCCAGTTGTACCTTATAATATCATTGATAATATGAAAAATATGAATGTAACAATGTCTATGTGGGATTCATTAGCTATACTAGGCCAAAATGACATGTTACTGTCAGCCTTCTAAAGTATGAAAGTGTCTGATGATTCTGAGTCTCCAATAGGTCAAGCTAGAGCTGTGTTGACAAATGATCCTCAAGAAGATGATAAACAGCCTAATAAAGAAGTAGGTAAAGACATCAAACCACCTCCATTTTATGTGTATGTAATCATAGGTGATAAGTTAGTCCACAACTGCATGGTAGACAGTGTAGCTAGTAGCTCTGTAATGCCAAAACAAATTGTTGATAAACTTGGACTAAAATATCATCCTTTAGAGAAAGAAGTGATTCAATTGGATGGTACCTCTGTTAATACCTTAGGTGTTATAAAAGGTTTGAGTCTTACTCTTCACGCTTTTTTGAACTTTTCAGTTCCTCAAGACATATGTATGTGTTATAGATCTTCCACCTTTCTTTGCTTTGTGCCTCTAGAGATTTTACAGCTAAGATAGGAGGTTATGTGTCAGTTGACTGGTCACATATGTTGTTTCGAACAAGATATGGAACCAAAGTTACCATTAAATCTGAAAAGTTGGCCAAAGATCATATTGAGCCATATAACCCAAGTCCTATCAACATTGTTCCTACTGCTGCAAATACAAATTGTGTCATTTTTACTGATAGTGAGTTGGCTGCCACTCAAGAACTACAAGAAGAAGTTGTTCCTAATGTACTGTTACATGAATGGGTAGCCAAAAATGTGTTAGAAAGTTCTGAAGATCTTATTCAGGATGTTGGTATGGGAAACTATGTGATTCTTGAACCTGATGTTGAAGTTCCAAACCTTGAAAAGGGATAGATAAGCTATTACAACAACAAAATAAACTTTGGGAAATGTTTTTTGATGGTTCCAGAAGCAAGAATGGAATGGGTGGAGGTGCAATGGTGGTTTCTTCACAGGGTGATAAGTACTTTTCAGCCTTTCATTTTGCTTTTGCGTGTTATAACAACATTGCTGAGTATGAAGGACTCATTCAAGGCCTTGAATGGGCAAGGAAAAGAGGAATTAACTATTTGAAAGTCTATGGAGACATCGAATTGATAGTTAATCAGGTTAGATGCCTGAATGTTGCTAAGAATGATGCCTTGAAATCCTACAGAAATAGAGTATGGAACATAATTGAGGAGTTTGATGCCCTTAATTTGATTTCTATTCCAAGAAATCAAAATAAACATGTCGACAGACTTGCAGTGATTGGAGCACTGTTTGATATCCCAGGCAATATCAAAAAAGATAAAATACAGCAGTATGTTAAGGAGGTAATCATGCCATCAATTCTTGATAACAACATCAATTGGTAGGTATTTGAAAGTGACGAGCAGATTTTAACCTTTCTACTCCAAGAAGATCAATTTTCTATAGTAAATTAGGAAAAAATTAAACAATAGTATGATGATCAAGTGATACAGCTGAAGACAAACAAACTTCCCAAAGGACTGGTTACCTTGGAGTCCATATTCAATACTGATGATCAGCTTAAGAAAAAAAAAGTCAACATTCAAGTCAAAGAAGATCATTATGAAGAAGTTGAAATTTTTAAAGGTAAGCTTCTCAAATTAGGAAAAAAAATTTCAGCTAAATAGAAAAGCTTTTATTGCTTTATGCCAGGAGTATCATGATGTTTTTTCTTGGTAATATTCTAATTTAAAAGGCTCTGATCTTCGTATTTCACAACATACAATTGAGTTAGAGCCTGAAGCCAAGCCTATTAGACAAAAATAGAGACCTTTGAACCCCAAGCTCGAACCTTTAATGATCAAAGAGCTAACCAAATTAGTTGAGGGGGGTATTGTATTTCCGATTAAACACAAATCCTGTGTTTCTAACCTTGTTCTGGTTAGAAAGAAGAATGGTGAGATATTATGTGTGGATTTTAGAGACCTTAATAGAGAGTCTTTAAAAGACCATTACCCTTTACCCTCTATGGAATAGATTCTTCAACCTGTTGTTGGTTCTGAGAGATTTTCTCTTCTGGATGGGTATTCTGGTTATAACTAGATCTTAGTCAAAGAAGAAGATCAATATAAAACAATGTTTACAACAAAGTGGGGCACTATGGCCTACAAAATAATTCCTTTTGGCTTATCTAATGCTAGTGCTACCTTTCAACAGGCCATGGATATGGCATTTCAGAATTTAATTCAAAATTTTTTGCTTGTTTATCTAGATGATGTAACTGTATATTCTAAGAATGCAGGCGGAAACTTGTCACATCTCAAGCAATTTTTTTGAACAATGCAGAGTATGGAATATCTCTCAATCTAAAAAAGAGTATCTTTGCAGTTCATGAAGGTAAGTTGTTAGGTCACATAGTATCAAAAGAGGGAATTACCATTGACCCTGAAAGAGTTAAGGACATACTTGAACTGTCGTTACCCAATCACAAAAAAGGATTGCAGAGCTTTCTAGGTAGAATCAACTTTTTAAGGAGATTCATACCTTATGTTGCAAACTTATTATAGCCTTTGACTGACATGCTTAAGAAGAATGTAGTTTTTAGTTGGACTAGAGAAGCCAAACGTAGTTTTGAAGAAATCAAGGAAGATTTAGCATCAACCCCAACATTGGTAAATCCATATTTCTCTAAAGATTTCATCTTATGCTTTTGGCAGCATTAGTTCAATTTCTGCTATGCTGGTTCAGAAAAATAGTGATAATTTAGAACAACCAATATCTTTCTTTAGTCAAGGACTTGTTGATTATGAGCAGAAATATACATTTGTTGAGAAACATGTTCTCGCTCTGATTAGAAGCTTAAATAATTTTAAACCTCTAGTTTCCAATAATAAAATTCATCTTTTAGTTGCACACCTGAGTGTGAAGGAATTTTTGTTCAACAAAGATCTAAGTGAGAAAAGAGCAGGGTGGATCACAAAAGTAATGGAGTTTGATATTGATATCAAGATTATAAAACTTGTTAGAGGTAGAGGACTTTGTGAGCAACTTGCCTCAACCCCTAAAGGTGTACAAAAATTAGAAACTAGTGTTGTTTTAGCTAATACAGAATGCTCGAGGTGTTGCACCTACATTAACAGCAAGTTGGGTTCTCAAAATGACCCACTTTCTTCAAACTGGTGAATGTCCATCAGGTCTAGACAGAGAAAAATGAAGATACTTCATATTACAATCGATTCTTTATGTCCTCATTAAAAATATTCTTTTCAAGAAAGATCTGAATGGTGTATTATTAAGGCGTGTTGACACTGATCAAATAGAAAAGGTACTTCTTGAATTTCATGATGGAGTTTCGGGAGGTCACTTTGCTCCAAGGACAACTGCTTGTAAAATCATGAGAGTTGGTTACTTCTGGCCTAGCTTATTTAAAGATGCATATACATGGTCAAGAAAGTGTGTTAAATGTGTTTTATTAGCAGGAAAAGAAAAACTCCCTGCTATGCCTTTACATCCAATTTAGGTAGAGAAGCCCTTCATGAGATGGGGCATTGACTTTATCAGGCCAATTAATCCACCTTCTAGTGCTAGTCACAAGTGGCTTCTTACAGCCACAAACTATTTTACATGGTGGATAGAAGCAGTGGCTTTGAAAGAAGCTAATGAACCTTCTATTCTAAGCTTTTATGAGGATATAGTCACCAGATTTGGAGTTCCTGATTCCATCATTTTAGATAATGCTCTTGCTTTTGTTGGATTAAGAGTTACAGATTGGGATGTTAAATACAGAATTCATCTAAATACCTCCTCCAATTATTACCCACAGGGTAATAGTTTAGCTGAAAGTACAAATAAAAATATGATCAGAATCATTAAGAGAACCATGGAGGAGAATCAAAGGATTTGGCATACCACATTGAAATCTACACTTTGGGCAGATAAAATAACCCCTAAGAGATCAGTTGGTAACTCACCATATGTACTTGTTTATGGTAAAGAGGCCAGATTACCTCTATCCGTAGAGCTTCTAGCTCTAGATATTGTTCACCAATTAGAAATGTTTGAAGAACAGGACCCAATGTTTGTAAGATATGCAGAGCTCATGGAGCTCGAAGAGACAAGAGACAAAGAAATGAAAACTTTGGAGTATGATCAGCTCCAAACAAAGAAAACATTTGATAAGAAAGCTACAGCCAAAGTTTTCATGGAAGGTGATCTTTTTCTTAAGTGGGATGTGCTAAAAAGTGGACCAGGCAAGCATACAAAATTTGACCATTTCTGGGCAGGCCCATTTATTATCACTGAATGCAAAGTGCATAACGCATTCTAGCTTTCAAACATGGATGGAAAAGTGTTACCAATCCCAGTTAATGAGATTCACCTTAAATGTTGTTTTGAGGTATGATTTATCATTGTACATATTAGGTTAGGTTTTATGCTTTCAATAAGTGCCACTGCACTCTAGTTTAGTTGTTGTTTCATTCCCTAAGTGTTGTTCCATCACAATAAATAGTTTCATTTCAGTATTTTCCTGTTTTCAATAAATTTTCAAGTGAGCTACAACCTTGAGAAAGTTGTTTTAGGTTTGTTTTTGAGTTTTCCTAATCACTCCATGCCCAATATACAAGTCTAGGCTACTAGTTGTATGTTTAGCAGGAAAACATCCAGCAAATGTCACCAAAATGTTCCTAGATTTTCATCTACAGGTTCAATCAGGTAGAGCCTATTGAGAAAAAAGAAAGAAAATGGTACATTTCTAACCTCCCTATGTTGCTTTCATATATACAAATGAAATAACTTGAGAGACCACAACTACAGCTCATCACATTTATATAAATGCATGAAACATAAGAATATTTTTTTTTACCAAAAAATTTCTTCTGAAAAAGTTATTTTATTAAATGAAGTTTTCATTTAACTCACACAAGCCGTGAGTTTAACTGTTACTAGCTTATTCAATGCAAATCAAAATCAACATGTACATGAATAAGTAAATGAATATAAAAGATTAACATGTAGGGAGGGTAACCATTCATTTCCTATGAATGACTGGTTATTTGTTGAGTCTTCTTGGCTGGCTGTCGTTCAATTGTCCTGGTCTATTTCCTAGCTCCTAGATTTCCTTATTTCCTACATGGTCAAAGCAATGTGTTAGAGAAATGCTCTGAGCAATGAAAGTTACAAACCTTACATTATCATCTACCTATACATGCATAAATTGATCCTGATCCGCATTAAACAAGTCTTGTGTGCATTTTCAATATCCCAGAGAAGAGCAGTGAGGCCATCAAATATATCTGAAACATGTATGTTTGTCTAACTAATTTTCTTCATGTGCAGCTACAGGTAATCATGTTAAAATTAAAGTACGTGGGATAAATGTGGCTCCCACAAGGGTTGAGCTCAGCGTACTTTATTATGTTTTGGAAAATAATTCATTCCTTATGATATCCTCAAACAACTACATTTCACCTATGATAGGAAATATTTGTCACTATCGTAGGTGAAATATACATGTTCAAGGTGATCATTAAGAATGCGGATATGCTATAAAAGTTGAATAACAATGCTATCAAGTATAGTCACATGGAGGAAATTTCATAAAGAAAATGGAAAGATAGTCATAAAAATAGAAATTCCATATGATAATGCATAGGCTCCTCTGAGAATGCTTTAAGAATGGATTAACTTTTGGTGACAGAACAACTTATAGATATATGTTGATGTGTTCATTTATGAAATCACAGATTAAGTAACAGATACAGGAACAACATTGTTTCTCAAAAAAGCATTTGATTTATGCTAAGGAGATCTTTTAATGATCATATTTATACAATTGTATTTGAGATTGCTTTTGAAACTATAAAGCAAGTTAAAGAAAGATCAACAGTCAAATAACAGTGTTTTGCAAAGATAGTCTTGAATATTGTTAGAGGACTATGAAATGTTAAAGATGATTGTAAGGTAATGCTTGAGGACAACCTATGACATTGGACAGTTTATAGGACAATGGTAATTGCAAGATCCTAAGTGCTTCAAGGCATCTGCATGACAGCCATAAACAAGACCAATGAATAATGGCAGTCTTTTCATAGGACAGATAACAATAATGAAAGGAAAAGGCAAGATCATTCTGTAAAAGAATAGTCAAACTTTAAAGGTAGCAATCCTATAATGGAACAAAAATGACAGTCCACAATACAAATGTTGTAGGTAGGGACTTCATAGAAGATACACTCACAGTCTCTAGAGGGGGCAGGATTTTCAAACTAAGGACTGTAAAGGAAAGTTCATCATGGAGACCAGGATTGGCTTTGTCCTTTTCTTACAACAGAAGCATCAATGAGGAGTGAAAATGGCCATTTATTTATTGCCAAATGTGCCTCAGAATTTCATGTCAATTTTTGAGTGTAGCAGTCTTAAGACAAATCAAAAAGCAATGGAAATCACATTAAATAAAGATTCAATGAAAAAGTGTTAGCAAAGTGCACATGAGGAGCCATGGAAAAAAGTAGTGTAAAAGAGGTTTAAGGTGCTCATTTCAAGACAATGACAGTGGTCTTTAAAGTGTGAAAATAGTGCTAAGCGTGGGTAAGGCATTCTTCAATGATCTCCAAATGGAAATGATGCAATAGATACAAAATAATCATAAACGATGATGCATGACGGGGAATGAAAATCCAAGGATAAAGGTCATATCTGATTGAAAAGCAATCTATGTATTAAAATAGAGAGAATACATTCAATACAAGAAGCAACATATATACAACATAAACCTAGAACAACAAAATGCATAGGGGTTTCTGATAAAACCACAGCTTGTAAGAGGGAACAGTAACCCTCAAAAGTTCCTATAGGATGCATATTCAAGGAACATAAGAGATAATATCGCCACCTTCAAAGAATTGCTATGTTAAAAGAGTGCATCTCTTTCAGTTTCATGAAGCAACAATGAAATGGCAGTCAAAAGATCACAAATATAGTAGAGGGTTTCGACCTTTTCAAGTTTGGAAGCACTTGAAATACCCACAGAAAAGGAAGGTCAACTGCAAAGCATGGCCGCAGCCATAAAAGTTAGGAATGTTCATATTCCTTGCAAGCAAAACATAGATCTTCGAAAATCTAAATGGTGGAAGCACTAAGAGTGAAATTTTCTTTTCTTTTCTTACAAAGATAGCTCGCTTTTGAGCTTTTATTTCTTCTAAAACATAAATGGAAGGATAAAAATGCTTCCAATAATGCTTACCCAGCATATAAAGATCATTGTTTGACAAAAATTGCAATGGAAATTCCTCCTAAAGTTGTGGAATCTGCCATGAAGTCCTTCAAGAAGCTCCATCAAACCCTATGTTGGCAGCTGAGAGCACTCCAAAATGTAAAGGCGAAAATGAAATGACTTTGCAACTTTTGCTATTGGTTTTGTGTTAGGGTTTCTACCCTAATTTTGGCCGACATAATCTTAAGGCATTTTTGCCTTATGTTTAAACTTTGCAAATAAATTAATCCCTCGACCTAGTAAATGCACCTAGTAATTAGGGGTATTCCCTAATTTATGACTTTTGCTTTATTATCTAAGAGGGTCGTAGGATGACTTTGTATTTTTTCTTGACTACAAAGTGTAAAGCATTTGGTTAAAGTGGTGAAGTTATAAACCATTTAATAAAATATTATTTTAAATGCAAAATAGAGAACATGTGTTGAAATGCCAAGCATTGTGGAGTCAGTTTGAGGACATTTGGAGCATTTTTAGGAGTTGTTATGATGGGAGATGATGTGGCTTGACTTTTTCTTATCTATTGTGTCTTTTGGAGTCTTTTAGAAGGCTTAAAAATAGGCTTTTTGAAGGCTTACGAAAATGGAATTTCTAGATGCTATTTTGGTGGATCTGGTTGGGAGTTGGGATATATTCTCATTTTACTCTTTTAGAGAGGCAGTTCTTACTTGGTATTTTTCTGATTTTGTGACTTTTGGAGTCCTTTGTAGAAAAGAGATTACGTTTTGTAACTCATGACAGGCATGTATATCTATTTTTCACCTTTTAGATTTAATGAGTATAGGCACTTTACCTTCTTAATCTCTCTATTAAATTGTGTGCATTTATATAATTGATCAAACTGCTTGTGAAATTGTTTAATTCCTTGTGGTTTTGTCTTATCTTAGCACCATTTTGCAGAGAAAAATGTATTTTTGCAAGTTGTGAGATGTTTTTAAAATACAGTATTCTTTAGTTGTGAAGTCTTTCTTCCTTCTAGAGGTATAGCCTGTTGGAAATATGTGCCTGAAACATTATAGGATGAAACCTCCATTAGAGTCAAGTCGGTGTGACATTCTAATTGTCTGGCCGACTAGCAAGTTTGTTTTATTCAGTTCTAAACAGGTCGCTATGACCTTGCCATTGTCTTGCTGAAAGGTTACACTGTGGAGTCTATCGCTGTAGCATGATGTATTCGTTGTGACCTTATAGTGCTTGGAAGACCTCTGGCTGATAGGCCATTCAATCGTGCATCAGGGAGACTCTTGGCGACTATGGTCTTCGGTGAAGATAAAGGTTTTCACTAAGTTATCTCAACAAAGTGTTAATCTCTCATCGACAGCGTATGTATTAAGGTCCTCGGGGTAACCCATATTGATTTGGTAAGAAGTCACCACGAAAGCAGATGTTATGTCGACAGTGTTTGTTTTGTATTCATCGGGGAGACTTGGCCGAAGGAAATGTCATCGGTAAGATGTCCTACCGATGTGGATATGTCTCAACGACAAAGACTCAAGCGTTAGTCTTCGGTGTAGCTCTTGGAAAATGATGGTCATTGGTGGAACATGTTGGTTTCGATAAGAAGTTCCAGCGACTTCGATGAGTCTTGTCAATGTTGAAGAATCTTCGGGGTAACTTAAAGCTATCAGAGAAACCTCTTAACGATGGCGAATGTCTTGCTGATAGCTGATGGCTATCGGGGTAGCTCTTGGCGACAGTTGGTCATCAGAGTAACATATGGAGATCGGTATGAACTCTTGGTGATAGGTGTGAGTCTTGCCGACTTCTCCTTGGTGCTCGATAGGTATGGGGACTTTGGTATAACATTTGATGTCTCGCTATGACCTTCTGGCGAAAGCGATAGGTCAGGGCGACTACGTGATGACTCGGTGTATCTCTTGGAGCTCAATATAACATCTTGGCGACTAAAGAGGCTCTTGGTGACATCGATATGAAGTATATGTGGCATCGACGAGACATTGTTAGTGTCTCACCGAGATGCCAGTGCATTACAAATTCTGTTGACCGTCTGACTATCATACATGGAATCTCGTGGACGAATAGAGGAAGCCGAAAGTGAACCATTATCAGTTGGTTCATTGCGACAGTTTTGTGAGAAAGCTCAATAGTCAGGGAGCACCATGGATATAGTTGGAAGTTGTAGATGCTTGGGGGTTGGATAATAGTTTGATCAACAGTGAAGTGTGAAGAATTAAAACTGTATCAGTAAAGGATTTAAAATCTGTAAAGGCTATAACTTGGATGTTTCTGTTCGAAGAATGTTCATGATGAATGCTGCTGTATAATGACACTAGAAAGATAAGTCTGGAATTGTATGTAATTTCGATTACTATAATACAAAAGTGATTTCTCTTGGTGTGGTGGGTTTTCTCCCTTAAGGGTTTTCCCATGTATATGGTGTTCATGTGTGTTTGTCTAATACTTTGTTTCGTAATCTATTTCATAGTGCATCTCAACTTGACTATAATTGAAAATTTAAAAGTACTTCTGCATTCTTTCCGAGGTATTGGCGTTAGGAGAATTTTTTCAGCATCTAATTTTCCTTACAAGTGGTATTAGAGCACGGCCAGTGTTTTATCCTTAGGGGTACACTAGGTTTTAGAGTATTCTGTTCAGGGAGTCTTTTAGAGATTGTTTTTTTTCGAGTTAAGATGGCTGTTACATGGAAAGTTTGAAAATTCAATGCGGTAACTTTGAGTTTGGAAACTCAAGATGGAGGATCTTCTTGTTGAAGTGATCTTTGGATTGATGTGGCGGAGTGAAACCTACAGGGCATGAAGCAAGAAGATTGGGACCTTGCAGATAGGAAGTCTAAGGGGCTGATAAGGCTCTATTTGGCAGACTTAGTGCTTCTAAATGTGCATGAAGAGAAGACTGCGTCTTCCTTGTGGAAGAGACCGGCGTCTACTTATCAGGGGAAGTCCTTGGTGAATAAACTATTCCTAAGGAAGAAACTATACTCTTTGAGAATGCACGAAGGAGGATCTGTAGCTGATCATTTAAACACATTTAACATGTTGCTCACACAATTAACATCTGTTGGTGTAAATACTGAAAAAGAGGATCATTGTATGCTTCTATTGTGTTATTTTCCAGACTCATGGGATCATCTGGTGATGGCGATTGGGAGTACAACATCCAGTTTCAAGATGGAAGATGTTGTTGCATCTTTGCTGTCAGAAGAGATGAGAAGGAAATCTTTTGAGATGGCGAAGGAGGCTCTTGCTGTCAGAGGAAGGTCAAAGGAGAAAGGCAAGAAGAAGGACAAGAAGTCCAAGTTGAAATCAGAGGGGAGATCAAAGTCTCCTGGCAAAAAGTCCAAGGTGAAGTGCTGGAACTGTGGGCAACCTGGTCATGTCTGAAAGGATTGTAAAGAGGAGAAAAAGAAGAAGGTCTCTTCTGATAATGGTTCTTCTTATAGTGATGGTGACGCCTTCATTGCAACCTTGGCTACACAGGCATCAGATGATGTCTGGCTGATTGATTCTGGAGCATCGTTCCACATGACATCTTAGAGAGAATGGTTCACAAAGTATGAAGAGTACGATGGTGGAAAGGTATACTTGGTGAGTGATTCAACTTTGAAAATTGTTGGTCGTGGAAGAGTCAGAATCCAATTCCCTGATGATAGAATAAAGGGGATCAATGATGTGATGCACATACCAGGTCTGACTCGAAATATTCTTTCTATCAGTAAGCTTAATGATATCGGAGTACAAGTCTTGTTCTCGGGAAGTGGCTGCAAGATGACTAGAGGTTCAATGGTGCTGGCTAGAGGTACTCAAATTGGTACCCTGTACAAGCTGGATGCACAAGCTGTTCAATATAACAGTGTCTCTTCAAAGTCACTAAAAGCTACTCATGAAGGTAAAAAGGGATCTATCCCTAATTATGTAAACTCTACGGAAGTAAAACTTCCTGTAGAGAAGACTATGCTTTGGCATCATAGGTTAGGCCACATAGGAGAAAAAGGTTTAAAAACCTTGAAGAACAAAAATCTTGTTGAGGGGCTTGAAGATTGTAATCTAGAATTTGAATTCTGTGAACACTGTATATATGGAAAGCAACACCATGTTTCATTTTATGACAGTCCTCATAAATCTTCTGGTTTGTTAGATTATATCCATTCAGATGTGTTTGGTCCAATGAATGTTCCTTCATTGTCTAAATCAAGATACTATGTGTCGTTCATTGATGATTATTCAAGAAGAGAATTTATATATTTTTTGAAAAGTAAATCAGAAGTGTTCAGTCGATTTAAGGAGTTTAAAAATCTTGTTGAAAATTAGACTGGTAAAACAATAAAATACTTAAGGACTGATAATGGCGGTGAATTATGTTCTAATGAATTTGAAAGATACTATAAAGACCATGGAATCAAAAGAAACAAGACTACACCTTATACTCCATAGCAGAATGGAGTTGCAGAAAGGTTCAATATGACAGTGATGGAGAGAGCACGAAGTATGCTTAGTAGTGTTGGTTTGGAGGAGAAGTTCTAGGCTGAAGCTACTGCTACTACATGTTACTTGGTTAATCGGTCTCCAAACTCTGCTCTTGTTGATAAGACACCTTTGGAAGCGTGATCTGGTAAGAAGCCCTTTCTTAGACATATTCGAGTCTTTGGCTATGAGGCATATGCACATGTGCCAGATGTAAAAAGATCTAAGTTGGAGAACAAGGCTGTCAAGTGTATTTTTATTGGCTATAGTGCCAACATTAAAGGATACAAGCTTTGGAATCCTATTACAGAGAAGGTTGTTTATAGTAGAAGTGTAATCTTTCGTGAGATGAAACCTTCCACCTTGGATCTGTAGTCAGAGACAAAGTTAGAAAGTAGTAAGGATGTACCAACAATTCCTCCTACACTAGAGAAAGAGGAATTGAAGATTCAAAATGTACCTGAAACTGAGGAGAGCTCAAGCAGTTCTAAAAGTTCTAAAATTTCTAAAGAAGAAGAACCTCAGCCTCAGCCAGTGAGGAGGTCAACCTGAGAAAGGAAACAACCAAATAGGTATGGGTTCTCATTAATTGATTCTTCTTGTGCCTATGCTTTAATTTCTAGCACTAATGAGCCTAGGACTGTAAAGGAGGCAATTAAAATGTCTGATTCAGATTCGTGGTTGGAAGCCATGGAGGAAGAAATGGCATCATTAGATTAAAATGAAACCTGGAGTTTGGTGCCCTTGCCTAAAGGTAGAAAACCTGTGGGCTGTAAATGGGTATTTAAGAAAAAGATTGGTCTGGATGGCAGTGTAGAAAAATACAAGGAAAGACTGGTTGCAAAGGGTTATTCCCAGGTCGAGGGAATTGATTATGGGGAAATATTTTCTCCTGTAGCAAAGTTGACGTCCATTAGATTTATATTGTCACTTGCAGCAGCATATGACTTAGAGGTTGAACAGATGGATGTGAAGACATCATTTCTTCAGGGAGATCTTGAAGAAGAAATCTATATGTCCCAGCCTGAGCATTTGTTGAGAAAGGTAAAGAAAAACTAGTATGCAAATTAAAGAAGTCTCTGTATGGGTTAAAGCAGTCACCTAGAATGTGGTACCAGAAATTTGATACTTATGTATTATCTTTAGGCTTTGTGAGATCAAAATCTGATCACTGTGTATATTATAAAGCTGAAAGTGATCAAGTGCTTGTTATTGCTCTTTATGTTGATGATATGTTATTCATAGGAAATAGCAAGCTAATGATTTCTGATCTTAAGTCTCAGTTGTCTGCTAAATTCAAAATGAAGGATCTTGGTGCAGCAAGGTATATTCAAGGGATGGAGATATCCAGGGATAGGAAGAATAGAAAGCTTTGGCTCAGTCAGAGTAAGTATTTCAGGACTGTTCTTGAGAGATTTTGTATGAATGATTGCAAGCAGTTAGTTGTTCCAGTCATGCAAGGAATGAAGCTACCTGTTGAAGACTATCCAAAATCTCCTACTTAGATGGAGGACATGACCAGTGTGCCCTATGCTAGTGTTGTAGGCAGTCTTATGTATGCAATGGTCTGTACAAGGCTAGACATTGCCCAAGCAGTGGGAGTACTTAGTCTATTTATGGCTAATCCAGGAAGAATACATTGGGATGTTGTGAAGAGGGTGTTTAGATATTTGAAGGGAACTTCAGATTTTTCTTTGTGTTACTATGGGAATTCAGTTGAATCACAGAGGACTCTCAACATTCATGGATATGTAGATTCTGATTGGGCAGAGGACATTGACAACAAGAGATCCACCAGTGCATACATTTTCATGTTGAATGGTGGTGCAGTGAGTTGGATGAGCAAGCGGCAGGCTGTAGTTGCTTTGTCCACTACTGAGGCTGAATACATGGTAGCTACCCATGCTTGTAAAGAAGTTGTATGGTTGAAACGTTTTTGTTCTAACATTGGTTTTGATGCAGGAGAAATAACAATCTTATGTGACAGTCAGAGTGCCATTTGTCTAGCAAAGAACCCAACTTTCCATGCTAGAACAAAACATATTGACGTACAGTACCACTTTGTATGAGATATGGTTGAGGATGGAAAGGTTAGTTTAGAAAAGGTTGATACTATGGAGAATGTGGCAGATGCATTGACGAAGCCGGTGAGCACATACAAGTTCAGGTGGTGTGCTAGTTTAATGGGCCTTAGTGCCCATGATTTTTAGTAAGTATTATTTATGCTCTGGAGGTCCCTGTATGATCTTCGTCAAGTGGGAGATTGTTGGAAATATGTGCCTCAAACATTACAAGATGAAACCTCCATTAGAGTCAAGTTGGTGTGACATTCTAATTGTCTGGCCGACTAGCAGGTTTGTTTTATTCAGTTCTGAACAAGTCGCTGTGACCTTGCCATTGTCTTGCTGAAAGGTTACACTGTAGAGTCTATCGCTGTAGCATGATGTATTCGTTGTGACCTTATAGCACTCAGAAGACCTCTGGCCGATAGGCCATTCAATCGTGCATCGAGGACTCTTGGCGACTGTGGTCTTCGGTGAAGCTAAAGATTTTCGCTAAGTTGTCTCAGCGAAGTGTTAATCTCTCACCGACAGCATATGTATTGAGGTCCTCGGGGTAACCCATATTGATTCGATAAGAAGTCACCGCGAAAGCAGATGTTATGCCAATAGTGTTTGTTTTGTATTCATCAGGGAGACTTGGCTGAAGGAAATGTCATCAGTAAGATGTCCTATCGATGTGGATATGTCTCAGCGACAAAGACTCAAGTGTTAGTCTTCAGTGTAGCTCTTGGCGAATGATGGTCATCGGTGGAACACGGTGGTTTTGATAAGAAGTCCCAGTGACTTTGATGAGTCTTGCCGATGTTGAAGAATCTTCGGGGTAACCTAAAGCTATTGAAGAAACCTCTTAACGATGGCAAATATCTTGTCGATAGCCGATGGCTATCGAGGTAGCTCTTGGCAACAGTTGGTCATCGGAGTAACATATGGAGATCGATATGAACTCTTGGCGATAGGTGTGAGCCTTGCCAACTTCTCCTTGGTGCTCGGTAGGTATGGGGACTTTGGTATAACCTTTGATGTCTTGCTATGACCTTCTGGCGAAAGCGATAGGTCAGGGCGACTACGTGATGACTCGGTGTATCTCTTGGAGCTCGATATAACATCTTGGTGACTACAAAGGCTCTTGGCGACATCAATATGAAGTATATGTGGCATCGAGAAGACACTATTAGTGTCTCACCTAGATGCCAATGCATTACAAATTTTGTTGACCGTCTGACTGTCATACGTGGAATCTCGTGGATGAATAGAGGAAGCCGAAAGTGAACCATTAGCAGTTGGTTCGTTGCGACAGTTCTGTGAGAAAGCTCAACAGTCAGGGAACACCATGGATATAGTTGGAAGTTGCAGATACTTGGGGGTTGGATAGTAGTTCGATCAATAGTGAAGTGTGAAGAATTAAAACTGTATCAGTAAAGGATTTAAAATCTGTAAAGGCTATAACTTGGATGTTTCTGTTCGAAGAATGTTCATGATGAATGCTACTGTATAATGACACTAGAAAGATAAGTCTGGAATTGTATGTAATTCTGATTACTATAATACAAAGTGATTTCTCTTGGTGTGGTGGGTTTTTCTCCCGTAAGGGTTTTCCCACGTATATCTGGTGTTCATGTGTGTTTTTCTAATACTCTATTTTTGTAATCTATTTCATAGTGCATCTCAACTTGACTGTAATTGAAAATTTAAAAGTACTTCTGCATTCTTTCCTGAGGTATTGACATTAGGAGAATTGTTTTCCGCATCTAATTTTCCTTACATAGCCAAATGAACCTTTTCATGAAATTTTTATGCAAAAAAAATATGTGATTGATTTGTGTATGACAAAGCTTTTTTCATTAATTGAAAAAGTGTGTAAACTGTATTATATGTCTTCTTAGTAAATTTGGTTCATCACCGTAGGGTTTAGTTTCATTTTAAGTACTATTTCTTCCCCTTTTCCTAACAAGTCAGTAGAATAGGTGATACCAATAGGAAGTTGGCCTTCTCTAGAGGTTTGGTCTTCTCCAAGTATTCATACTTTGAGATCATTCCCATGTTATACTAGATTGTTGAATTCCACATTCAACAGGGTGCAAAATCCAAGTGTTAACACTTAAATCTCATGAAGGATAGATGATGAACTAGAAAAGAATCCTAGACTTTGTTTGATGACTAAGAAGAAATTTTTGAAGGATTTGAAAAAGGAGAAGGCATTTTATGCTTTCATTCCTAATCTTATAGAGGTTAGGACAATATAGGAAGGAAGAAGTTCCCATGGAACTATAAGAGATTTTGGAAAAGAAAAATAGAATTTTTGATGGAGTTACCTAACAAATTGCGAGCTATGAGGAACATATGTCATTGGATGGATTTGATACTAGGGGCTAGTTTTCCAAATAAGGAACCATACAAGATGACACCAATGGAGAATGAGGAGATAATCATTCAAGTGAAATATTTATTAGATAAAGGGATGATTAGATAGAGTCTCATTCCATGTGTTTTTTACTTGTTGTACTAGCACCAAAGAAAGATGGAGAATGGTGAATTTGCACTGATTCAAGAGCTATAAAAAATATCACAATTAAGTACAAGTTTCCATTACCCTGAATGAATGACTTCAGGGATTTTTTAAGTAGAGAAAGTTACTTCACTAAGAATTAACCAAAGAGTAGATATCATCAAATCCAAATTAAAGAAGGTGGTGAATGGAAGAGAACATTCAAGACCAAGTATGGATTATATGAGTGTCTAATGATGCCATTCGGGCTGAAAATATATCCAAAACCTTTATGAGATTGATGAATGAGGTATTAAAACCTTTCCTTGGAAAATTTATCATTTTTATTTGGATGATATCTTAGTTTTTAATAAAAATGAAAAGAGGAAAACTTAATGCATATTAAAATTGTATTATAAATATTGAAAGAAGAAAAGTTGCTTATAAATTTGAAGAAATATAGTTTTATGAAGAAGGAACTAGTATATATAGGGTTTTAAGTTTCTAAATAAGGGTTGAAGATGGACCTAGATAAGGTCAAGGAAATAGTATATTATTCTTCACCTAAGAGCATTTTTGAGTCATGTAGTTTTCAGGGCTTGGCAAGCTTCTATAGGAAATTCATAAGAAATTTTAATATGATATGTGCACCTATCATGTTGTAGAGATAATAAAAGTGTTGCAAGATGGTGTGTCCCTTCGTCTTCCTTGTGTACCACAATTCTTGGGTTAGTGACATGGCTTAACCACCTCCTATGGATCTTGTATAAATCTGGTGGTTGTATCAGGCATTAACAAGTCAATCTTTTGGTGCAACGAAAAACACCAACGTAACAATTGGTATCAAAGCCGAGGTCACAGTTTCAAACCCCTTGCTTGTGTTGGGGGGATTGTTACAAGATGGTGTGTCCCTTGGTCTTCCTTGTGCAATGCAAGCACTTGGGTTCATGACATGGCTTAACCACCTTATGTGGATCTTATATAAATCGAGCAATTGTATCAGGCATTAATAGGTCGATCTTTTGGTGCAACAACAACCACCAACATAACAAAAAGGTGGTAGGAAAGAATATTAATGGAAATATGCAATAGAGAAGAGCTTTTAGATGTTGAAGAAGGTTATAGAATAATCAATGTTGGAATGGCTAGATTTTAGCAAAGTATTTGAGGTTGACTATGATGCTATTGGTAGTTCATTTGGGGAAATTTAACTCAATAAGGAAGACCCATTACCTACTTCAGTGAGAATTTAAATGAAGAAAAAAGAATTTACTCATCTATGACTAAGAATTATATGTTATAGTACAAGCCCTAAATAAATTAAGACACTATTTGTTTCCTAATGAACTTGTACTATACTCAGGCCACCATGTCTTGTAATTCATCAACAAGAAAGGTAACCTAAACCAGATACATGTGAAATGGGTGGAATTATTATAGAGTTACTTTTTTTCTTGAATCATAGAAGTGGTAGGTAAAAAAAGGTAGCAAATGCACTTAACAAAATATGTTTTTTGATGAATGAGTTAAGATTCAGTGTTGTTGGCTTTGATGCAATGAAGGAGTTGTATCAAAATGATCTTGATTTCAAGGAAGCATGGATAAATAGTAATATTCAAGTGGAAAATTATAGGAGGGTTTGTGCAAGATCATGGGGGGCCAAACAGTGGCAATGCAACAAAAAAACGTGACATGAGGAAGTGAAAATCATGGAATTCATGTTTGACTTTTTGGTTGGGTTGGTAAAAATTAAATTTTTCTAAGATAAACACCAAAGCAAAAAAAATATCCATTATTAACGGATATCCACTTTTGAAAAAGTAGATTTCCATTAATAACATATATCCATTAAACTTACCCTTAAAATCATATATCTGTTTTATAAATATGATATGATCCGTTACTAGAAACTTACAATTTTTTTGACACCGAGCACATGTATATAATAAAATAATATAATAGTAATATATTATAAATATAATATATTATAAATATAATATATTATTATATATAATATATATGCCAATATTATATATTATTGGAGTGTCGAAAAAAGGGCCCTTTCACATTTTTTGCACTCATTTGGGTCCTTCTTATGGATTTTGGCTTAATTTTGCTTTGATTGAGTGTTGTAATGTGGATAACACATTCACATTAGGTCTTGGGCCATTTTGAACTAAAAGGATTCAAATGGTACCTTACCTAAGTTTTGTAAAGTGTTGTAACACACTTTCACACTTTTCTAAGGTCTTGTTAATAAAATAACCTCTTTTCATCATTTACCAAGCCTTATTTCAAAGTGTTGTAACACACTTTCACACTTTCTTAGGTTTTTCATTAATAATTGGGCTTTCTTATGCTTTAATTTTCCCCATTTTGCATCCACGTGCCTTATTTATGTGTATTTTTTAGAATAATTTCGATAAATATCATTTAAAGCATTAAAATATTGAAACCCACCTTAAATTCCTAAGGTGGGACTCATTCGCCATTATGGGCGAATGAGTACCCTTAGGTGGGACCCATTCATCCAAGGTGGAAAATGAGTCCCCTTTAACTCAAAATTCAAATTTAATTCAAAATTCTGGCAGGTTTTTATTCTCTAAGATCCAAGGTCGTCCTATAGTGTTGTAATTTCAGGAAATATTGCATAATCAAGTATAAATACAAGCTTCTTTCACTCATTTTCATACCTAGAATTCAAGTACTCATGCATATAGTTTGTAAGAGCATTTGAGCATTCATAAGAGCATTCAAGGCATTTCAAGGGCAGATTATCAAGCATTCAAGAGCTTCTTCAAGAGTCATTCATTATGTCAAAGATTTTTTGCATCATGTTGTTTTAGAGCTAACATTTGTTCTATAGGATTATGTGATTCAAGCAAGCATTGCATTCAAGATCTATGAATATCAAGCTAGATTCCAAGTCCACATCCATTGGAGCCAATAGTTACATGTTTGCAGCACATTATTGCTAGGGTTTTGTGAGTTGCAACATCATTACTTGTTCATTCATAATTCTCTACTCTATTTCATTTCATTTCAAGGGTTTGATTACCAACAAGGGGTTTGACCAAGGAAAACCCCTGTTCACGAACCCCACAACATTTTTCCCTCTCTTTGCTTGTGATTTGCAAGTCTAGGTTGCAGATTTGTCAAAGAGAAAGATTGGAAAAGTTGTCATCAAGTTGTCAAAGCAATTCAAAGTTGTCAAAGTTACAAACAAGCCTTGGAGAAAGTCTACAAGTTGAATTTAGCAGTTTTAGGTCCGGAAACCAATCGAGAACAACAGAGTAGACCACTAGAGCTATAGAATCCACTTCATAATTTCTAGAAAAGCAGAAGTGGACTGATTCACCACTATTTGCTAATGAGTCCCACTGCCTAGGCCAAAATAGGTTGCAGATCTGAGTACCCTTTTGGATGAAACCTGCTCCTACACATTTTCCAGAGAATTGGACTGATTTGCCCAGCTTGGCGTATGAGTCCCAGTCAGCTTCAACATCAAAATTTTCAATGATCCAGAGTTCCATTCCATCTATAGTGAGTTTCTAGGTGCACACTTCTAGTCTCATAACTTTATTTTACATTTTACTTGCATTCTTAGGTCATTTAGTATTAGTTTGCAATCACATTGTGTTTTCAAACATCTTGCATTTTCCAAGTTTATAATTGGTGGTGAACCCTCATTTTCTATTAGCTTTTCCCTAGAACTCCCCCTTTGTCACATTTCAATATCCTTTGCATTGAAATCTCAAGGGTTTGTTCTTAAGTGAATAGTGGATTTTTGTCCCCTTTCCTTTTAGGTTGCAAAACCCTAGAAGTGAAAGTGAGAGCACAAAATTTTCTTATTCATTTTGGTGAACTTGCATATAGAGCATTATATTTCTGATTTGGAGTGCATTTGCATCATAGATTTAAAGTGCATTAACATTGCATTAGGTTTTGCATTGTTTAATTTGCATTGTAGGGTTTCAAACTTTGCATTAGTGAAAAGTTTATTATTGCACTTAATTTCATTGAAAATCAATAAAATTTTGCATTTGCATTTCAGGCTTGCATCAGAAAACTTAAAAAGCATTAAAATCAATAGAATTTTTTTGAAAATTTTCAAAAAAATTACTACCTGGACTCATTCGCCACCTTGGGCGAATCAGTCCCTTTGCACATTTTGCACAACATTTTCTATCATTTAGTCTTCATTTTTTGATTTCCTGTTTGTTGTCGTTATATCTCTATTTTAGTTTGCATATTTTATGTTTCATTCAAGTTATTGCATCTAGTTTAATTTCACTCATCTTGTGCATTTCTTAAAAATCAAAAGTGCATTTACAACATTATTGCATAGTTTAGAATCTGAAATTTGCATCATGGATATGTATTTCAATAAGCTTTGGATGTCATTAAAATCCTTAGTAGACATGTCAATTTGAGCCTTTGGAAATGACCCTAATGACATTGAACTCACTCATGCTCCTTCAACTCCTAACACATGTCCTCCTCATGGTGTTGACATCATTGGAGAAGATGATGACAACATGAATAAGTTCCTAAATGCTTGTCTTGACAACCTTGGAGCTAATGTGACCTTTTATTCATCCATGAACCAACCAAATCCTCCTACGATACCACCTTTTCAGATGTTTGGTTACTTGCATCCTGAAACAAAAGTTGAACCTAAGTTCCCTACAACAGGTGAACCTAGTTTTGAGCTAGACAAGCAAACACTCAAGGGTGTTGCCACAATAGTGGTTTACACTTTTTGGGAGATCTTGATTTTTGTTGAAATCACATATTTTTAGAAAATATAATGATTTAAGCCTTCAAAAGTTCCATTTAAAATATTCCAATTGAATAGGGTTTGACCAAACCACCTTAGACCAAGCCCTCTTGGATAGAACCCCGCTAGTTTTAAACCATACCTATAGCAAAGTCTCCTTTACACCTATCAAAATGTTGATAAAAAACCACTTTTGATTTACTTTATGGGGGATCAAATGAATTCATTTAAAATTTATTTTTTGTAAGTATGTAGTCCTTATTATAAACACCAAAAATGTATAATTTTAATTAAAATTTAATTGATTATTATGTTATTTTTATTTCTTAATAGCAGATGTAGGACACAAGAGCAAACTCTTTGATTTCTACACATGTACAAAATAGAAGATTATAATTTATTTTCTTTAAATATGGAGTGCATCAGGATATTTGGAGTCCTTGATCCAACAAAAAAATAAAATTGAATTTTGATACATACAAAAAAGTTACACATTATATGGTCATTACTATGTCTAAAATTTATAATTGGTTTGACTTCAAACTTGATTAAAGAAAAAAAAATCAATAAAAACTATCTAACCAAGTGGAGGCACTAGATATTAGATTTAAAAATCTAAATTTGAAAGAATTAGAATTTATCCTTCATGGAAAAAAAGTTGTGTTATACGATGAGCATCACTTTTTTAAAATGTTGTTTTATGAAAAAAACTAGTTTTTGAGGGAGGTGGAAAAAGAAGTGCAATATGTTTCCAAAA
>VDFB02000363.1:102727071-102762332 GCA_007258455.2 Sequoia sempervirens | reverse complement strand
TCAAATGCCCCACAAGTGCAATCAGATTATAACACTCACTCTGAGAGAAGATTTACAGGTTAACTAGTTTCTCTACAACCCAAAAGTGTTCTGGACCAAGCTCCTACTACCTCCGCAATTGCACAACAATCTTAGCCACACAAGGAGATTGTTATAACAAGGTCTAAGGAGTAGAAGTCTTCGAATCCGCCACCATTCAATGTGGTGGAATAGTTGAAGAAAGCCTCTACTAATGTATCCCTTTGGGACATCTTAGCTATTTCAGAGTAAAAGTTGTTGCTATAGAAGGCCCTACTGGAAGATGCAAGCATAGGGCCAATAGAGCAACCATCCAAGGAAAAGGCCACTGATTCATTGTCTCAGACCAAAGTCCTCACAAACAATGGAGAGGAATCCTCTATCGAAAGTAGAGGTAAACCAAAACTGAAACGCTTCTTCTTAACTCTCATTGTGGGTAAGAAATTGTTGCACAATTCTATGATTGACTCTAGTGCTAGCACCAAGTCATGCCCAAACAAATAGTTGAAGCCTTAGAACTTAGCTATGAACCTTTAAATAGAGGGGTTATGCAACTTGATGAGAATAAGGTTGAAACTATAGGTGTCATCAAGAACCTCCCCTTGAATTTCTTCTCCTGCCCTAGTATCACAGTCCCACAAGATATTGTGATCATTGACGTCCCTCCCATGTTTGGTCTTTGCTTATCCTAGGAGTTCACTTCCAAGATAGGTGGGTATCTTTCTTTAGATTGGTCACACTTAATTCTTAGGACCAAGCATGGAGCTAAGATGAAGATAGTGTCTGAACCTTTGCATTTGGAACATGTGGTTGATGAAGCCATGATAAATTTTGAGGCTACTCATACCTCTATTACCAAAGACAAGATGTATTGTACTAAGTTACTTGAGGATGAGAAGGTGATTGGAGACTAGACTGATGAAGAAGAGGTCCTCTTGAGTGAATTTATAGAAACTGATCCTTTCGGAAATTATCATACCACAAAATTGGGAACTTATGTAATCTATCATGAGGATCAAGTGATTTTGAAGGTGATGGGAAGGAATTCGAGGGTGGTCAAGCCTCAGAGCTGTGGACACCACATTTTGATGGAGCAAGATGTAAAGTTGATGCAGGAGTCGAGATATGTTTGACATCTCCATCCAATGAAAAGACACTTAGATCTTTTCACTTTCAATTTTCCTGTTCAAACAATGAAGTTGAATATGAAGGCCTCGTGCAAGGTCTAAGCCTTGCAGAGTGGAAGGGAATTAAAAAAATAATGGTGTTCAGAGACTTTGAGCTAATAGTCAATCAAGTTTGAGGTGTCTCCCCAACAAATAATGTCCACACCCAATCTTATAGACATAAAGTATGGGACCTGATTGAAAGATTTGAAGCCTTTAATATCCAGACAGTGCCTAGAGAGAAAAATGCAGCTGGGGATCACATGGAGACGATAGGAGCTCAATTTGACCCTATTTCTAACTTAATTGAGAACATAGAGAATGTGCAAGTGATTGTTCGACCTGCAATCCTAGACAATGACTAGTGGTTGCAAGTGTTTGAAAGTGATGAACAAATCGCCTCATTTATTCAGCACTTAGGAGA
Organism: Sequoia sempervirens; assembly: GCA_007258455.2. NCBI lineage: Eukaryota > Viridiplantae > Streptophyta > Pinopsida > Cupressales > Cupressaceae > Sequoia > Sequoia sempervirens. Next base: position 102,760,724 of record VDFB02000363.1, on the reverse strand, counting down.
GTTTTCCAATCAGCTCCAACCAAAAATTGCAGAAGCTTATGAAGGGAAAATTATTCAACTGAGGTCCAACAAGCTTCCAAAAGGACTTGTCAGCCTTGAAAATCTATTCGATTGTGATGATGCAAGAAATGACAAGAGGGAATTTTGTAGCGTATAAGGGAAACTATGCAAAATCTACAGTCCCCCGAGATGGAAGGAAGCTTAAGGTCGTGAAAGATGTTCTCAATGCATTTTTACAAATAATATAAAGGATTAGTGGCCAAGTCATATGATGAACTCAAGGGATATTATCCCAAAGTCATCCAACATACTATAGAACCTATGAAAGGGGAAAAACCTATCCACTAGAAGCAAAGGCCAGTAAACCCAAAGATTGAAGCACTAATGGAGCAAGAGTTAAGGAAGCTAATCCACTCCTAGAATGTCTTTTCAATCAAGCATAGTACATGGGTGTCCAACCTGGTTCCAGTCCGAAAGAAAAATGGAGACATCTGCCTCTGTGTTGATTTCTGAGATCTAAATAGAGCATCCTTGAAGGACCACTACCCATTGCCTTACATGGAATCAATCTTGCAAACAGTGGTTAGCTTGGAAATGTTTTCTTTGCTCGATGACCTCTTTGGTTACAACCAGATATGGGTCAAAGAGGAGGACTGATACAAAATGAAATTTACTACTATGCGGGGAACGTTTTCCTATGCAAAAATTCCCTTCATCCTCTCAAATGCAAGAGCCACCTTTAAGCAAGCAATGGATATTTCTTTTAGAGAACTGATCAATAATATCATCTTGATCTACTTGGATGATCTTCTAGTGTATTCTCTAAGTCAAAATATAATCATTTTGATCATCTTGAAATGGTTTTCAAAAAATTTCGAAAGTTCAGGATATCTCTGAACTTGAAAAAATGTGTTTTCAAAGTGCCTCAAGGAAAATTATTGGGACATGTAGTGTGGAAAAATGAGGTTGCTATTGATCTAGATAGGGTGAAGGCTATCAAAGAGCTTCCCCTACTAGTAAACAAAAAGGGAGTTTAGTCCTTCCTGGGGAAGGTAAATTTTGTAAGCAAACTCATTTTGGATTTTGCAGGTTTAATTAGACCTATCACCCTAATGCTCAAGAAGTGTCAGTTGTTTAAGTGGACAAAAGAGGCAAGAGAATCCTTTGAGAAGGTCAAGGAGGCTATTTCTTCAACTCCTGTGTTGGCGAACCCAGACTTGTCAAAGGACTTTATAATGTATGTGTTCAATAGTGAGTCTAGCATCGCTACTGTTTTAACTCAAAAGGATAATGAAGGAAAGGGAGAACATTTGATAGCCTTCCACTCCAAGACTTTAAAAGACTATGAGATGAAGTAAAAATTCATTGAGAGGCAGGCGTTCACCATTGTCAAAGGGCTTAAAAATTTATGACACCTCATATCTTATAGTAAAGTGGTTGTATACATAGCACATTCTAGTGTGCGCGAGTACATCATGGAAGGAGAAATCACTAAAAAGAGGGCCACATGGATATCCAAAATCCTTGAATATGACATTGAGTTCAAGCCCACAAAGACTATGAGAGGAAGAGGATTATGTGAATATTTGGCCCAAGATAAAGAAGTGGCAGCCGAGGAGGAACAATCTGAGCTAGTTCTACTAAATGAACCTGAGTCTGAAGGCTACTAGTTGGCAGATAGAATGAGGTTTATGCAGACTGGGAAATAACTAGCAAGCCTCCCTTCTCAGAAGAAAAGGTTTTATAGATTACATAATAGTGAGTATGTGCTCATTGAGTGGATTATCTTCAAAAGAAATTTCAATGGTGTTCTTCTACAATGCATAACTCAAGACTAGGCACAAAAAAAATTGGGCATATTCCATAGTAGTCTCACTACTGGACATTTCTCTGCTAAGACCACTGCCATTAAAATTATGTGTGCAGGATATTGTTGGCCTACACTGTTCAATGATTCACACTCTTTAGTCAAATCCTACAAAGAACGCCAATTCTTCATAGGAAGGAGGAAGAACTCTGAAATATCTTTGAATCTAATAGTGGTTGAAGAACCCTTTGCACAATGGGGGCTTGATTTCATTGGAATGATTAACCCAACCTCCAGTGTTGGGCATAAATGGATCCTTATGGCCACATATTATTTCACCAAATGGGCCGAAGCCATGCCTTTGAAAAATGCGACTAAGGTGGAGATTGTAAACTTTCTAGAAGATTTGGTAACAAGGTTTGGCCTGCCCAATACCATCATCTCTGACAACACAAAATCCTTCCTAGGTTTGAAGGTATGTCAATTTTCACTCAAGCATGGAATTTTCCTAAAGACATCTTCGAATTATTACCTATAGGGAAATGGTTTGGCAGAGGACTAATAAAAAATTAGTCTGACTTATCAAAAGAATAGGATTGGAACACCAGAGAGAGTGGCATAGGAACCTCAAAGCAGCACTCTAGGCGGACTACATAACTCCCAAGTAAGTATTGAATACTTCGTCCTATGAGCTGGTATACTAGAAAGAAGCACTATTTCCTGTCTCTATGGAAATTCCCACAATACAATTGCTTAAGTCTCTTGAGGTAGAACACAATAGAGCCATGGAGGTCCAGTTAGTTCAACTATTAGAGGTACAAGAGAAAATGGAAAATGTGCTAACATCCATGTCATGTAACCAACAATAGGTGGTTAAGAAATGGTTTGATAAGAAAACCTTTGACCAATGTCTTAAGTGCAAATATTTGGTGTTGAAATTCAATGAGAGAGCCGCAAAGCCTGGCCAACATGGAAAATTTGATAGTCTATGGGAGGGTCCTTTTCACATCATTCAATGCAAAAAGAACAATGCATTTGAATTAGAAAACATGGAAAAAGAAGCACTGGGAATTCCTATCAATGGAATTCACCTGAAACTTTTTAATTAGATTTATTACCCCTTTAACAGTGTAAATATGTAAATATGTAAAAAAAATTGTGTGTTTTGTTTGGCTGAGTCTTTTTTTAGTAGAACCATTTAAGCATGAAAGAATCCAAAAGCAAAGGAGACAAAAACTTGACAAAAGAGCTATATATTCATTATATGGCAATATTTACTTTGGGATATTACAATTCAAAATGGCTATTAGGCCAAGATTTTTAAGAATATATATATTAAGAATATTTTTGAGATATATATACAGAAAAAGAGAGGAGAAAATATTTCATTCATCAGTAGGGGCAGCAGGATTAGCAAGAGCAACAGTTTTAATAGGAATAGCAGGAGCTTCAACAACAACAATAGCAAGTGGAGGAGGATACACCAGGTCTCTGAAATCAGTATACCACTCCACATCATAGAGAATCTCTACATTGTAGCACCTTAGCAAGAAGTGGCAGGCATGAGACACCCTTTTTTAGTATTCCCCAATGGTCATCATGTGAAATTCGCTCAAGAATGGCACCCAAGGCACCACCACATCCTCTTTAATATGACGATGGAGATCACTTGTTGTTGGAATACCAAGGCCATACATGACATTTATTACAATTTCCCTAAGGCCTTTGAGATAGCACTTGGGAAAAATCTCCATGGTAAGCCTTAGTATCATTGGTTTTGGTACTTGAATATCCAATAGAGAGGCAACAAAATGAGAAAAAATATTAGTATTCACTCGCTATTTTTCCTCATATTCTATATAGTCTTTTCCCAACACCCATTTCATTGCAACTATGTCTAAGGAATGCTTATTCTTTGTCATATGCTTCAAATGCCTACTGGAAACTTCTCCTAGGAAAGCTACCTAAGACCTATTGCTAGTTAACCTGATGGGAGTATCCATTGCCTCTATCAATAAGCCTAGTTACAAAGTATGAATTATGCGGTTATCCTTAGGTCTATTTATAGAAGTAGCTAGGGTACAATGCATGTGATAAGCATGATGTTGATTGAGGTGCAAACTCAAAAATCCCACCAGGTTGTGTTTGTTGTGTGCAAAATAAGTTGGGGTAATTAATCAGCTCAAACTTGCGGTAGGTGCAAGTAGTATTCCGGGCGATCAAGTGCCATGTTTCTAGCTATGAATACTTTCCAACCTGCAAAAATCAACTCAAAATATTTTTATGTATTCATTACGCCCTTTTGATTAATCATTCCTCTAAAGTTATTAAATGAGAAATCATGCAAAAAGTTTTGTACGCCTTCAATTTCTAGCTCAATTTCCCAAGAGATGGTGTCGTAGGACATGATGGCTAATCGTCATTATGAATTAATGTCTTTTCAAAAGGGTAAGAATTCATTTCGCATGAATGAAAGAGTTGGCAGTACATGCCGAATTTATTGCTAAAAATAGTCATTGTTTCCAACTCTAGTTTAAGAAAAGGGTAATGTTGCATGCAAAAGAATAACACTGGAAATAAGTTTGAGTACACAGTTCACTAAGAAAAATTCAAGTGTGGGTTATGGAGAGAAATTAAGCATTTGCAAAATTTTCCACAGAATCCTGAAATGGCACATAATCCTGAAATAGCAGCACAAGGAGAGATGGTCAGAAGCTTATTAGACGTCATCTTGACGACACTAATGGCCCATTTTTTCAATGAAATCTCTTATGCCTCACCAAGGATGCCAGAAAAAGCCAAAATGGCCTCACACACAAGTCGTACAGAAGACTGCCCATAGGAACAAAGTCCAGATAGTGGAAGATTGGGACAATATCCATGACCCTGAGCTCAAAACCAACCCTAAGAATCTTAGGGAGGTAGCCTATAAAATAATGAAGAAGGTTGAGGCTAATAACAAAGATTCTTTGGGGTATAAGTTGTGGTTATGCAGTCTTCCACAATATATGGTTCCCTTAGTGCATCACTTCCCAGAGCTAGTTCATGAATGCACTCAAAATTTCAATTCAGATATAGGCATCATAGAAGGTCGAAACCTGAGAGTAGTGATTAGTGTCGATGCTATACAAGATATGCTATGTATCCCTACAAGGAATATTGGAGAAGCACCTGAGGAATTCACCATAAACAAATTGGATAAATTCTAGAAGACCAGAACCCATGCTCTAAGTTTTTATAATCAAGAAACAAAAATGCCCAAGGAAGATAAGTGCAAAATTGGAGCCACCCACTACAATGAATTGTCCAAGAACTACTAGTGAAGTGAGGAGAAGATTTTCCACTTCTGGGTTTATCGTCAAGAGACCAAATGTCTTAATTCCATGTTCCAAGAGCCTGATATGGATGAAAAATTTGATGATCTTTGGAACAAAGAGCATGATGATATTGATGCTGAGGGAGCTGAGGAAACAGATCAAGAGAAGTGGCTACAATATTAGGAGCCTGAGAGGCATAGAAGGCCCAAATATAGGGAGGTGGAGAAACAACTTAACAACCTAGCAAAAATCCTCTAAGCATGCAAGTAACTGCATCCCATGTGGTGGCCACGCTACCACACACATGGGCTACTAAGAGACCTAGTGTAGCTCAACAATCTCATGAGGTCATAGATGTGGAAAATTCTCCACCCAAAAAGAGGTTGCGCATAGATGTCACTCCAAGAGAAAGATCGCAAGTACTTGCTACAACAAGCTAGGGGTCAGAATATTCAGTGACGTGGGTATCTTTCTATCCTCATCTTCTCCCATCTCAGTCTTTATTCAATCCAATTATTTCTACATCTCCAACCACCTCAAGTGTTGGCCTATCATTTTCTGCTTCTGCACTCGTGGGAGGTTCCTTTCAGTCTTCCTTTCTTCCTCACACGCAGGTAGCATTTACTCCCCCGCTGTATGTTCCATCTTTTGTTGAGGCCCAATCTGAGCCCTTTGTTGCAAACCATTTTGCTTTCATCGCATTGGCTCCAACCCAACCTGCACAACAAAAAATTACCTCAACATCTCTGCAACCCACACTACCACCCCTTATGATTCCTTTTATCTCTTTCCTAATCGAAACCTAGCATAGCATTCCCCCTTTCTCCCCATTGATGGTAACTCTGCCAAAGAAAACATCATCTGAATTCGCAATGATTTCTTTCCCTTTTGATCTTCCTCCTAGTGCACCCTTTGTTAGCGAATTGATTAGGTCACCAGCAGAATTTTTTGGGAAAAATGCCATGACTAAGGTAGCGTAGGCTAGGAGAGCCCAAAAAAGAAAGGAAAAGGATGCCGCAAAACCTGCTAAACCATTCATGCAGACCCTCTTTAATGAGGTTTAAGGATTGATAACATTTACAACTATTTCACCTAACACCATCAAACCTCAAGGACAGATGCAACCCAAGGATTATACAATCCATTCCATAGGGATTGATCTACACTCATCTCAGCCACAAGACAAAGTTGAGCTAATGAAGGAAACTTAGAGTGTTGTAACTACATAATTTTTGAAGCATAGTCCTCAATTGAAAAAGAGGGAAGAAGAGATCAAGAACATTAAGGAAAGAGTGGAGATCCTACAGAAGAAAGAAAAAGATAAGGATGTAGAAATCGCACACTTGTCTCAACAAACATGGGAAGAAAAGTCCAAGCTCTAGGGGGAACTCGCAAATTTTTAGTCCTAAGATTCTTACCTAGTTGCTAGTCTGTAGGACAAAAATAAGGAGCTTCAGGACCGGTTGGCTCAATTGCAACAAGATATGCAACATAAGGATAAAGAGCTTTAGGACCATAGGGCTCAATTTGAAAAGGAGATCCAAGAAATAAAGGTATCTTTGGAAAGAGAATGTGGAACCTAAAGTCAAGCGGAGGAGCTATTGAAAAGCAAAGATACAGAGTTGGAAAATCTACAAGAACAATTCACCGCATCTGACAAAAATATTGAGGAGATTATGGAAGAAATTGGGTCAAAAGAAGTGGAGATAAATATTTTGAAAATTCCTTCGCAGCCCTTTGTTCCTCAATCAGATCTTCTTATGGTGGCTCAACAATTATATGTCTCCTACTAGGATAAATTTGAGTCTTTATATTTGTCCCTGCAACCGGCACTACAATTCATGGCGGATGTGGTAAATTTAAGCAGGAAGGTGTGTGGCACCATTGAGCAGGTTCGACAATTTATTGTTGAAAAGGTGCCTGAGGCCAAGCAATTGTTGGGAAAATTGTATACAGTGTCGAATGCGGACTTGGTGAAGGAAGGGATAGATGACCGGAGATCGACTTCCAAAAGGGCAAAGGAATTCAACCATTATCATGCAGTGATCCTTCAAGCTAGCAATTGCTCAGTCATACTGATTCAGACTATGAATAATATGTGGATGCAATTCTCCCAATTGACTTAGATGGGGTTACCCAAGTCCCCTTTCTCTTTGAAAATTCAGTGGCCACAGTGGAATATATTGCAACAAGGATTGAGGAAAAGTAGCAGGATCTATCTTATTTCCAATCATTCAATCAACTTCCCACGACAACTAACATTGAAAGTTCCATCCATCATATATCAAGGCTTCTTTTCCAGCTTGATTCTAGGACCGAGATCTCCATGGAGCTATTGTTTAAGGAAATTATCAATCTGCATGAGGTGCAATAGCATCTACGTGCCTTAATGATGCCATCTGAGGGTGAATGGTTGCCTCTACAGACCGCCCTTTCAAAGTTCTGATTATTGCCTAATGGATATGGCTCTGGTCTTTGAACCAAACATTTTTGGGTTCTCATTTCGTAGGTGAAATGTTCCTGTTAGTCACCAAAATCTATGGATTTAATAATCCTTAACGTTCCCTCTGGGTTGATTTTGTTGTTTTTGCATTGGCCTCGACCCGCGCTTTGTATGTTTGCATATTTTCAAGCTCCATTTTGGTGGCACCTTCATCCACTTGTGCCACGTGTCAGCAATGCGCACCTTTGAGAATTCTCTCCCCTTTGTTTCATCACCAAGCTCTTCCTGATTGCCACGTTGCATTCTCCGTAGGCACCTTTTTGGTGGACCTCGCAGTCAAAGCTTTGAGCGCAGACCACACCACGTGTCATCTCCACAAGAATCATGGTCACAAGGACATGATAAATGAATGAGAGGCCCTACCTCTATGCCACATTTCCTAACCAACTCTTGGGCAGTTTGACATATGTCTTCAGGGGATTTTTGTTGCTTCCACTCCCAGATCGCAGCCATCATTTGCAAATGAGTGCACTTTGTTCGATGCAACTAAATGCCACGTTTCAAAACCTTTTTTGTTGTGTCGATATTTGAGAAGCATTGTAGGGAGCGACACGACCCATGGCTGGGGAATCTTTTCTATTATTCAACATTCAAGCGGTGGAAAGATCTATATATATTGCTTGGTCTCTCTGGAAAAGGGTTCGAAAATACATGGGAAAAGATAAAAATACTCTTGGCCTCTGTACTATTTTTAAGATCACTGTATTAAGACTAACAGACTGTTCCAATCTATTCGGCCTCTCTATTTCTTAGTTGATTCATAAAACTTTATACTGTGCTAGTATTGTTATAATGAGTAGTTTATCATCAAAGCTTTCATAATTTCAATATAATTTTGTTGTTCAGATCATGTTTGTACTCTTCTCAAGTTCATTGAATGCATATGGAAGTCATATTATGTTGTTTGATTAACTTCTTAAGAATTTTATATCTATTTTTTGTTATTTTGGGCATATAAACGGTTGTGCGTGCCTTCAAATCTTACCCGAAAGGAAGATTTCTTGTGCCTATTTACTTATATCTTGGGGCATCGCTTTAGATTAGATTTTATTTTAGTATATCTACTTCCTTTTCCCTTTTCACCCCCCAATACATGAAGAGTCGTCTTCGTTAAAACTTGAAGATTACTTAGTTTAGCGCAATTGGTCCCCCCATTAACTAAGTTTCCCATAAGGTTGTGTGCCTAGAAATTTTAGGCATCAATAGGATACATGTCACATTTTTTTTCGATAGAGCTTGGTAGTATGACAAAGAAGTCATTTATGATGGCAAATAAAATTATTATAGAACAAAGAAGAATGGAAAGGAGTATACCTTAAATCTCATGAAGGATAGATGATGAACTAGAAAAGAATCCTAGACTTTGTTTGATGACTAAGAAGAAATTTTTGAAGGATTTGAAAAAGGAGAAGGCATTTTATGCTTTCATTCCTAATCTTATAGAGGTTAGGACAATATAGGAAGGAAGAAGTTCCCATGGAACTATAAGAGATTTTGGAAAAGAAAAATAGAATTTTTGATGGAGTTACCTAACAAATTGCGAGCTATGAGGAACATATGTCATTGGATGGATTTGATACTAGGGGCTAGTTTTCCAAATAAGGAACCATACAAGATGACACCAATGGAGAATGAGGAGATAATCATTCAAGTGAAATATTTATTAGATAAAGGGATGATTAGATAGAGTCTCATTCCATGTGTTTTTTACTTGTTGTACTAGCACCAAAGAAAGATGGAGAATGGTGAATTTGCACTGATTCAAGAGCTATAAAAAATATCACAATTAAGTACAAGTTTCCATTACCCTGAATGAATGACTTCAGGGATTTTTTAAGTAGAGAAAGTTACTTCACTAAGAATTAACCAAAGAGTAGATATCATCAAATCCAAATTAAAGAAGGTGGTGAATGGAAGAGAACATTCAAGACCAAGTATGGATTATATGAGTGTCTAATGATGCCATTCGGGCTGAAAATATATCCAAAACCTTTATGAGATTGATGAATGAGGTATTAAAACCTTTCCTTGGAAAATTTATCATTTTTATTTGGATGATATCTTAGTTTTTAATAAAAATGAAAAGAGGAAAACTTAATGCATATTAAAATTGTATTATAAATATTGAAAGAAGAAAAGTTGCTTATAAATTTGAAGAAATATAGTTTTATGAAGAAGGAACTAGTATATATAGGGTTTTAAGTTTCTAAATAAGGGTTGAAGATGGACCTAGATAAGGTCAAGGAAATAGTATATTATTCTTCACCTAAGAGCATTTTTGAGTCATGTAGTTTTCAGGGCTTGGCAAGCTTCTATAGGAAATTCATAAGAAATTTTAATATGATATGTGCACCTATCATGTTGTAGAGATAATAAAAGTGTTGCAAGATGGTGTGTCCCTTCGTCTTCCTTGTGTACCACAATTCTTGGGTTAGTGACATGGCTTAACCACCTCCTATGGATCTTGTATAAATCTGGTGGTTGTATCAGGCATTAACAAGTCAATCTTTTGGTGCAACGAAAAACACCAACGTAACAATTGGTATCAAAGCCGAGGTCACAGTTTCAAACCCCTTGCTTGTGTTGGGGGGATTGTTACAAGATGGTGTGTCCCTTGGTCTTCCTTGTGCAATGCAAGCACTTGGGTTCATGACATGGCTTAACCACCTTATGTGGATCTTATATAAATCGAGCAATTGTATCAGGCATTAATAGGTCGATCTTTTGGTGCAACAACAACCACCAACATAACAAAAAGGTGGTAGGAAAGAATATTAATGGAAATATGCAATAGAGAAGAGCTTTTAGATGTTGAAGAAGGTTATAGAATAATCAATGTTGGAATGGCTAGATTTTAGCAAAGTATTTGAGGTTGACTATGATGCTATTGGTAGTTCATTTGGGGAAATTTAACTCAATAAGGAAGACCCATTACCTACTTCAGTGAGAATTTAAATGAAGAAAAAAGAATTTACTCATCTATGACTAAGAATTATATGTTATAGTACAAGCCCTAAATAAATTAAGACACTATTTGTTTCCTAATGAACTTGTACTATACTCAGGCCACCATGTCTTGTAATTCATCAACAAGAAAGGTAACCTAAACCAGATACATGTGAAATGGGTGGAATTATTATAGAGTTACTTTTTTTCTTGAATCATAGAAGTGGTAGGTAAAAAAAGGTAGCAAATGCACTTAACAAAATATGTTTTTTGATGAATGAGTTAAGATTCAGTGTTGTTGGCTTTGATGCAATGAAGGAGTTGTATCAAAATGATCTTGATTTCAAGGAAGCATGGATAAATAGTAATATTCAAGTGGAAAATTATAGGAGGGTTTGTGCAAGATCATGGGGGGCCAAACAGTGGCAATGCAACAAAAAAACGTGACATGAGGAAGTGAAAATCATGGAATTCATGTTTGACTTTTTGGTTGGGTTGGTAAAAATTAAATTTTTCTAAGATAAACACCAAAGCAAAAAAAATATCCATTATTAACGGATATCCACTTTTGAAAAAGTAGATTTCCATTAATAACATATATCCATTAAACTTACCCTTAAAATCATATATCTGTTTTATAAATATGATATGATCCGTTACTAGAAACTTACAATTTTTTTGACACCGAGCACATGTATATAATAAAATAATATAATAGTAATATATTATAAATATAATATATTATAAATATAATATATTATTATATATAATATATATGCCAATATTATATATTATTGGAGTGTCGAAAAAAGGGCCCTTTCACATTTTTTGCACTCATTTGGGTCCTTCTTATGGATTTTGGCTTAATTTTGCTTTGATTGAGTGTTGTAATGTGGATAACACATTCACATTAGGTCTTGGGCCATTTTGAACTAAAAGGATTCAAATGGTACCTTACCTAAGTTTTGTAAAGTGTTGTAACACACTTTCACACTTTTCTAAGGTCTTGTTAATAAAATAACCTCTTTTCATCATTTACCAAGCCTTATTTCAAAGTGTTGTAACACACTTTCACACTTTCTTAGGTTTTTCATTAATAATTGGGCTTTCTTATGCTTTAATTTTCCCCATTTTGCATCCACGTGCCTTATTTATGTGTATTTTTTAGAATAATTTCGATAAATATCATTTAAAGCATTAAAATATTGAAACCCACCTTAAATTCCTAAGGTGGGACTCATTCGCCATTATGGGCGAATGAGTACCCTTAGGTGGGACCCATTCATCCAAGGTGGAAAATGAGTCCCCTTTAACTCAAAATTCAAATTTAATTCAAAATTCTGGCAGGTTTTTATTCTCTAAGATCCAAGGTCGTCCTATAGTGTTGTAATTTCAGGAAATATTGCATAATCAAGTATAAATACAAGCTTCTTTCACTCATTTTCATACCTAGAATTCAAGTACTCATGCATATAGTTTGTAAGAGCATTTGAGCATTCATAAGAGCATTCAAGGCATTTCAAGGGCAGATTATCAAGCATTCAAGAGCTTCTTCAAGAGTCATTCATTATGTCAAAGATTTTTTGCATCATGTTGTTTTAGAGCTAACATTTGTTCTATAGGATTATGTGATTCAAGCAAGCATTGCATTCAAGATCTATGAATATCAAGCTAGATTCCAAGTCCACATCCATTGGAGCCAATAGTTACATGTTTGCAGCACATTATTGCTAGGGTTTTGTGAGTTGCAACATCATTACTTGTTCATTCATAATTCTCTACTCTATTTCATTTCATTTCAAGGGTTTGATTACCAACAAGGGGTTTGACCAAGGAAAACCCCTGTTCACGAACCCCACAACATTTTTCCCTCTCTTTGCTTGTGATTTGCAAGTCTAGGTTGCAGATTTGTCAAAGAGAAAGATTGGAAAAGTTGTCATCAAGTTGTCAAAGCAATTCAAAGTTGTCAAAGTTACAAACAAGCCTTGGAGAAAGTCTACAAGTTGAATTTAGCAGTTTTAGGTCCGGAAACCAATCGAGAACAACAGAGTAGACCACTAGAGCTATAGAATCCACTTCATAATTTCTAGAAAAGCAGAAGTGGACTGATTCACCACTATTTGCTAATGAGTCCCACTGCCTAGGCCAAAATAGGTTGCAGATCTGAGTACCCTTTTGGATGAAACCTGCTCCTACACATTTTCCAGAGAATTGGACTGATTTGCCCAGCTTGGCGTATGAGTCCCAGTCAGCTTCAACATCAAAATTTTCAATGATCCAGAGTTCCATTCCATCTATAGTGAGTTTCTAGGTGCACACTTCTAGTCTCATAACTTTATTTTACATTTTACTTGCATTCTTAGGTCATTTAGTATTAGTTTGCAATCACATTGTGTTTTCAAACATCTTGCATTTTCCAAGTTTATAATTGGTGGTGAACCCTCATTTTCTATTAGCTTTTCCCTAGAACTCCCCCTTTGTCACATTTCAATATCCTTTGCATTGAAATCTCAAGGGTTTGTTCTTAAGTGAATAGTGGATTTTTGTCCCCTTTCCTTTTAGGTTGCAAAACCCTAGAAGTGAAAGTGAGAGCACAAAATTTTCTTATTCATTTTGGTGAACTTGCATATAGAGCATTATATTTCTGATTTGGAGTGCATTTGCATCATAGATTTAAAGTGCATTAACATTGCATTAGGTTTTGCATTGTTTAATTTGCATTGTAGGGTTTCAAACTTTGCATTAGTGAAAAGTTTATTATTGCACTTAATTTCATTGAAAATCAATAAAATTTTGCATTTGCATTTCAGGCTTGCATCAGAAAACTTAAAAAGCATTAAAATCAATAGAATTTTTTTGAAAATTTTCAAAAAAATTACTACCTGGACTCATTCGCCACCTTGGGCGAATCAGTCCCTTTGCACATTTTGCACAACATTTTCTATCATTTAGTCTTCATTTTTTGATTTCCTGTTTGTTGTCGTTATATCTCTATTTTAGTTTGCATATTTTATGTTTCATTCAAGTTATTGCATCTAGTTTAATTTCACTCATCTTGTGCATTTCTTAAAAATCAAAAGTGCATTTACAACATTATTGCATAGTTTAGAATCTGAAATTTGCATCATGGATATGTATTTCAATAAGCTTTGGATGTCATTAAAATCCTTAGTAGACATGTCAATTTGAGCCTTTGGAAATGACCCTAATGACATTGAACTCACTCATGCTCCTTCAACTCCTAACACATGTCCTCCTCATGGTGTTGACATCATTGGAGAAGATGATGACAACATGAATAAGTTCCTAAATGCTTGTCTTGACAACCTTGGAGCTAATGTGACCTTTTATTCATCCATGAACCAACCAAATCCTCCTACGATACCACCTTTTCAGATGTTTGGTTACTTGCATCCTGAAACAAAAGTTGAACCTAAGTTCCCTACAACAGGTGAACCTAGTTTTGAGCTAGACAAGCAAACACTCAAGGGTGTTGCCACAATAGTGGTTTACACTTTTTGGGAGATCTTGATTTTTGTTGAAATCACATATTTTTAGAAAATATAATGATTTAAGCCTTCAAAAGTTCCATTTAAAATATTCCAATTGAATAGGGTTTGACCAAACCACCTTAGACCAAGCCCTCTTGGATAGAACCCCGCTAGTTTTAAACCATACCTATAGCAAAGTCTCCTTTACACCTATCAAAATGTTGATAAAAAACCACTTTTGATTTACTTTATGGGGGATCAAATGAATTCATTTAAAATTTATTTTTTGTAAGTATGTAGTCCTTATTATAAGCTTCCAAAAATGTATAATTTTAATTAAATTTAATTTGATTATTATATTTATTTTTTATTTCTTGTGAATGTAGGTTTTTCACTAAAAATCAAGCTCTTTGTTCTACACATGTACAAAAATAGAAGATTATAATTTTATTTTTCTTTAAATATGAGTGCATCAGATATTGGAGTCCTTGATCCAACAAAAAAAATAAAATTGAATTTTGATACATACAAAAAAAGTTACACATTATATGGTCATGCTATGTCTAAATTATAATTGGTTTGACTTCCAAACTTGATTAAAGAAAAAATATTCAATAAAAAACTATCTAACCAAGTGGAAGCACTAGATATCAGAGTTACAAATCTAAATTTGAAAGAATTAGAATTTTATCCTTCATGGAAAAAAATTATGTGTTATACGGTGAGCGTCATGTTTTAAAATTGTTGTTTTCTATAAAAAACTAGTTTTCGAGGGAGATGGAAAAAGAAGTGCAATATAATTCCAAAAAAATTGAAAAAAATATATTTAGAATCTACACAAAATGTCATGAAACTCTAGTTTGCATCATCTTCAAATTCCTCACGGTTTAGCCGCTGTAGGTGCCCGAAAGTGAAGATATAGGTAAAAAAATTTATTTTAGTGTCTAGTTTGGCCAAAAATTGTAAACCACTATTGTGGGATCACCCTCAACCATTTTATGATAACAAAGTAACAAACACTCCAATCAACCTTGAAGAAACGTATGAAAAATGCTTCACCATCTTGAGAAAAAAAGGATGTGACACAACAAGCGAACATGTAATTCATCAACTCTTAGATCAAAAACCAATGGATGAAAACACATAGGGGGTGAGCTATCAAGATCCTTCTCATAACAACAAACCTCCTAGAGAATATCTAAGGCTTCATGATGATGGTATGACGATCTTTGATTCCCCTCCCAATATGAATTTCCTCATTCCTAGAGAGCAACTCTTGATCAATAACAATGACAAGGATGAGAGGATCACTTTGGGTCCTCGTCCTTTAATTAGAGAGAAAGATGAATCTAGCAAATGCAAGAGGCCTTACAAGTTAGAAAATATAAAGTCTCCTTGCCCATCACCTGAAAGTGAACGAAAATTACAAATTCTTCTCAACTAAGGATTAATACTATTACCACCTATGAACCAACTTGTGCTATATCCTAAAGATGCAAAAGTTCCACATTGTGCATATCATCGAGCTCTTGGAAATAGTAGTGATGAGTGTCATGCATTAAAAGAAATATTGAGAAAGTATCACTTCGATGGCAATAATTGCTATCCAGTTATTGCATAACACACTATTACATGACCTTTCCCATCACCTACCTCAACTCATTCTTGTCTCGCACTCAGTGGGGCCAAGTAATTGTTAGCCTTGTCTTTGTAATGCATTTTTCATTGTCCCTTCAGTTCGTCATCTATCTTCTGCTTATACAGACTGATATTGGGAGGCAGATGACTTGCTCGTAGGTCGACTCACATTTTCCTTACTAGTCTTTTGTATTTTCTTTTCCTTTTTCATTTTTTTGTGTGATTGCATGTGCGTAATGTGATCCCCCATGAAGTTTTGTCTGATGTTCTCTCTCTTTGTAACATTCTGTAAGACCTCGCTTCACATGTGATTAGTACAACCCTAATTTGTTTCATGATTCCCTAAGTATATGGTAAGATGTATTACAAATGATAAATAGTGTGATTGTGTAACAATATTCTTGCATTTAATTCTGACATTTTGTTTAATTTTCACTGCCATGGGTGTTAGGCACTCATAAATTATGGAATGCGAATTGAAATTTTAAATGGAATTTTTGCATAGTTAAATCTTAGGAAATTAAAGCTTGCAAATTAATGTTGTTCATGATTGTTCTTACTAATGCATTGGCAATGTGTAGGAAAATAAGGGTGCTAGTATGAGAATGGGAATCCATTGAGAGAAAATAAAAAGACATCATATTGTGGATACAAGTTTGAATATTTTGGAGCTTAATAATGAATGAAGTTAATATGGTAAATTAATGTGGTGGGGGTTGATATTAAAGTGGTATTTGATTTTAGGTTGTGGGTGTAAGTGGGGCTAGGGGTTAGGAACCCTCATCCAAGTATGAAACTCGGATGGAGCCTTAAGTGGGTCTTTAAAGAGGGTTGTTGGTCAAATTCTTTGGTTGGGATGCTAAAATAAACCCCCTAGGGTCTATACCATAGTGGTAGGGGTAAAGTGGGCATGTAATAGGGCCCCAAGGACATGATTTGACTCTTGAAAAGTCCTTGTAATGAGGAGTGGCGAATTTTGAAGAGGGGATGGGGGTGAAAAGATTGGGGAGTTGTCTACGTACATGTTTTGCATGTTTTCCTCTTTAACTCTCATTGATGGAGGTAGGTACACTCCACATCTCCCCATCCAATGGTTGCAAGTTGAAACTTATATATATTTTGGGGAGGAAGGATTTTGGTGTTACCCACTTCTCCTCTTGGAGAACTTTAGTGGAGATGGTAGAAAGAATGAGAAGAGGAGAGGAGCCCACCTTTTTGGAAAGATAGTGATCAAGATGGCTTGGCTTGGAGAGGAAAGATGGATAAAAGAGTCAAATCCTTTCCACTAGAAGAAAAGAGACAAATTCATCCTATTTTCACTCACCCTTGTTTATTGGTTGAAAGAAAGTCATATAGTGTATGGATTATGGCTGAAAATAGAAAGTAAAGAGCCTAGAAGCATGAGATTTGTGCTATGTTAGTTTATCCCTTGTAAAATTGAGAAAAGACTCCATTTATCATCATAGAGCTAGAAGAATTTCTTGCTCGGGGGTATGGCTAGATCCCACGAGGCTCCATGATGCCATTATGGTAGGGTGGAGAGCAAGCCTTATTTAGTTGTGTCATTCATTATATTTCCTAAAATTAGTTGTGATATGAAAAAAAGTTAATGATTATTGTAAAATGAAAGAAAATGAAAAACAAAATCAAGGTTATTTTAGTGGCAAGTAAATCCTTAATCTTCCCATTCTAAAAATAATAGAGCAAGTTGTAGATTTGTTGGTATGTTCTTGCAGCTTCATACTATCATTCTTAAAAATGAAATAGGGAAAAAGTCTCATTCATTGGCTGGATATTCTTGTATTGTTTGTATAGAGAATAATATTCCATTTTACTTGGTATTGGAAGGAAACATTATGTAAATTTAACTATACTTTCTCCTGTGATGTGCATAAGAATGAAGGAAAGTGCTCCCTACTCACAACATAGCTATAAAATCTGTATACTATTATTTGAGTTAAGGAAAGGGATAATGGGATAGGATGTATCTGCTACTTCCTCATATAAGAAAATGTTTATTTCAACTCTAAAATATAATATTGAAATTACTAAATATCATTATAAGACGTGCATCTCAATGTCAGAATGTTTGATGTCCATGCAAATAAAAATAAAATAGAATAATATGAATCTGGTTTGCTTATTATTTATAAGTGGGTGATATGTGTCCTTTTTGTTTTACTTGCTATTCCAAAAGTTTTGAAAATAAGAGATTAGAATTTCATTTATATGGTCTAATTGTCTGTCGTAACAGATGCACTCTAGATAGGATCTTTTCCTGTAACACCCTGTACATCCACATATTTACATAGGAGTTCAACGAAGAGTTAAAAGAAAACAACAATAACAACAATAGTAAAATAACTTTCCAACTCAGATCGTAGTTTGTTCATTTTCTATGGCTGCAATACAAAGTCATTGTCTTAACATTTCAGTAGCAAAATAAAATAAAATAAGAGAAGAACAAATAAATAAATAAACATTTTTTTGAGCCAGTATCCTACTGGCCTGCACAATGATTTAAATGACTTAGGAAAATCCTTTGGTAATAATACAATGTAATGTTAAATGCGGTAATATCAAGAATGTGGATGGATCACCAGAAAAATGAAGTTAGATGTTTACAAAATCTAAATCGGAATCCTGGCACAAAATAAACTTGGCATTCAATCTAACCGCACCATAGTTCATTTCTTACATCCTACGCCCCACAGCACAAGGAAGGAATTGTCAAAAAATAAAATAATAATAATAATAATAATTAAAATCTTGGGTCTACTATAAAATAATAGACATATACGAATATATATGAAAGAGAAAAAGGGAGTGTTATGGGAGCAACTTCCATGGAGTCGTGAAACCATGGTTTGGCGGCTTCCATGAGGATAGCCCACAGCTCCCTATGGAGCAGGTCTGAGAATCAACAACATCGCCTGTTCTATCATACCGTCACCAAGGAGAATAATAGTAGGGTTTCATAGCAAAACCAGAAAAATAAAATAAAATAAGAATTGTTGCGGTGTATGCAATAAACCAGCCATTCTTTTATTCTCATGAATTATACGGAGTACACTGTTTTCTGGAGGGCTACCCTTATCCTGGTTGGTGGCTATCATTATTGGAAATTTAAGGACCCCGCGGAACTAGTCATCTATCCATTTTTTATCTAATGGGGAGATGGTAAAAAAATAATATGAATGAATAGGAAAGATAAAGGAAAATATGTGAAAGAATGGCAGGCCTGGTTTTACGGTGAGGTTGTTCTGCTTGCTGTCTACTCCATCCTTTGTTCTGAACCTGGGTTTTAAGGACGTTTCCATTATTATCATATCTATTTAGCCTACAAGCTTAGCTATCAACCATGATAGTGTACTCCCATCAAGACCATGCACAAAAATCTAAATTGACAAATTCTTATCATCGATAAAATATTAGATTTGTTATTTATCTATTCTTGTCAAAAGCGTAGACACGCTTAAGGTGGATGGACAGAGAGGCAATGTGTACTAATTAATATCACCCATGGAACCACATAAAACATTTCATATCATAAAATTCAAGGTTCATCAACTATTAAAGGGAAAGCGAGGCTATTTGTTGCTCAATTGAGGATGGGGTCCCACCATCTTAGATATGAGACTGGTAGGTGGAAGACACCTAAGGAAACTTGGGAAGAAAGAACGTGCTTATTTTGCAATAAGGGAGTGGTAGAGATAGAGTGGCACTTCGTCATGGAATGCATGGCGTATGAAAATATTTGTAACCAATATGCAAATATTTCAGATGTGGACAATATGCAGCAATTATTTGAGGAGGATAAGTTGAATCAGACGGCCAGCCTCCTAGTCAAAATTAATAGCAGGAGATCTAATTTGGAGAAGAGTTTTGAGACAAACTAAGTTGTTGGTCTCTGTCCCATAGACTGTTTAGTCTCATGGACATCATTAAAATCTTTCATTTCATTAGCAGACAGGTCACCTACATCACGCAAGAAAAATTGAAATCTGCATTCTTAAGAACTCATACGAGATAAGATTTGAGTGAGAAGGTACACAACTGAACATGCATTAGATTTTTCAAGAGTTTTGCAAAGATTAGGTAGATTGTTGAATGGACAATAAATGAAAGACTATGTGAAACATACATGTTTGGATTCAATGAATTTGCATTAATTTTTAGTAATTGTTGAATTAGAAAGTGCAAATGTGACCACATAATCCTCATTGGATGGCTATAACCCAATGGAGAGTAAGTTGTAGTATTCCTTATCACCTCCTGGACTGGCAACAATTAATTCCCTGACAGACGGAGTAAGGGCCATCACATTCTGGTTTCCCATTTATTCAATTCCTTGTAGGTAGGTCGAACAAGTGGGAAAAACAATGCACACCGCTATATTGTGAGTAATGGTAGTGCAGTAGAATCAACATTTTAATTAAAACATTCAAAGTTATAAATCGAATTCCTGTTAAATTTGATTCATTTGCATTGCATCTCCAACATTATCCCCACGAAAAGGAGCCTTCCTTAGTTTAAACCACGATTTCATAATTTAAAACTTGCTTTGACGGCAGCCCTACATTTTAATAGTAAGTGGGCAGATTTATATTCGTCCACGTAACAATATTATATCATAAGCTTCAGTAATGATTTTAATCTTGTTTGATCGTCAAAGGAGAAAAGCATTAGTATAGTGGCTTGGGGAGGATTTTAAATAAAATATCAGAGAAGCATATTTCTGGATTAGATTGTGTAAGCTTTTTTGGATCAATGTTTCGGATCACACTCCGTGATCCATCATCAGGATAGAGAGCTCAAGGAGATGAAAGTGACTTTCATCTCCTTGAGCTCTCTATCCTGATGATGGATCATGGAGTGTGATCCAAAACGTTGATCCAAAAAAGCTTACACAATCTAATCCAGAAATATGCTTCTCTGATTATTATGGATTGTGGAAATTTAATAACATTGAAATAAAATATCTTCAACACCTTTTGGTCACGGTTAATGTGCAAGTCAAATGAAAGAAAAAAAATACAGCAAAACCATGAAGGTAAGTTTCCTAGGTAAGATTAACATAATAGAAGTGGTGATGGGAAATTCCCATTTTGGAGCTCCATGCTAACCTCATTCGCATTAGCCTTAAATGACTCAACTCACTTCTTACGTTTGAATAATCCCCCAATAAAAGAAAGGAGGATACACCCCACTCCTTTAATAAAGATCTTATTACTTTAAAGTAAGTGTATGCATAAAGGTAAAGATTGAGTATTTAATTATCTCTACCATTCCCTTTATAAAAGAAACAAAAAAAAGAGGGGAATATTCTACTACTTATTTTAGGTCCTTTTAAAGTAAATTAAAATATATAGGAAGTGATTTATTTAGTTAAAAAGGATAATCATAAATATTATAATTTTAAATTATTGTAATTTTAAATTGTTTTATATTTAAGGGATGAATGAATTTAAATAAATGATAATTAGACAAATAAATAAAATAATAATAATTTTTCTTATCTTTTGGTTTTTGACGAACGAACAATTATCTTATTAGCAATATTAAAGATTGGTGCACTAAGAATCTTGATATTGTGGGAAGACATATTTGAAGTTAATATAAGTAATGGTGTTAGTGAGCATGACATTAATACTAAATGTCATTTATATGTTGTGATTATATCCAATGACGACCAATGTGGACATTATTAATGGTAGTAATCAATATAGTACTATCATTAATATCAAGAGAAATATCCACAGTAATAATAAATATATATAGTAACATTAAATTAAATAGAATCTTTAAAATCTGACTAGAAGTTTTAATATTGCCTGTATGAGTGATATTATTGAGAATAAGGGATTTGCGGGGTATTATTAGTGGTTCACTACCATTCCAGATAAAATCTGGATTGATTCATTAAACAAAATATTGAGTAAAAGTTGAAGTAATGTTATAAACTTTTAACATACTGAATAGTATTGAGTAATAAAATAATTTGATAATAGAGCGAATTATCATTATCACTTTAAATAAGGAGAAAAAAATAATAATATAACCTAACCCAATTGGAAGAAATGTTAACATTATTACCTTAGAATGAATGTTGGATAGTAAATTATTTCGTTCGTGTTATTTGGGTTAAAAACATTATTATCATCAATAACATACTTACTATGGAAGATTCCTAGTCAAGTAAATACTGACATTGCTTCTTTAATGTTATGATGGCGTGGTGTGTAGGATGTGTCGAGTGAGTTAGCCACATTATAAGTGGGCATGACAATTATAGTGTTAAATAACCTAATGATTAATTAAAAGAAAAAAAAATGGTTGCAATTTCTAGTGAAATTTTTGGGCATGACACATTCCCCTATTTGTACCTTCATTCTTCTCTATGTTGTGCATCGCTTTCGCCTTTTTATTTATATTTTTCTTGTATTTTCCTTTTGGGGATGATGCAAGGTATTGATACATTCACGTCTCCTTCATGTTGACCCAAAAGGCTTTCTTTTTCTTTACCTTTTCTTTATATTTATCTTTTCCATATGTTTTCCTTTTGGGGATGATGCAAGTTATCGAGACATTCACGTCTACTTCATATTGACCCAAAAGGCTTTTTTTTTTCCTTTTCATTTTATCTTTATCTTTTTCTTGTGTTTTCCTTTTGGGGATGATGCAAGGCATTGAGACATTCATGTCTCCTTCATGTTGACCCAAAAGTTTTTCCTTTTTCTTTTGCCTTTTCTTTTTGTCTTGTGTTTTCCTTTTGGGGATGATGCAAGGCATTGAGATAGCCTATGTATCTTTCATGTTGACCTGAAAGGCTTTTCCTCTGTCTTCGCTCTCTTTGTGTCATTCTTCCAGTTCTATGTGTATTTGGGGGATGATGACAATTTTGAGCTCTCCTATAAACATTACAACAAAGAACATACTGACCCCAAATCCATAGATCCCTTACGTGTTTAGTGTTTTCATTTTGGGGGCAACCCCTTCCATTTCTTTTTCTCTTACATGACGCAACTTTACTCAAAAATATATGACTTGGAATAGGTCTTTCCAAGTTAGCTCTCATATCTTTTTTGTTTACATCCTTCATTTGCTACTTTAAAGTAATTTCTCACAATATGGTGTTTATCAATTCCTTTAAAATGGGGGCATACATTGGCATTATTCTTTTGCATTTTCCTTTTCTTGGTTCTTAGTGCAGCCTTCTTACTTTATACGATGCATTTGTCACTTTGTGGATGACATTGGGTGTAATTTCCTTTATGAGCATGATCTATCTTATCATATTACATTCCTCTTAGTGGCCCGATGCAACGCATTGCATCCTCTAAGTTATGAATTTTCTATTCTTTGATCGGTCCTCTCTTGGAGACATTAGGCACAATGCTCCCTAAGTTATAGACCTCACATGAACTAAGCAAGACTTCTTTGAACATTCCTTTGCATGTTGCATTTTGCATTTGTTATATGGCCATATTGCATAACACAACTTGCATGCCTATAGAGCCATCATGTTTGTTCATGAGCTCCAAGCATACAAAGTTTTGCTTGTCTCATGAAGCTCGAAAGACCAATTCTCTTTGTGTGGCACCTTATTAAAGTTATCAGGAGGTATAACTTTGGTATGGTTTAGCCAGAATCCCAATCTGAGGCATGAATTTCCCCATAGCCACTTGTGTGTGTGTGAGTGCATACCAGCCATGAGTGTATGTTTCTCACCTTTTAGGACTTCTCACCTGATGGACAGCCATGAGTTTCATCGCCTCAGAGTGAGTATGCATTTTTCCAGAAAAATAGCCTAGATCTTGTCCACATCATGATGGACAAATGGTTGAAGCTTGATCCAATCCTTTTCTTTCTTTTTTTTCTTTTACTTCTTTTATTTTTCTCTTTTTCCTCTTTGGCAGTGTAGGATTGATCTTGTCACTACTCTTTACATTATTTTTATGTGCATTCCTTTGTTCTTATGTTTGGTTTTCCATGGGATCTTGATTTTGGGGGCTTGATCACCCCTTTTGATTGTTGTTGTCTCATCTTACTAGAATTGGTTCATTGGAACCCCTCTCGGTGCATGATTGTCTACTTTAGTGTGAGTTTGAAGCAGGCTCATCCTCTCACTAAAGTAGGGTTAAATGTAGTGTCAAAAAAGGGGTCCTTTCACATTTTTCGCACTCATTTGGGTCCTTATGGATTTCAGCTTAATGTTGCCTTGATTTAGTGTTGTAATGTGGATAAAACATTCGCATTAGGTCTTGGGACCTTGTGAACTAAAAGGATTAAAATGGTACCTTACCTAAGTGTTGTAAAGTGTTGTAACACACTTTCACACTTTTCTAAGGTCTTGTTAATAAAGTAGCCTCTTTTCATCATTTACCAAGCCTTCTTTTAAAGTGTTGTAAAGTGTTGTAACACACTTTCACACTTTCCTAGGTTTTTCATTAATAATTGGGATTTCTTATGCTTTAATTGGCCCCATTTTGCATCCACGGGCCTTATTTATGTGTATTTTTTAGAATAATCCTGATAAATATCATTTAAAGCATTAAAATCTTGAAACCCACCTTAAATTCCTAAGGTGGGACTCATTCGCCATTATGGGTGAATGAGTCCCCTTAGGTGGGACCCATTCACCCAAGGTGGCAAATGAGTCCCCTTTAACTCAAAATTCAAATTTAATTCAAAATTCTAGTGGGTTTTTATTCTCTAATATCCAAGGTCAGCCTATAGTGTTGTAATTTTGAGAATTATTGCATAATTGAGTATAAATACAGGCTTCTTTCCCTCATTTTCATACCTAGCATTCAAGTATTAATGCATATAGTTCACAAGAGCATTTGAGCATTTATAAGAGCATTCAAGGCATTTCAAGGGAAAATTATCAAGCATTCAAGAGCTTCTTCAAGTGTCATTCATCATGTCAAAGATTCTTTGCATCATGTTGTTTTAGAGCTAACATTTGTGATGTAGGATTGTGTGATTCAAGCAAGCATTGCATTCAAGATCTATCAATATCAAGCTAGATTCCAAGTCCACATCCATTTGATCCAATACTTACATGTTTGCAACACCTTATTGCTAGGGTTTGGTGAGTTGCAACATCATTACTTTTTCATTCTTCATTCTCTATTATATTTCATTTCATTTCAAGGGTTTGATTACCAACAAGGGATTTGACCAAGGCCAACCCTTATTCACTAACCCCGCAATATTTTTCCCTCTCTTTGCATGTGATTTGTAGGTCTAGGTTGTAGATTTGTCAAAGAGAAAGATTAGAAAAGTTGTCAAAGTTGCAAACAAGCCTTGGAGAAAGTCTACAGGTTGAATTTGGTAGTTTTGGATCTGGAAACCAGTTGAGAATAGTAGAGAAGACCGAGAGCTATAGAATCCACTTCAAAATTTCTAGAAAAGCAGAAGTGGACTGATTTTCCACTATTGGTGAATGAGTCCCACTGCCTAGGCCTGAACTAGATTTTTGTAGATCTGAGTACCCTTTTGGCTGAAACCTACTCCTGCACATTTTCTAGAAAATAGGACTGATTCGCCAGCCTGGCGTATGAGTCCTAGTCATCTTCAACATCATAATTTTCAATGATCCATAGTTCCATTCCATCTCCAACAAGTTATCAGGTGCATACTTCCAGTTTCATAACTTTTGGTTACATTTTACTTGCATTCTTAGGTCATTTAGTATTAGTTTGCATATATCACACTCTATTTTCAAACATCTTGCATTTTTCAAGTTTACACTTGGTGGTGAACCCTCATTTGTTGTTATCTTTTCCCTAGAACTCTCCCTTTGTCATATTTCAATCTCCTTTGCATTGAAATCTCAAGGGTTTGTTCTTGAGTGAATAGTAGAGTTTTGTCCCCTTTCCTTTTAGGTTGCAAAACCCTAGAAGTGAAAGAGCACAAAATTTTCTTATTTAATTTATATATATTATATATTCTGGGCACCATCCAAGAATGATCTTTATTCAGTAAAGCAGGCTTATAAAGCTATATCCCAAGTTGGGGGCCAAATACCATCGTAGAGGGCATTTTTATTTTGTTGGAATGACAAAACCTTGCCAAAGGTTGGTAGTTTTACGTGGTTAGCCTTGAGAAAAAGAATACTGAAAAGTGATAGGTTGAAAAAAATGAAAATAGTAGAACCCTTTAAATGTCACCTTTGTCATGTTGAATTTGAATCGGTAGATCATTTATTTATCCAATACAATTTTGCAGAGGAATGTTGGGAGTTTATAAAAAAAATTGAATATATTTCTGACATTGCCTAAGTCATTGTGGGACCTCTTTCAAAGTTGTCCAATTCTATACAAATCTTCATTCTTTGATTTCATCTGGTTGGTCATCCTACTCTTGTTATCTGGCACATATG
Source organism: Sequoia sempervirens (assembly GCA_007258455.2). Lineage (NCBI taxonomy): Eukaryota > Viridiplantae > Streptophyta > Pinopsida > Cupressales > Cupressaceae > Sequoia > Sequoia sempervirens. The sequence goes on along the minus strand of VDFB02000363.1, from coordinate 102,734,632 downwards.
GTGGGAGCGTAATCTAAAAATATTTAGAAAAGAACTTTCTCTTTGGTTCAGTCAGTTAACCTCAAGATAGAAAAGGTTGTCTCTGAGGTTGTGAACTCCCATGTGCAGAAACACAAAAACATAGGATCTCTTTTTTTAAATTAGGATTATCTTGTGATGAAAAATTGGAAGAATATTGTTCTCCCCTTCCCGGGAAGCTTACACTAGGTTACCAATTCAAAGATTCATAGAAATTCATTTAAATGGTCTACTCCATAGCAAGGTTTTCTTAAGTTGAACTTCGATAGGGCTTCAAGGGGAAACCTAGGCATTTCAAGAGCAAGGATTTGTATAAGAGACTCAAATGGGAAAGATATTACATTATGTGCAACTCGCCTCCCAAAGGGTTCCAATAACCTTGCAGAGGAAAGAACAATTATTTTAGGCTTAGAAACTAGCCTAAAATTAGGAATCTCTAGAATTCATGTGGAGGGTGATTCACTTATAATTGTGAATTCCAATAAGGAGAGAAGGATTCACAACTGGAACCTGAAGTATATCTTACAAAATTTTGGGACTTACTAGACAAATTCCAGGCCTTTGTAATCACACATACTTAACAGGAAGGTAATCATTTGTCTAATTGTCTAGCAAATTTGGGTTGTGATTTAAATGAGGATATTAAACAAGATAATTTGACCCACTTTCAATCTCTCCCACAAGTGTCATCAATCATTATGCAAGAAGGGGTTCCCACAACATCTTCTTATTTCAGTTAAATATATCATCAGTGTTCAAGTATGCAAAGAAGCCAATGTCAAAGTTGTGTAGCTATGCCCATCTATTGAGCTGGAAGACTCTCATTGTTGAACCTCTCTTGCTTTCATCACGTAAAGTGATGGATTTTTTTCTAATAAATTGCTTGTTGTGCAAGTTCAAGGATTAAGGTGTAACGATGCCATTTAGAGTTGTAAAGAAAGCTTAACCAAGATGCAATCCTTGGCTAGACTTGTGATGAATGGGATGAACCCCCATCTCAATAAATTCCACCTGTAGCAACTGCAATTTTTTGTGCAAACCAAAGCATCTTGCTTCCTGGAAGTGAATGTGGCAAGTGGTAGCAAAATATACACATCTTAGGAAGATGTGAAGGACTGAAATTGAATTTTTGTTGCTATGCACATGAAGTATGGTTTGTAACTTTAGATACATCACCAATTGTGCCTCATGTGGGGCTATGGATTGTTACTTTCTCTATGCTTATGCATCATACCAAGGTGTGACTCCTCTAGTATCTCTAGGTGCTTCATCAGCAAATAGATCTATTGAAAACAACATCAATTACCAGGTTCTAGCCATCAACTTTCATTGCTAAAATATGCATGACTAAATAATTTTTTTTTGGTGGGTCTTTTAGATATTTGAATTGCATTTTGTGTTCAAGAATTTGTAGTTGTCACATGTTTGCTATGGAGGGAAATTTTGAAGGACTGATGGAAGTTTCGGCAGGGGGCTCTAGTAGGGGAAGGAGGGATAGAAGTTCAAATCCAATTAATGGGAGCAATGCTTCAGAACTTTGTTCCTACTTTTCGCTTGCATCTTTTAGTGTTGCTCTAGAACTTGGTTTCTGCATTCTAGCTACATCTTTCAATGATGCTCCAGAACTTTGTTCCTTCATTTTGGCTACATCTTTCAATGATGCTCTGAAACTATGTTCCTCCATTCTAGTTGCATCTTCCACCGATGCTCTATAATTTTGTTCTTTTGTCCTGGATGCATATTTCAGCAATGCTCCAATTCAGTTAATGGGAGAAATGCTCTAGAACTTTGTTCCTTCTTTCTACTTGCATCTTTCAACGATGCATTGGAACTTGGTTTCTACATTCTAGCAACATCTTTCAATGATGCTCTAGAACTTTGTTCCTTCATTTTGGCTGCATCTTTCAATGATGCTCCATAACTTTGTTCCTCCATTCTTGTTGCATCTTCCACCAATGCTCCATAATTTTGTTCTTTTGTCCTAGCTGCATCTTTCAGTGATGCTCTAGAATTTTGTTCTTTTGTCCTGGCCACATCTTCCAGTGATGCTTCGAATCTTTGTTCCTTGAATGTAACATTGGCATATTTTTCCTTATTAGGATTAATATATATGTAAAACTCTTTTATATAATATAAATATATATAGGCTCTTACACCTTTTATCAAAAAAAATAGTGGCATGGTGTGATGGTTGAATTGTTGTGTTGTTATTCTTGCCATCAAGGTTCAAAACCCAATGGGTGTAATTGTTGAGAATTTATATTGGGGATGAGGTCCCCCATTTGTGACCTCATCAGTTCATAGCTCTAGGTCAAAAGTATTTACCCCTCTTTAAAATATATATATGTTATATTTAATATATTAATATTAAATATCATGTCATATTTTAAAAAATTAAAGTGCTCTCCAAAATAGATATCTATTTTGGAGAGCTAACAAAGCTCTCAAAAATAGATATCCATTTTTGAGAGGTACGCATAGCTCTCAAAAAAGAATATATTTTTTATTGAATACATATAATATATACTAAATATAATATATTATATAATATTATATATTATATTATTAATATTAATATACTAAATATAATATATTAATATTAATAATATAATATATAATATATTATATTTATATATAATAATATATTATATTATGAATATCTCAATATAATATTAATATATTATATTGTTAATATATATTAATATTATTATTATTATTATTATTTAAAAAAAGGTGCAACACACCCATATTACTAGGGGTAAACATTTTTGACCAAAGCTATGAACCGGATACAAGAAACCACAAGATACTACCAAACTCGCGATCCCATTGGCCCAGTGAAGGCACAAGGCCTACGAGCACTTTAGCCTAGTGAGGGTTTGAACCCTAGTGGTTGTCACTACAACCAAGCAACTTGACCACCGAACCATGCCCTTAATGGCAATATAATTATTAATATGTATTAATATATATAATATATATATAATATATATTATTATTAATATATTATTATATTATTATCATTAATATATTAATATATTAATAAATATAATATATTATTAATATACATTAATATATATTAATATTAAATATCATGTCATATTTTAAAAATTAAAGTTCTCTAACAAAGTTCTCAAAAATGAATATTCATTTTTGACTGTATAAATAAATAAATAAAAGTGGCATTAAACTCATTTTCATAGTGACTGATCACAGGCAAAAAACTAAAAAGGATATCCGAGAAAATTGATATCCTTTTTCACCTCCAAAACCAAATTTTGTTGCTTGCTTTCGAATTTATCAACAAAAAACATCAAGAGGTCTATTAAAATGCATTTTTTGGATTATTTTAATTGTTTTATATGTTTTTTTAACAAATATATTATGTTTTTTTAGAGATTTTAGCACTAATACAAAAACAACAATATATGACTAAAACTACTAAAAATTGCATATAAATGACTAATTTTGGTCACGTGACCATTAGTAGTTTATTGTCGGTCATTTATAACGTGACCAAATTTATGACTACAAACTATTTTAGTTATTTATCTAGTCATTGATTTAGTCATTGATTTGGTCATTGATTTAGTCATTGATTTAGTCATTAATTTAGTCATTGATTTTTGTTAACTAGTCATTTATTTAGTCATGGTAGTGATTTATTTAGTCATTAATTTAGTTATTGATTGTTGTTAACTAGTCATTTATTTAGTCATGGTAGTCATTTATTTAGTCATTGCTTTAGTCATATATTTAGTCATGTATTTAGTCATGTATTTAGTCATTACCTTAGTCATATATTTAGTCATTACAAATCAAATCTAACTTAATTAATCCTCACAAATTTATGCATATAAACTTCAAATATCATAGATATTCAAATGTTGAAGAAGCACCATGAAATAAAGACTAAAATGCTTGAACAAATATGATTGATTAGACACAAACAAAAACAAATTACAAATCAAGAGGAGCCACAACACAGTATTTATGAGTGGAGAAAAAACCACTCTGAAAAATTTACTTCATTAAGCCTCATTGGAAAATCAAAAGCTCATTGGTACATTCAATGTCTCAGTGACATTGTACAACTTACAGACACTATATAAATAGAATACTCCTATTTTCATATACTTATATTGTTTTCCCCTTCCTTAACTATAGTCCTTTTGGAAGGGTAGCGACCTCCTATAGGGGCTCGACCCATTTAATCCCCTTGCAAATCCACAGCTTTCCCGCTGCTATTTGTTTCAGCTCCTTCAAACTCTTCCTCACTGGTATTCACCTTTCACTTCTCCAATTTGGAGTTGCAACCTAAAAATAAGGTTTCAAAATTTGCACATCAAAAACTCAAAAAAGTCAAATAATATAAAGGATAAAATTCAAACATTTTATTTTCCTTTTCCAACTATGGCACCCTAAAAGAATTAGATATAATTGTTATACTTCTAAAGTTTTAGATTTCCTCTTCACTATATAGACAACAAAAGGGAAAAAGTAAAAATATAATACTTGCTAACATAGTTGCAAATGAAACAAAATATTGTAACTTAGAGTGTGTCTTCATGGAGGCATTCTATCAATTGGTAAGAAAAATGCTACTCATTGTGGGTACTTTTTATGGAAACATGTATTTCACACAATAAAGGTAAACGAAATATAAAACTAATAAATTTCATTCATAACACATATATAAGAAAATTGTATACCTGAGAATCTTCTATCATTGAATCTACCTCATCTAGTATGATTATTTTAAAGGGTGGAGAAAGATAACTACTAAAAGTAGCCAAATAAAGGAATAAGCAAAATCAGTGAAGCTGAAATTTGAAATACTTTATCAAAAAAATTCAAGCTCTAACAAAATCTCATGGCTTTAATGGCTCAACAATTTTGAAAAAATTTCCTGTGCAGATATAAAACCAAACTAATAGTAGATATAATTTGATACCTACCAGTATCAGCACACAAAACTCACAATACAATCATTGAAACAGAGAACAACTGCTTTCTATTTAAGGGTATACCTTATAGCCATGTTAAAGAATTCTCACTAAAATTTTCTATTTAAGTTGAAGGGTATACTTTATAGATATGTTGTAAAAAAAATGTGACTGAGAAAACCCATTTCTAATTAGCTATGTTCAGGATCTATCCTCCCATCTGGAATAAGAAATGGGTGTTTCTGTGCTTTGTGAATGCCCTTGCCTTGTGATCATTACCAACATACATGAGGGAAATTCCATTAAGGTAATGACTACTCATGGAAATTTTTATCATTGTAGAAATGACTTAAATTTACACCAGTCAAATCTTACCAAGATCTTATAAACTGAAACTTTTAAGGCATTCCACATATAGAGAAAAACAAATAGGAGATTAAATTTGGACTACAACCACATATGAAATACAATCTCATCACACAAACTATATTAAATTTAGACAGGTTGGATGTTAAAGTGGAATATGCAACTTTGTTTATAACAAGCTTGTAATTTTTTCTCTAACAATTACTAGGTATGACAACCCACAAAGCATATAAGCACCTATAAGCACCGATAGTACCAAAGAGAGAATAGTATGAGAACCCACAAAGAACATAAGCACCTCTAAGCGATGTTAGTGCCAAAGAGAGTATTAACACATCAATACAGTGACTTGCAAAGTTGCTCCCTCATGTCTTCTTCTAAATTTCCAAAGCTAACATTGCACATAGTACCTTATAAACCTTGTTTGTATCACAATTATTATCAATGTGGGATTAACTCATACAAAAAACATTTATTTTTCTTTGTCACATGTAATTTTGGATAGCTATGTAACTAGATATTATAGTGGAATGAAATTCTTAACTGGATGGAAATTTCACTTTGTCTAAAGCAAGCTTCTAATTCTTTTTAGAGAAATACTTACATTTGTAGTAACTACAAGGCAAGCAGACCCACAAAGGACACAACACTTATAAGCAATAGTTGTATCAAAGATAAGGAGAATGCAAAAAATCAACCAAGGGACTTCCACTCGAGTCTTCTTCCTGACTGGATAAGAATTTTGAGCATTTGTGCCTTGGAAACGTTCCTTATCTCATAATTATAATTAATTCTAGATGAACACACATGTATCACACTGATTTATAGTAGAACAAAATCATCAAATAGGTGGGGATGCTATTATTTTCTTTAGAACAAATACATTTTCAATTGTCATGAGATAAGGGGACCCCTCGGGGACACAAGTACCTCTAAGTGATGCTAGAACAAGAGACAAATAGGGTTTGAATTCATTAATGACATAACTAAGAAAATTTGTCACAGAGCATTTAGAACATTTGGAAACACCTTAGAGCTAATTCCTACACATATTGTTGGAAAAATTACACATGAACCACATAAATAGGACCAAATACACATGGCCCTTGACAAGGAGGTTACAACAGTTTAGAAAACCAGAATACTTTGTGTGAATAAAATATGTTTCATGTTTATTTGGGGACTTTAGTGTACTATGATTTGACAGAAAAATATGATTTGAAAGATAGAGGAACTTGAATTTCAAGAATTTTGGAGTGAAAATCATGGAGTAATCCACTTTGATTAAGCATTACAAATCTCTAGTACTTCTTGTAAATACAATGTTCTTGGTAAGTGGAGGACATGAAAATTTATAATTTATAGCTTCTTGAAAAGAAAAGTATGACTAATAAGCTTTTCTGAATGATTGAAATGGTAGGCTTGCACAATAAATGAGTAAATGAACTGAACTAAAGAAATCAACGACACAATATTCAAATGTGTCAAGAATGTTGTCTCTGACCTTATTGACAAAATTTGATGCATAGAATGGGGTACACACAACATGCTTGCAAGAGCACCCTCTGTCTCTGTCTCATCCCTCATTAAATGTGTTAAAGAGGGATTTTGTAGGTTAAATTGTTAGCAACTTGAGCTGAAGAAATGGTATATTTCCATCACTATGAGATTTGATCCATGCCTTGGCCATACCTTCAATTGTTAGGGCATAAACATCAATGTGCCAAGTATATATAAATCATTTATCTATAATACAAATTTGGAGCCTAAGGGGTGAATTTTCTATGAATGTGAAGGATACTGATGAAAAGAGAATTACAATTAAAGCAGTTGGTATCAAAATAACTCAAGGACTGAACCAAGAAGGCTGATAGTGATATTCATAAGTGAGTATGGGATTGTTTGGATTTCTATTCAAATTTCCAATTGTTGAATACTTACTTGCTTTGTGTCATCAAGAATTACAACTGCCGACTCTACTCCCTGTACAACATCTAGGTCTTTCTGATGTCTATGTGTACTATCACCCTATGAGATGACCCTAGTCCCAAAATTTTTACCTGTGGGATCAAGAAACCTTGTCATTTTCAAAGCATAAGCTCACTCTTTCATTGTATAGACATACATTTCATACATCTCACTTGCCTCCTCCAAAAACTAGTACACGAAGGGCCTAAAGCGAGACAAGGGCCCATGGCAGTCGACTGAGAAACTCTATCGATAGGGAATCG
>VDFB02000363.1:102664391-102726971 GCA_007258455.2 Sequoia sempervirens | reverse complement strand
CCTACATGGGATTTGTGTTGCTTCCTCATTAGCTCCTACTTCCCACCAACAGTTTGTTGATGATACCATTTTGTTTGGGTCTACTTTTGTGGAGGTAGAAGCTAACTAGAAGGCTATTCTTAACAAGTATGTTGATTCCTCTGGTCAGTTTATAAATTACAATAAGAGCAAGTTGTATTTCTTCAATACTACTCAACAAGTAAAGGACAGGATTTTGAGAATCCTTGGTGTCATGTAGTTGATGTTTTGGATATTTATCTAGGCCTTCCTCTTTATAATAGGAAGCCTCCAAACTCATTCTAGAATGGCATTATTGAAAGAATCAAAAGGAATTTAGCAGGATGGAAGGGGAAATTACTCAGCCAATCTTGTAAGCTTCAGCTCCTAAAGTCTTCTCTTCAAAATGTTCATGTTTATTACCTATCTCTTTTTAAAATGTTTTCCTTCATCATAAGGAAGATTGGAAAAATTCAAAATACCTTTCTATGGTTGGGAAAAGAAGAGAAATCCAAGATTTCTCTTGTAAGTTGGGAGAAAGTGTGCTCCTGAAAACAGAATGGGGGCTAGCAATTAGGAGATTAAAGGAGTTCAATAAGGCCCTGATGAGCAAGATGGGGTGGATCATGGTCCAGGGAAAGAAATACTGGTCAATCATCCTCAGTGCTAAATATATGGGGAATTACCCCCTGGTTGCTTGTCATCCCCTCAAGACTTACCAAGAGGGTCTGCCTTTTGGAATAATATCCTCAAAACTAGAAACTTTCTTCTGCAAGGATCCAAAAGGAAGGTGGGGAATAGGAGAGCTATCAATTTCTAGGATGAGGAGTGGGGAAATGGTCCTAAGCTATCTTTGGTGGCTGAATTATCTCCCCTTAAAAAAAACCTCTCATGTCTCTAACATGTCACTTCCACCTATGGGTATGTCAACTAGTCTGAGGAGACTCCTAGATGGTGAAACTTCAAATAGGATGTAATTGACCTAGAATATTAAGTAGAGGAAGCAATGTGCTGCCCCGTTTTAAAGTTTTTTCCACCCTTAACTCCCTCTTGGGTGAATACGGCTTGGATATTCAAGGTGGTGTTGACAATTGGATCTAGTGTGATAACCCCTTAGGGGAATTTTTGGTTAAATATTCTTACAAAAAATTGGAAGGTTCCCCTTTAATTGGTAAAAATTTTAATTGGAATCTTATATGGAATCCCAAACTCATCCCAAAAGTTAATTGCTTTTGGTGTGCTACTATTCATGGAAGAATCCTTACCATTGATGCTCTCAACAAGAAAGGATTTAAATTTGTGAAAAGATGTGTTATTTTTCTTTCATCAAAGGAATATATCAATCACCTGCTCATCCATTGTCCTTTTTCTAGGGAAGTATGGTCTTTTTCCCTACAAAATCTCCTTTCTGACCAAGTGTTCCCAAAGGACCTAAAAGACCTTGTGATCCAATAGAACTTTAGTCCTTTTTCTCATCCTATAACTAAAGATATTTGGAAACAAGTCCCACCATCCATTTGTTGGCATTTGCGAAATGAAAAAAAAATAGAATATTTAGGGAAAAGTAGAGGAGCAGTGGAGAGGTGTTTTATTGCACAAAGCAACAAATTGTAGAAAACCTGAATTCAAAAGTCTTTAGCTTCTCAAAAACCATTCCTAACTATGTAGACATCATAATCAAGAATCTTTGGGGTCTCAACTAGGACCTAACTAAGATCAAAGGGCTAATATCCTCAATAGAAAATTAACTCTTTGAAGACCTTCCCTAAGGATTGGGTTAAACTAATTTTTGATGGTTGTTCTAAATGAAATTCGGGGATGATTGTTGTTGTAGGTCTGATAAAAGACCACAATGGGAGGTGTATCAAGGCCTATGCTAAATAGATTAGACATGCTACTAGTGTGGAGGAAAAGGCAACAATTTCCTAGAGAGCTATTAGGAGGTTGAATGAACTTTTCTTTGACAAATTAATTATTGAGGGAGATTCAAAATTGATTGTTGATTTCCTTAATGGCCTAGTCGAGCCCCCTAGAAAATCAACAAACTTATTCAGGATTCAAAACATTTGTTAATCTCTATGGAAGGTTTCTCTATGTATCATATCTTCAAAGAAGGAAAAAATACTACAAATATGATCTCCAATGTGAGACTTTCTGTAACATGCCCATTGTTCTACACAAAAGATTAACTATGTTTTAACCTCAAGTAAATAAAATATAATAACAACAATTAAGCCATAAAATTTTTCTTTTCGAATATTAGATAGCATGAAGATTTGAAATAAACATCATCATTCCAAACTTTTCCATTGCATTATGTCAAATTATTACAACTTTCCATTGCACTGATTTCATACTATATAATTTCATGATAACATTTAACTTTTACAATTTTCCATAGTAATGGATACAAAAATACATACAAGGCTCCTAAGAGCTTACTGGAAATAGATATATGAATTGTCTAGGTGTCCTCCAACAAATCTTGGTCACCTACTAATGAGGAGAAGCATCACTCAAGAACTTTTCTACCAACCATGGACTTATTGCGGTCCCCAACACATCTACCTAACTAGTAAGATGGCCCTCCCTTTGACGAAGAGATTGGTTTGGTAACCTCATAATAATAATGACCTTCCCTAAGCTTGGTGTTGTGTCCTACATATCTAGATCTATCACACAGTGGCTACAACCTACACCTATGATATTCCCTGCCTAGTATGTAAACCCGGATCATAATGAAATGACAATGTAAATAGTGGCAACTTACACTACTTTGGCCAAAGTATCCATCACCCAAAATTTAGAGTGGACGTCATATACTTCACCCACCTTCCTAGGTCAATTTTTATTGACCATTCATAACCTATGCATAGGCTATCCCCTTACGCCATGGAGTAACCTTACCCCTAGGAATAACCTTTAACCTCTTAAAAGTGCATTATGACACTTCTTCTAAGTAAATCAAAGTAATTCTAGGACTCAACTAAGCTAAGCATCAACTGTATAAGCTCTATCTTAATATGGTATTTAATACTAATATAAACACTCATTCCTTAATATGGAATATATAAATACACTCAAATTATAAATATCCCTAGACTAGGTACATCAAGATTCTTTCACTTTCACATAAAGAGAATAACCTTTACATAATAAACAACTAAAAAAATTTCCCAAACAAGGCAACCAAAGACACACAATATTTTCAAAATAATATAAAGCATAAAAGATTAGAAATCAACATGCCTGTATATGCAAACCTCCAAATGATCAAACTGGATTCCTAGATTAGCCTTCCCAAAATCAACAAGCAATTCCCAACTATCTCTCTTCCTTTCTCCAAAAAATTACTCTCAAAAACATCTCACAACTCTCAAAACTCAAAAAAATAGAATAATAACTCTGAAAATAAGCATCAAGAGTGCATAATGCATCCCATTTGAGGGAGAAATCACCTCTATTTATACACAATTGTGAGCAACTATAGGCTATAAACTATCTCTCAAAGATAACAATTCTCAATCAAAAAGATCAACTCAACAAGAATAAAGAAAGATGTCAGATTCTTAAACACTGACTCAGAACAAAAGCACATCCAACTGCCTCCTTCAATGGATAAAAAATTATTTCCTCATTAAAGCAAGGTTAAAAACTCTACAAGTCAGCTTACTTCAGCCAACATTACTCTTGACTTATTCTTTGTTTCCTTCTTTTCCTCATTTGCTAGAGAACAAACTCAAAACAAACTTCTAAATGGAATCTATATTCATATTTTGACGCCACATAGTAACATGCGCCCCTATTTTGGTGTTTTTTATTTGAAGATTAAGTCAAACATGGTTTACACACTATATTTCTCATAGCTTTGATAATGTTGACTAAGTCTTAGCATTCATAAATCTGATTTATACGCTTTAACTTAAGCATTGTTTTTATATGTTTTACACATCACTTTATTCATTATACAATGTTACTATCATTTGTGCCATCCTTTATTTGTTGTGCCACGTATTATCATATGCATTGCATTATATACTGTGTTCTTTGTAAACTCTTCCAGTGCTATATATATATATACAAACATTGGCTTATATGATTATATAATGTTCTATTTGATATTAGAAAACATATACATATATTTTCATATTCCACATAATATTAATACATACATATTTATATATACATTTATATATATATATATATATATATATATATATATATATATATATTAATATATTTGTATATACATTTCCATTAATGAATACATATGAATACATTAATATTTATATATGAACATATACTATATATATACATATATATCATCACCTCATAATTAAATAAAAACACATAAAGAGGAGCTCACACATTACAAAGAGACTCAAACACCTCTAACCCCAAAACAAGAATGTACATAGATAAAACTACAACCTACTCTAATCAAGCACAAACAAAACTAAAGGTAACTTACTATTCCCAAGCTATTGACCCGACTTGACCAAATGAGAAGTGATTGTGTGAAAGCTCGATTAAGTCTTATTAAGGGTTACCAGACCAAGTTCTTCTCCTGAGTGATACTTCCCCTCTCTTTCAGAGGCTTGATTTTGTTCCTACATCCAGCTTAGTACATTGCAATAGTAGTTAGCCAAAAACAATACATTCATTTGTATCATACATTTCATAATCAAAATCATTAGATAGCATCAAATTGAATCAAACATTTATTCTTCATATTTACAAAATACATAAAGCATAAATACATTCATTTAAAGCATTTTCACCCTACTAGGTAAAAGTAAATAAGTAGTAACACAACAGGGTGTAACATATCTCCCCCCTTGTGAATCACCATCCCCAATTATTTTAAGTAGCAAACATAGACATAAACTATAAATATAAACACATCATAATTATGTCAAGAATTCTCAAAAGCATGTAAGACATGAGGAAACTTTTTCTTAATCTTAGCATAGTCTGCCCAAGTGGCTAAATATTTTACATATTGATCCCATTGGACTTTGTACTACAAAACCTCTCAATTACGTAAGTGAATCTTATGTGTTTCGAGCACCTTGAGAGGCTTGATTGTTACCACTCCTAGATCTTGTACCTGTAAAGCATTCCAATCAATAACATGGTTATCCCATGGTATATACTTCTTAAGGTATGAGACATGAAATACATTGTGCATCCTAGCAAGAGCTAGTGGAAATGTAATTTGATAGGTGGTAGGGTTTACTTCCTTGATAACCTTGAAAGGACCTACATAGCACAGAGCTAGTTTGGATGACTTTCCAAACTTGATGGAACTCTTATGAGTTTAACCCTCAACAACACCTTTTCCCCTACTGTAAAATTTCTTGGTACCCGCTTAGAATCTACATAGCTTTCCTACCTGTCATTGGCTTCTACTAACCTCTATTTAATAATTCCTACTTGCTCCTCCATTTCCAGTAACATCTCTAGCCCAAGGATTATCCTATCCTCTAGCTTATCACAACTTATAGGAGTTTGACATTTTCAACCATACAATGCTTCGAATGGAGCCATCTTGATTGAAGAATTATAGGAATTGTTTTATGTAAAATCAACCAATGGTAGGAAATCTTCCCACTTGTATTGTTGATCCATGCAATACATCCTTAGTAAATCTTCAAGCACTTGGTTGACCCTTTCAATTTGTCTATTTGTATGCAGATGATACGCTGAACTTATGTTCAACTGAGTTCCAAGTGAGGAGAACAAGGTTTGCCAAAACCTATATGTCACATGATAATCCCTATATGAAATGATCTTCTCAGGAATCTAATGAAACCCAAACACCTCTTGTATAAATTTTTGAGCTATGATAGGAGCTCCATTAGTTAAATTCCTAGGAATAAAATGCACCACCTTGGTAAGCTTATCCACCACCACTACAATGGCATTGTTCTTATTTCTTGACATAGGTAGACCTTGCAAAAATTCCATGCTAATGACTTGCCACTCACATTCGGGAACATCATGCAGATATCAAAGACCTACAAGGTGATGATGTTTTTTCTTTACCCTTTGACACTCTAAGCATCTTGCAACAAATCTTGCAACATCCCCATTCATTCCCTTCTAGAAATATAATGAATTCACATCCGCCAACATCTTTGTCGCACCAAGATGTCTAGAGTATGGTGCATTGTGAACTTCTTTCCACAACAGGTTGCTTAACTCCTCTGAATTAGGTACATAAACTCTCCCCTTAAACCTTAGTAATCTATTAGGTTCAAAGTGAAATATTTCATACCTTGCATCTTGTGGATTATCTGTGAGTGCTTTCTTCACTTGCTTGTAAAAATTTTCACCTTTGGATTCCTACAACACCTGTCCCTTAAAGTCGGTTTGAATTGTTACCATTGCTCGTCAATATGTCTTCTATGACTTAGGGCATCAACACCTTGATTCTCTTTTCCCTTGATGTAGTTGATGTTGGATTCATAGTCAGATATCAACTCCAACTACCTCCTTTATTGTGCATTCAGATTAGGTTGGGTACATAAATACTTCATACCATGATGATCAGTCTTTAGTTCAAAAGGATTTCCCAACAGATAGTGTCTCCACATCTACAATGCATGGACAACAGCTACTAACTCTAAATCATGTGATGCATAATTTTATTCATATGGTTTTAGCTTCCTTGAATCATAAGCTATGACTTGTCCTTCTTGCATCAAAAATCCTAAACCTTCACCTGATGCATCTATGATGATAGTAAAGTTTCCCTCTAGATAAGGTACCTTCAATATTGGTGCAATATTCAACTTCTCCTTGAGTAGGTCAAATGTTGCTTGACATTTTTTGGACCACTCAAACTTCTTCCCTTTCCTCTGCAATGAAGTAATAGGAAAAGTTGTCCTAGAAAAGTTTGCAACAAACTTCCAATAGTAACTAGCCAAACCCATAAAACTTCTAACCTCTAGTATATTCTTGGGCATTGGCCACTCAAGCACAAATTTTATCTTAGCTAGATCAATTGCAATCCCTTTAGCTGAAATTATGTGACCCAAGTATTGTACTTCCTTTTGAAAAAAGGTACACTTAGAGAGTTTTCCAGATAGCTTGTGCTCTGTTAACTGTTGGAGAACTATCTCTAAATGTTTACAATGCTCCTCTTCATTCTTAGAATAGATTAAGATATTGTCCAAGAAAACTAATACAAACCTATCCAATCAGTCCCTAAATACACTATTCATTAGGTTCATGAATGTTGCAGGTGCATTCGTAAGTCTAAAGGGTAGGACTATTAACTCGTAATGACCATATCTAGTCCTGAAAGAAATTTTAAAATTTTCTTCTTCTTTGATCCTTAGTTGATGGGTCAATGCAGGATCATGGGGGTCCAAACTAGGCCCTTAAGTGGCAATGAAATTCAAAAAAATAGTTAGGCAACTTGAAATAAAAATTTGAATAAGTTATTAACATAATTTGAAAAATATGTAAGAATAGAATTTGTAGAAAATTGAATTTAGTTTCTAAGATACTATTCCTTTTTTAGAAAAAAGTAAATCTATTTGGTGAAGATTTAAAATTTCAATGTAGTAGTACTAAATTTTTAGGAAGAAATAAAAAGCAGGTGTATTTCTGACCAACCTAAGTACAAGAAAAAAAATATATTTATTTGAAACTTTCAATATAAGTAGAGGACACATGCTTGAATGTGCCACATTTTTTCATATTTTTTGCAAGTAAATAATTAGTTATAATTTTTTTATTAGAACTTTTTAAAAATATTAAAACTTGTTTTTCTGACCACCATTTAACTTGGTCAAAAATTTATGAAATTCAATTTTTATTTGTCTTATCCTATAGTATGGGAAGCATAGAATGTGTTGCATCTTTCAAATTCAAAAAGTGTGAAATCATTTAAGAATTATAGATTTTTTAAATTAGCCTATCAATCAGGACTTTAGTCTGAATCTATGTATAAAATCAATAATAATTATCTATTTAATTCCAAATAAGGCATATCTTATATTTTTAGAAATCTAACAATTTTCTCAATAAACCCTTTTTATTTCATCAAATTCGGATTAAAAAAGGTCGTCAACCACTTTTTTATCATATCGCCACTTTTTGGACCCCCATGATCTTGCACTCACCCTGATGATAACTGGAACGCAGATCAATATTTGAAATCACTGCCGCTCCTCACATTTGATCGAAAAGATCATCGATACATGGAAATGGGTACTTATTATTTATCATAGCTTTGTTAAGAATCCAATAATCTATACATAAACATAGTGTACCATCCTTCTTTCACGAAGATCACTGACACTCCCCAAGGTGAAACATTGGGTCTTATCAATACCTTGGACAACAACTCTTCCAACTATGCCTTAAGCTCCATTAATTCTATTGTGGTCATCCTATAAGGTACTTTGGATATGGGTTATGAACCTAGTACTAGATCGATATAGAAATTGAATACTCTCTTGGGAGGTAATCTAGGTAGTGTTGTGCATATTTTTCACACACGCCCCACCGAAGGTAGGGACCCCCTCTTTTTCACTCCCGATGAGTCATTGTTTCTCCTTATGGGTTGTTTTTCCCTCACCTCAATTTGTGTGCCCCTGTCTTAGAGCCTACGTTGGTCACATGCCTTAGAATGATTAAATTTCCCTTGAACAGATTCACCTACCTGATTTTCACCAAATCATTTGCCCTTGCGGGCTGGGTCTTGTGGGTTTCCCTTGCTCTGTCGCCTGGCATCCATCTGGCCCTGTAGACCCGCATTCATGGGTCTCCTCTTCTTGTTTGTCATTGTGTTCTGTCATTTTCCTATGCCAAGCCTCAACATCCTTCCACAGGGTGGGTCACACATCAACCTTTGCCTCCGCGTCCCTCAAGCCCCGCAGACCCTCAATTTTGGATCACCTCATGTGGGTCGCTACTCATGTTTCACCACTGAGTAGTGACTAATGCCCAACTTCTGCCCACATGGTGGGATCTGCACTTAGTTTCTTCATCTGAGCCTTGACCAGGCATTCAAACGAGCATGGATTTCCACATCTCACCTAACCTGAGTCCATCATACCAAGAAATCAATGCATGCCATTAATGGAAATTAGCCTATAAACGTTGCTCCCTGACCTTCATTTTACCTGGGGCATTTGAATCTGAGAGAGAAATGTAAAGTCCCCCCTTCCTTTTTCCACCTTTTTCCTTGTTCCTACTGACTTGGTCCCTGCTCACTTGATTCGCTTTTTCCTTCATTTTTTGACTTTGGGGACAAGTTTCCTATGGATTTAGGATGTTTTTGTGATGCCTAAGTGAACTGCCAAGGTTTCATTAAGTTTTCTGAAGTTGCAGAAATTTCATTGCAAGTCACCATCCCTCTATGGCCATTTTAGAACTTTCCTTGCGGGCTGCCATCCCTCCATTGTCGTTTCAACACTTTCCTTGTGGGTCATCGTCCCTTTGTGGCCATTTTGGAACTTTCTTTACAAGTCGTCGTCCCTTTGTGGCCATTTCAGAATTTTCCTTGCGGGTCGTCATGTGCAGGTCATCGTGTGCTCATTATTGTTTTTAAAAGGGCGGTGACCCTCCAACTTCCCCCTTGCAAATCTCTGCATTTTTGAAATGGGTGCAAACTTCAAGTTTTCATTATTTAGGGACCATCAAATGAATGTCTTCACATGCCTAAATAGGTTTGTATCAAATTTTCCATGTGTTAAGACATTGCAAAAATCCTTGTGGGTTGTCGTGTGTGAGTCGCCGTATGCTCATTGTCGTTTTCAAAAGGGTGGCGAACCCTTTGACTCTTGCATCCCAAATTTCCACATTTTTCAAAATGAGTCAAATCTTAAGGAAATAAGTCTTGGCACTCTTTCTACCCCTATTTCCACGTGCTAAAATTGAAAAATCTCAAATTTACTAAGTTTTGTGAAGTTGTGGAACTTTCCTTGTGGGTCATCATCCCTCTATGGTTGTTTCATAACTTTCCTTGTGGGCCACCATCACTCTGTGGCCATTTTGGAACTTTCCTTATGGGTCATTGTCCCTCCATTGCCATTTCAAAACTTTCCTTCTGGGTCATTGTCCCTCCGTTGTCGTTTCAGAACTTTCATTGTGGGTCGTTGTCCCTCCATTGTCGTTTCAGAACTTTCCTTGTGGGTCGTCATCCCTCTGTCATCGTCCACAGGAATTCCTTTGTGGGTTGTCGTGTGCGGGTTGCCTTGTGCGCAAGGTAATTTTTAAGGCTGACTGACCCTTAACTTCCCCCCGCATTGTAGACTCTGCACCTGTTGCACTCCTTTCGCTGTCAATCAACGATGAAGCCTTCATGACCATCTTGAGTTGTGCATTTTATAGATGTTATCAGTGATCCCAGACTTAAGGTTCAAGATGGTAAAACTACCAAATCAAGCGCTTGTGATTCTTCCCCTGCAGAAGGTTGTACACCGTCCGCCTTGTGTCGACCTACCATCTGCCTTGCGTTCGTCGTTTGTCTGCCTTCCATCCGCCTTGCATCAGCCTTGTGTTAGCCTTACGTCTGCCAACTGCCCCCCATCTGCCCGCCATCTTCCTTGCATTTTTTGGTCGTTCGTCATCTTTCTTTCGTCTACCTTGTATCTATTGTTCGTCTACCTTGCATCCACCCACCACCCGTCATCTGCCTTCCGTCCGCCCGCCACCTGTTGTCTGCCTTTTGTCCACCTGCCGCCCCCGATCCATCGTCCGTCATCCATCCACTATTCGTCATTCGCCTTTCCATCATCTGTCCATCATCCGTCATCCTTTTTGCCTAGGGGAAACCTACACCCTTGGGCCCACATTTATGTTTATGGTCCAAATGAGCTCCACATATGAATATTATGATCTTTTAATGATGCATGGGTGGATCTAACAAGGAGTTTGTAGGATTTGATTAACATTTTCATTGATTTGCGTATGAAAGCACTTACTACACTTCATGTATGCAAGATTCATGGAACCTACAATGGGTCCATCGGGGAGGCCCATTGAGAAAGCTTAACAAGGAAAAACACATTGCTCCTATCACCATTCATTTTATGCTCAACTTTCCTCATAGCACCCATCAACAGAGTTGGCATTACAAGGAGTCCTATGTTAAGGAAGTTAGTGACAAAACTGCAAAGGGTGACCTTCAAATGAACACTTGAAGGAGTTGTTTTATTTTCCACCAAATGATGATGATGGTCACGAGCTTTCTATCTAGATCAAAAGCAGTATATCTACTTCTCAGAAACACCAATTTGTAAAAAGGATGCACTTAATTGGTTGAAGGATACTACAAATGCACCAATAAGAAGGCAACTTTTGAATAGTTTCAACTACAGCAAAAGGGCAATCAGCCAGAAGACAAAATTGCTATAGTGATTGGCCACTAAAAGACAAAATAGCCTGGAAAAGAAAAAGCTATATTTTAAATTGTTGAATATTGTGGGGTAGGTGAAACCCTAGTGTAAAGAAAATCTTAGCCACACAATGAAAATTAATCCTAGCCATTCATTTGGGCTTTGGAAAATTATAAATAGGGGTTTCCCCTTCATTTGTAAATGGTTGGAGAATTGGTGTAAAGGCATTTTGCAGCAATAGAAAGCAACATTGCATGATTTATGGGTGTTTCTTTTGACTTTGTTCATTATGCATGCATGGCTCTACTTCCATGTTAGTTTTATTGTTAGTTCTTGGATGGCTGTTATAATGATGTTGTTGTTATAGTATTTGATGAGCTTTCAACCCATACTCTTAGCACTTGTTGATGACAAGTTGTTGTGCAAAGTTAGCCTGGGCTTCTTTATGCCATTGTTGCAACCTAGTTCAATTACATGTTCATGATGTGTATGTGTAATCTCAAAATCAGAAGACCTTAGAAGATTGCATTGGTTTTGTGTAGCTATAGGCTTCTCTTGGTCAAGAAAAACTCAGTTTTAGGAAGCTTGTCTACTGTAGCAGCCACCATTGTTACTGTTCATTCATAGCTTAGGTCTAGGAACTTACTCTTTTCCCTGCTCTTTTGACCTTTTTTTAAATAGTAACCTTAGCCAAGGTTCATTGCACATTGTAAAGCCAAATCTAATGATGAAATGGAGTTCTAGACTGTTGTTTTGAACCTACAACAATTGCACATCAATTTCTACTTCTTAAGAACTTCATTTTTGGAGCCAACTTCCCACGCTTTGTAACTCATTCATAAGTCTTCCTTGTGATTCCAACAAATCATATGAATCAACTGAGGTATTCCAAGCACTATCAAGACCTAACACCCAAGAGACCTTGGGGAAATTTTCAACAACTTGTTGTTGGAGATTGTCTTTCAAGAGAGGTGATGCACCTATGCATTACCTGTGTTGAGAAGTACAAAAACACCTATCAATAGAACTGGTGCTAGAAGGAGGGCTGGCATGTCAAGGCTACAAAGTTGAAAGTTGGAAGTTGAAAAGAGCACTTTCAAGAAGAAATTTGAGATAAGGAGATCTCTTTTAATACTGAAACTTAAAATCAAAAAAAATTGAAGGCATTTACAAGAGTTGAGCTGAGATGGAACAACATTTGCAAATCAACATCACTCAGCTACATGAAGATTTAAATAGAAGGTTGAAAAGACCATTGTAGCAATTTGCATTGGCAGATAGACGTAGAATTCATGGCACCTGTAGGAACAATGAATTTGGGTGTCTAACATTCTTAGACAAAATTGAAAGAGTTGCAAGGAGAAATTCCCTTTTAGGAAATATACCAGCCCTTGGCTCCCAAAGATTCGAAAGAGGAAATGACTAACATGGAAGCTAGGGCATTTGAAGACCTGATCCAAGAACATTTGAATAGCAAGGATGAACAAATATTGGAAGAGGCACTAATGTCTACAATGCACCACATTTGGAATTCACTTGTTCATCATGTGTGAGCATCATCACTCATGTCAAGGGTAGTCCCAACAATTCAGAGCAGCCAACTCTCAATGAAGAGAATTCATCCCATGAGGTAGGAGAGCTATCAACATCTGGAGGATAGCACATTGAAGATGAACCGAGAAATTTGACACAAGTTAGTGCTGGGACAGTGGACATAAAGGCTGAGAACCAAGAGGAAGAGGTTGAAAGTCTTGGGACAACAATGTACCTTGATGAAAATTTGATTGTAACTAATTTAGAAGGTTTCCCTCCATCGATAAAAAGTAGTCCTCCACTCCAGAAGAGGAGCCATTGGCAGATGATGATGAATCAACAAAGTTTGCAGTAGCGCATGTTGAGGTAGCTCATGAAGATGTTGAAAATCAAAAGGAGCAAGAGGCTGAAATCCTTGGTACAACAAAAAATGATCATGAATGTGTAAGTGAAATTAGATTAGAAGACCTCTCCTTCATGAATGACAGCGACCAAGCATCCATAAATGAAGATTTGGGGGAGTGGGAACAATCATATGTTGTGGTTTTCCACTATCCGACTTGCTTCCCAAGTGATGATGACCCAATGGTGGAAAGATACAACCAACTCATTTCAAAACTATCAAGGGATTGGTCTGAGATGAGATACCAAGTGGATTTGGAGGTGTTGCTACTCCTGAATTGGTGCAGACTTCATGATTCATCACACTCAGAGTTCACATGTGAATTGTGCCAAGAATCCATCGAGCAAGTCAAAGAACAAGTGAGGCAGCCAAGTGCACTGCTCCTTACAATTGCTTCAAGCGATGAACTAGAGGTCCAAGAGCTGGAACCAAGTGATGACTTGGCTGAAAGTGGCCCTCATGAGGATGTTAGGACAGCAACAAAATAAGAACAATGTGGCCCCAAGCCTCCAAATGATGGAGCAAAACACATGGGAATGTTGTCCATCAGTCATGAAGGATTTTTTCCTCTTGAAGAGCACTTGTACTTGAGAGATGATAGGCTATATGGAGGACTTTCAGAGGTAGATCGCTCATCATACATTGATCCTCTTGATGGGCCAGTGTCCCTTGTCACTTTCTTCCCACTTGGAATTGTGCCACAAAGGCATAGCGACACTGAGGAAGAGTACATTACAAAAGACAGTGCTAATAAAGGCATACCACCTGAACCTCTGAATAGAGAAACATTAGAGTCTCTAGATTGGGAGAGGAACTCCTTCTCCATCTACAACGATGGTGAACAAGAGGAAGCAAGTGAATTTCATGGTGAGAAACATGAACTGTAGAGAGAAGAAGAAAAAGGCAGGGGTGTTTTGATGGTTGCCAACAAGTATGACACACCTGGCCAACTACAAGATGCAAATAGGAGTCCTATCACCTTGGTCATTATTGATCCTCTTTCACATTCTAAGAGCTACAATAGGAAATATTTGTGCATGTCATGTTCTCATGACATTGAACATCATAAAAATAAGGTCAACACCTAGAAAAGAAGATGGGACAACACACTGCCTTTTGGGGACAACAATCAAGTGGACACTAAGATTGCAGAAGGTCAATGAGATGAAGTGTATCTCATCAAAGGATAGTTGATAGGGGTTGTGGATCCCACACGCGGCTTGGAAGAAGTGCTTTCTGCCCCATCGTCTTAGCCTTGTGTAAGCCTGAGATCAAGGATGTTGCACCATCCAATGCCTCCACCTGAGGCTGCCGATGCAACAATCAATGATGCAGTACTTGCTCTTGACTGTCAAACCCTACCACATCTGCATGATGACATCTAGGTTCTATCTTTCCTTACTCATGTGAATACCTATAGCTGCATTTATCATTTTGATTATGGGAATGAGGGGAGACGAACATGTTTATGAATTAACCATGGGTTTAATAAACCACCTCAATTGCTAATTCTTTCTAAGCCTGTTATTGAATTTGAATGCTACTACAATAAGCTTTATTTTTCTAAATATAAGGATAAATCTACATGGCTTAGAACTGCTCGGTCCCCTGCTTTCAAGTTTCAACTTATGTGGTTAAGAGATTCTTCTTTGCAGGTGCATATGGCTGATTGGTGGAGGAGGGGAAGACCTGCTTTTGGCACTACCATGTATTCCTTTTCTAAGCGACTACAGTATGTAAAATATCAACTTAAAAGGTGGAATAGGCATTACTTTGGCAATATTTTTCATGCTAAGGATGATGCACAAGCTGTCTTGGATGTCATCACTCGGGAGATAAGAGAGTGTGGTCTTTCTAAAGACTTACTCAGGGAAGAGGCCTAGGCTCGGAAAGCTTTGGAGGAGTGTGAGCTGTGTGAGGAAATTTTTTGGAAGCAGAAGGCTAGAGTTGAGTGGTTACGGGAGGGGGATAAGAACACTGCATTTTTCTTCAACTCGGTGAAGGCTAGGAGGCATGGTAATTCTATACCTATTCTGGTGAATGTTAGGGGTGAGCAACTATCTTCCTTGCAGGATATTTCTAGAGAAGCTTCTGAGTTCTATGCTTCTTTATTTCATGAGGACTCTCAAGATGTTACGGAGGAAGAAAACCAAGTTCTGGCTTGTATTCCCTCTTTGGTCACTAGGGAGATGAATGAGTATCTTTTGCAAGATATCTCGATGGAGGAATTAGAGGCTACTATTTTTCAGATGAAGAAAGGGAAAGCCCCAGTTCCTGATGGGTTTCTAGTGGAATTTTATCAAGAATTTTGGGACATCATTAAGTTGGACCTATTGGAGGTGGTGCGTGAGTCTCAGGAAAACAAGCAGATGCTTCAGGCTTTAAACTCTACTTTCCTTGCTCTCATTCCCAAATGTGAAGGGGCAGATCATTTGAATCAATTTCATCCCATTTCTCTTTGTAATGTGGTGTATAAAATCATCTCCAAGCTAATTGCTGAAAGGTTGAAGAAATGGCTCAGTGGTCTTATCTCTGAGGAACAAAGTGGTTTTGTGGAGGATCGCCAAATATTGGATGGGGTGGTCATTGCAACGGAAACCATTCATTCGATGGCATCCTCGAAAGAAAAGGCTATGTTCATCAAGCTTGACATGGCAAAGGCTTATGATAGAGTGAGGTGGTCCTTTTTGCAAAAAATTCTTTCTGCTTTTGGATTTGCTGGGGAATGGATCCAGTGGGTGATGAGCTGTGTTACTTCCACTTCATTCTCGGTGTTGATTAATGGGGAGCCTACTGCTCTTTTTAGTGCTTCCAGGGGTCTTCGTCAAGGGGATCCTATCTCTCTGTACTTATTTATTCTTCTGGCGGAAGGTCTGGGTAGGCTGGTGAAGCGTAATGTAGAGTTGGGTTTGATTCAGGGGTGGAAGTGGGGAAATGACTTGCCTCCTCAGTCACACTTGCAATTTGTGGATGATACGGCTTTGATGGGTCTAGCCAAGATCAGAGAAGCTTCGTGTCTTTGCAAGGCCTTGGATATCTATCTTGCTGCAGCTGGTCAAAGGATTAATGAAGACAAATCCTCCATTTTCTTTTTTAATACTCTGCGACCAATTCAGCAAAGGATTTCTCATATCTTGAGGTTCCAGATTGATTCTCTCCCTTTAACCTATCTGGGTATTCCTATCTCTTATGGTAGACTTCCTAGGGAGCCATGGCAGAATATCTTGGACAAGTTTCGTGCGAAGGTTAGTCATTGGACTCACCGATGGTTGTTGTTTGCTGGACGGGTTCTTTTGCTTAAGTCTGTGGTGCAGGCTCTTCCTATTTATAGGTGCATGTTACAGGTTGCTCCTTCTGGGTTTGTGAAGGAGATGGACTCTCTGGCTAGACAATTCTTATGGGCAGGTAGCTTGTCCTCATCTAAATGGAGCTTGGTTAAGTGGGATGTTTGTAGCCCAAGGCAGGTGGGGGGTCTTGGTTTATGGAAGGTGACTTGGTCTGGGTTAGCTTTGGCTGCAAAGCTTTATTGGAGGTGGTGTGTGGAACAGGATCATAGTTGGGCTAGGATCTTATCCCACAAGTATCTTCCTGGGATTTGTAAGGAGGAGCTTCCCAGATTTCCTCTGATTGGGAAAGGCTCGGTGATTTGGGGAACGGTTAAGAAAGGGGCTGCGCTAATCAAGGAGGGCCTGTTCTGGATTTGTAATAAAGGGGTTGAGGCTATGTTTTGGTCTGATTCTTGGGATGGTTACACACCCATTCTTCGTCAGTACCCTAATTTGGTGGATCTGTCGCAGAGATTTTTGGAGGCCGGCTGGTCTAGAGTGAGTGATTTTAAGAAGTTTGACTTTGGTGGACAGGTGGAGGTGGCTAGGTGGAAGGACCCAGGTGAGTGGCCTGTTCCCAGGTTGGAGGAGGATGGTATTGTGCTTCAGAATATCTTGGCTAGCAGACAATGCAACTCCCTTAGGGATAAGGATATTCTTGCTTGGAGCCCGAACCCTAAGGGTGTTTTTACGGTTGCTAGCGGTTATCAGGAGTTGCTTTCTCGTAAGTTTGGGGGGGTGGAGGTCCCTTGGTGGAAACAGGTGTGGAACAAGTTTTCATGGCCTAAGTGTAATTGTTTTGTTTGGACTCTTGCTTGGAATAGATGTTTGACTTGGGAGAATCTCCATAAGCGTGGATTCCAAGGCCCCTCTTTTTGTGTGGGTTCAGTGAGGAGGATTCTTCCCATTTATTTTTCTGGTGTTCCTATTCTATGTTGCTCTAGCATTGGTGGTGGGGTGTTTGGAAACATCCTTGTGTTCATGCTTCTTCTCTTGTTGAATTCTGGAGTAATCTGGGAAGGCCCCCCTCCCAGGCCTCTTTTCTCCAGATTTTGTGGAACATTGGTCCTACTTTCATCCTTTGGCAAATTTGGTTGGAAAGGAATCATAGGATTTTTCGAGAAGAAAAGTTGATGGCTCAACAGGTTTGGTTCATAATTATTGGGATGTTCCAAGAGACTGTGGAAGCCAAATGTGAAGTGACTCTTCCGTTGGAGAAAAGAGATGATGAGATTGTGAATAGATTGGGGTTACAGGAGTTGACTCCTGGCTCTGTCTGTGTTAGAAGAGGTAGGAGAGTGAAAAAGAAGGTTCAAAGGGTTGGAAGATGGATGCCTCCTCCGATGGAGTTTCTGAAGATTAATATTGACGGTTCCTCTAGAGGTAACCCAGGGCTTGCTGGTATTGGTGGAATTGGTAGGGACTATACTGGTTTAGTCATTTTTCTTTTCTCCATCCATAAGGGGTGGAATTCTAACAACCTTATGGAAGGGCTGGCGATTCTTTGGGCTATTGAATGTGCGTGCGCTTTGGGTTGGCGAAAGGTTATGAATGGTCTGATTCCATATTATTTTAGTTGTTGCTTGGATGGTTGTGATAGTTGATTGATAGATTTAGCTATAGTGGTTAGATAGATTTTGCAGAGGTGCTTACATAATGGGTCTTTGTCAGTGAATGGCGTGATTGTTTGGAAGTCATATTTTGGAGGATTTGGTTATTGTGAGTCTTCTCTTGAGAAGGTTATTGCTCATGTAACTGGTGCCTTAGATGGATTCTTTGTAATTAGATCTAGAGGAGATACCTCCAAGAATGCACTACAAGCAAAATCTTTCAAGAAATTTTGAATAAAGTTCCTCACGTTTGATCATCTATAAGATTCTCTAGAAGTTCCAAAACCATATGATCCAAGGTGAAGTTCCAAGATGAATTCTTGAAAATGGAGGAAATACAAAATTCTTCTTGGGAACTTTGGAAAACCATAATCAGATTTGCTCATCTATAAGGATGGATCCTTATGGAAAACCAAGTTTATCATTTTTTCTAGAATTAAAACTCTTTTCTCCTTCGAAGCTAGAATCTAATAAATACTAGATATCATATAGAAAATTATTCCAAATGAGATTATATGAATAAAGGATCTTGGATAGAGTTCATCTCGGAAGACATAAGAAAAGGCTATCCCTTTCACTTCAAATAAACACTTGCCTATAAATTCCTACAGTTTTAAAAATTTTTTAAAATAGATATCCTAGAAATTTTATTTGCTATCTAAGGTGAAACAATTTTTTTTGTGGCTCTAGTATCAATAAGAATGGAAATAGGTATACCAAACAAAGTATAGAGTTTCCATCAGGGTGATCTAGTATTTTGCTTAATTGTCCACTATAATGATCCTTTTCCAAATGTAGTTGAGGAGGAAAGTTGCCTGTGTTTGATCTTCATGGTTTGTACATTGATTAGAAAAAGGATACCATATCTAAATCATCCTTGAATGGTCCCCTTGGGACATTGGCCTTGAATTACCACCATTCCCTCAACTTTGTTTGTTACTTTTGTTACTATTAGTTGAAGTTGTTTTCAACAATTTTTTGGCTCATTCCAATTATTGTGGGATCCCTTGTCCCCTTTCCTTTTAAATTCCTTCCCCTCATTATACTTCTTTGGAGCTTGATTAAATTGATGCCCACCAAACTTCTTTCAATTCCTCTCTCAGTAGTTCGAGATGGCTTTGAGCTTTTTCTCTTGCTTGATTTCCTTCTCATATACTAGGTCCATAGTGGTCGAACCGTGTGCATCCACCTCACCACCTATTTGGCCATTTAGACCCATAATGAACTTCTTGATACGAAATCGCTCATCTTTTTGGTACATTGGTACGTACCTCAAGAGAGGAGTGAACTTCTCCTAGTATTCATTCACTAAAGAATCTCCTTGTTTCAAATTTGGGAAATCAATGAGCTTTTGATCAAAGAAAAGTTGGGGTAGCCACCTCTTTTAGAAAATATCAATAAACTCATTCCAAGTTAGCTTTAAGGAACTGATACCAAGTTCCATATTCTTATTCATCCACCAGATTAGAGGCTTCTCTTGCTAACTGGAAGGCTCCCCAAATAGCTTTAATGTGACCTCTAAATAGTTCCTGATTTCAAAGTACTTCTCCATTTGAATTAATCTCTTCTATTCATTCTTGCCGTTTCCAGCGATTTTGATTTCTTTGAGGGATTTTTCCAAACAGCTCACGAGCCTTGCTTATGTGCCATGTTTTGCATACATGTCAAGCAAGGCATGCTTGCAAGCTATAACATCTGCTAGAATCTCTTCTGTAACTTTTGGTCTGGATTTAGTTCACTCCTCCCCACGGGAAGGCTTATCTAAGATTGAGGTGATGAAAATATGGTAATTGGGTGCTTCTAGAAGTTGGCATTCATAGGATGCGTTCATTAGCCCTGGTATTTAATGGAGACTATAATTGGATGGGTCTTTGATTTTTTCTCAAATTTCAAAGGGTTCAGGTTTGGTAGTTTGGTCAATATAGGTCAAATATCGAGTTCCTTGGCCATATTCATCATCCATTGAAGTCATCCTATTCTTCCATCATTTTTAAAGTTCATAAGTCAGGAAAAACTCAAAGAAGGGAATTTCTTTATTTGTCTAAAGTACCACTTTAATATCTAGTTTAGAGAAAATGCTCATAAGAGTCTCATATAGGTAAAAAAAAGAATGAGAAATAAACTGGTTAAATTGAGTGAAAAACAAAATATTAATTCAAGGAAAGACAGTGCATGTTACGATAAAATGTGATGGTAAAATTTTATCATGGATGTCAAGACATAGAAAGGATAATATATATATGTGAAAATAATGACAAAACCTAAATAAAATTCAATGGTCAAACCTTCAGTTGTATACAATAAAATTTCAATTTCATAAGTAATGTAAATAAATAAATTATATTCAAACATAAATAATCTAGGAATTTTAAATAATGGAATTAAAGAAAGGTAATTATTTGCTAAGAAATGATGAAATACATAATAGAGATATGCATAAAATTGATTCTTAAAATTTCCAACAGGCTCTAAAATATTGATCAATAAAACTCTGTTAAACACATGATAAAATGTGAAGATAAAAATATTACATTAGAACTGTAGGGTATATGAAGCCTAATTCTTCCTATGGCCGTTTATTTTCTTTCTTAGAGACTCGGACTTTTATTTTTGAACAATGAAATTAAATAAAACCTTCTTGATGAATATGTATGTTGTAGCATAAGCATAAAAGTAAGAACTGCTGCTACAATGGGAAAAAAGGTCAATGATCAAATGATAATCATAAAGATAGATCATATCTCATAGAAGTCGGTGGAGGAAGTTAATGTAGTGGGTATAAAGATTGTTGCACACTGTGCCAAAGGCATTTGCAACTAATCTCTTCTACGCATATCTTGCAATCATTACATTCCAGCGACCAAATTTCTTTGAGGGATTTTTCCAAACAGCTCACGAGCCTTGCTTATGTGCCATGTTTTGCATACATGTCAAGCAAGGCATTTGCAACTATAACATCTGCTAGAATTCTTCTGTCTTTTGGTCTGGACAGATTCACTTACACGGGAAGGCATACTAGATTGAGGTTAGAATGGGTGCTTCTAGAAGTTGGCAATGGATGCGGCTGGTGGTGCTTTCATGGGCTCCATTTAATTTTTTTTGGTTTTGGTCAATTTTCTTCTCCATTCTATTAATGTCTGTCTGTAATCTCATCTTTCTTCTCATCCCTTTCTGCTAAACAGTTTTGTGAAACTGAAGTTTTTTCTTTATTTGTTAAAGTTCTTTTCTTTTATGAATTTTGATTTAGTGGCCTGGGTCAATTTTTCCCTAACTTTTACATGGTCTCATCATTGCATGCTTTGGTTTTGTAAGTTGGATCGAGTGCTCTACGCAAGTGCGGTACATTTTCATGTCTTCCTAATAAGGAA
This sequence comes from Sequoia sempervirens, assembly GCA_007258455.2. Taxonomy (NCBI): domain Eukaryota; kingdom Viridiplantae; phylum Streptophyta; class Pinopsida; order Cupressales; family Cupressaceae; genus Sequoia; species Sequoia sempervirens. The sequence continues at coordinate 102,705,377 of VDFB02000363.1, read as the reverse complement.
AAAATTGAAGAATGAATTGTTCTGAGAATATTGAATGGGCTGATGTTTTAGCTTAAAAGTAATAAAAACATAGTCAAAGGAGCATGTAAAATTTTAAATTAATATTTTAGTATGTATTTAATTTGAACCCAAGACTATAATATGGGGAAAAAAAAGGAGTACTTTGTCATTTGAAGCTTGGACTGTTTGAGCTCATCCCATTCAACTAGCATTAACAAAATATTTAGCTAGGAACTTCTTAGGAAGAAAAGCAATTCTAAGATGTACTTTTTTAAGTGTGTTAAGGAGATAGGTGTGTTTTAAAATAGAAGGAAATCCCATCATCTGGACATAGTATCCCACCATGATAAATAACTTTTATGTAGAAATTTTAGGCATCGGATAAGCAAAAGATTAATTGTGCATAAGAATTGCATGGAAAAGAACAAGAGACTTAGAAGATGCTGGAAAGCATTGTGAGACTTGGTTTTAAAGCTCTTTTGCTTGAAATATTTAAGCTAATGAAAATATTTCGTATTTACCTGCAATCTACAATTATTATATCACGAGTTACCACCATTGCTTCCATTGTTTAGAATGGGCTAAGTTTTATATTTGAAAAGAGGTACTCAATACGCTTCATTCTCGCAACTACTTTCTCTCTATCTAGTTTAATAGCATTTGAAATAATATAAAACTCTTGAAAATGGTTATAACCAGTGAAAAACAATATGAGATTCCATAAAAATGTTTAATTTTATTTCACTTTTGTCTATCAAAATTTTATACCTCATCAGGCTAAAACATTTTGGTAATCATCTTCCCTAAATCATTTTGGAAATACCATAAATAAATATAATGTTTTTGAAAGAGGAAAAAATGTGTTTTACAGGGACCCGAAACCACAAAGTTTACAAACAATAGATAAGATCGTTAAAAACACCAAAAGCAGAAAGGTTGTTAAAACAACAACAAGGCAAGTCCACAACCACCAAAAAAAGCCAGTGAAGGCTACAAAACCAAAATACTAGACAAAACGCCAGCAACAACTAAATTTGGGCCTTTAATAACTTCGTAGTCTCAGCTTCCAAATCGTTCATATCCTGAACCCCCTTCTTTAAAATATGAACCATCTAGGTAGTAGGAGGTTCTTTCCTTTTAAGGTTTGCACGGGTCCTTTTCGAAATACCTTGGTCCTCGTTCTTGCTTTTATCCTTATTCTCTTCCAGGTCAACGACCAGCAAACCCTGTTGCATTTTTTTCAACTTTTCAGACATGGCATTGATGATGATGGCATTGTGCCTAGCCATTTTATGGTTTTGTTCCACAACAGTTTTCATGTTATTTTTTATTTTGACCATTTCAGCTTCCAGAGTCTTGTACTTATCCTTAGTGTCACCTTCTCTTGTTCTAGTGTTGTTCTTTTTCTGTTTTCCTTCTTCGTTGCTAAGAGCGGCCAACTTTAGTTCCAACTCCTCCGACTTGCTATACAAAGCCCTATTTCTTTGATTAAGCTCATTAATTTCTTGATAGGCCCATTTCAAAACCTTGAAAATGTCACCAATGCCATTTCTTGTAGAGACAAGAATATCGCCAGACTGAGCCCGGTCTAGGAAGAGGTTAACATCATCTAGGTTGGGGGGGCTAAGAAATCTGGCAGCATCAGCTCTGAAAGAGGCAGGAGGGGAGGGCACAAAATTTCTACTTGCTTCAGGGTTCTCAGCTTTATCCTCTAAAGAGTCTGCAGAGTAGGAGACCAACTTGTTGGCAAGGGAGCCCTTGAGAACATGATTCTTTAAAGGGACTGGGTAGTCGAGGTAGGTCTCAGGGTTAACTTTAGCAAGTTGGGGTTTTCTAGGCTGGGTTTTCTTACCAGAAATCTCAGAGGACAGGTGGGCTTCAACAATTCTTTCCTAGAAAGGCTGATTCTCTAAACCCCCACTGTCTGTGTCATAGTCCTCAGATGCCAAGGAGGCAATAGGTTTGGATAAGGCCAACTTGCTTTGATAGTGTTCATATATTAACCTAATAAAACCAGGATGAAGAATAGGGTACTTCCTGGGATTTTTCTTATGGTCCTCAATGCTGTTACTCAACGAACATAATAGATAATGAGGTAGAGAAATATGTACCTTATGGCGGAAGTGGTTAAGAATAGAAAAATGATGACCATAAACTCTAGTGAATCTCCCGTCTAGGGTGATATACTCTATGTAATAACATGAAGCACCTTTCTCCACAATGCCTTTATGGTGTCAATTTTGAAATAGTTGTTAGAAATTTTAACCAGTTTTAATTTCTCTTTATCCTTCTTTGGGAATCTGATTACCGCCTCATCAGAAAACCTTCTGTCACGATAAAACTTCACACCCTCGGTAGACATTCTAGTCACTTCCCCTATAATTTCACCATTGTTCTAGTTCTTCTCAAAATAGTCTATGGCCATAGTATCAAGCCCATGAAGTTTTTCCAGAAATGGAACCAGCCCATCTTTAACAATCTTCTTCCAGACCTTATCATTCCTCGTGTGTGCACTCATAGCTTTTTGGCTCAACTCTTTTCTTGTCCCCCCCCATTTTTTGTTTGCACCTTATTGCAAACTCTACCAACGCTGAGCACCTGTTGCAGATTTACACAACCATTCCAATGTACCCACAAAGTGTGCCGCTTTTTCTTCCCAGCTAAGTAATATGATGCGGCCCCATCAAATCTCTTAATTTCGATGTACTTAGCCCCTTTCCCTTTAATCATTAAATATATTTGCCTCTTTCCCATGCGTAACATCATAATCTAGTAAGGCTCTGACTTCAGCTCTCAAGTCCCTACAGTTCTGCCAAGTGTTCAATCCTTGCTTCCTAACCTTTTCATTTGTGAAGTAATCCGCTAGGTTGTTAGCTTCCTTGTAGATGTGAGATACTTTTTCTTTATCGAACTTGTCAAGAATAGACTTTTCTTCATCAATCCAATTCTTTATCGACCAAGAGGGGGGCGTACTTCCTAAGAGACAATCAATGATATTTTTAGAATCCCCTTCTAGCCATAAATTTTTTATATTCAAATTATGAGCTAACTTTAAGACTTGAAAAGCTCCTTTAGCCTCCGCCACATGGTTGGTTTGATGACATAGGGATATGGCCACAACCACCATAAAATTACCATTTGAATCCCTTAACACACCTCCACTTCTAGCCATGCTTGGATTGCCCTTCGCAGCACCATCAAAGTTTCCCTTATACCAACCGTTTGGAGGAAAGGTCCAACACAAACCCTCCCTACTTTTCTTGGCTGGCTTGGGAGCTAAAGAAACGTCCACTTTAATATTCCAATCCTTTTCTATCATTAGATCATAGGGAGAGCACACCACTACTTCAAAGTTAAGAGCTTTTTGGGGAATCACATTGAAGTTTTCCTTTATAAGCCTAAATTTTTTCTCAAAGACGTTATTCTCTGACATCTCCTTATCCCTAAAAAGTTTGTTATTACGTTTTTTCCACACTCCCTAAACAAAAAAAGGGAATATAAAGGCCCATAACCTTCGAATGAAGGGATTAAGAGTAGGGGCTTTCCATTGTAAAAAGAAATCTTCAATGGTTTGGGGGAACACCCAAGAGATATTCTAGAGGGCTAATAATTTTCCCCAAATAATGGAAACAAACAGATAGTGGAGAAACAAGTGGTTAGAAGACTCCACCTCACACTTGCAGAGGTAACATCTATTGGGGATTTGAAATCCCCATTTACAAATATTGTCCACCGTAAGCACCTTATTCTGAAGCATAATCCAGAAGAAGATATTGACTTTAGGAGTTAGATGTTTTATCCACGCTTTTGACTAGAAAGGAGGGGGAGCTTGAGAAAGGGACAACAAAGAGACAGCCAAAGAGATAGAGTAGTTACCCGAAGGGTTGTCCATCCAAACAAGAATATCATCCTGCTGAGTCTATCCCATACTTACAGTCGTTAAAGTGGATTGAAGCTGAGCCAACTCCTGACTAATCACACATAAGTTCACCCAGTCTCCATCATACCAATAATCCTTGACAAGCTCCCCGAAAGCAGCTTTGCATAACTCTGCCATCTATTGAATATTTCAATTTTGATGAGGGGTTCCTTAAAAAGTCATCTATCCTCCCAAAATCTGGCTTGATTGCCACTTCTAATGTGACATCCTATCCCTAATTCCAATTTTTTTCTACCAGCAATCATATCATTCCAACAAGCTGAAGATACTAACATTAATTTAATTGTGAACCTACGTTGAGTTAAATTAAGAAGCTAGAGATCATGTTTTCATACTAGGCTTAGTTAAGGGTAAATAATAGAGTGCAAATTAGATTACATGACTATTTTAATTTGAATGCACTAAATCAAGAGTTAATTGATGGGATTGGTTTTATTGTGCATAAACTTTGAGTGCATATGAAAAGATTTTTGTTTTCTATCTATTCTTGAAAGTATTTTTCTTGGACAAAAAAAAAAAATTAAAGAAAAATCATTTTTTTTTGTGTGAAATTGCTTTCAAAAGTCTATTGTTCTTTCATTAGTAGATTTTTACATATTTAAGATATTTCCAAAGGATTTCTAGGTTATGAACATGTCACTTTGAGCTTTCCAAAACATCTGACAATTTTGAATTTGATTTAGATTTGATAAAGTTATCACAGTTTTAAAAATGCTGCTACAACTGTTAAATTCAAAGACAAACAGGCTGGTTTATTAGTGGATTTGATTTTCCTTTCTTGGTAATTATTTTCATGATTTGTGTAGCAGTGATATATGTGATAACGGTTTTAGTGTATTGATGTCTTAAGTTAGATATATATGAAATAGCAATTTCTTGCTACGATTAATAGACTAGTTTTAGAGTTGGTGAATAAAGAACAGCTAATACTTAAATTTATTTAGTTCTATTCTTTTAAACATTATTTTAGAACTTATTTTATGAAAATTTTAGTTTGGTTTACTTGTCAAGTTTAGAGCCTTTATCTTGGTTTGATTGAAGATTATGAATTGAGCTATCACAACATAAAAATTAAGTTTGTATTAGTTATTGTCATATGGTTAATTTGAGTAAGTTTAGGAATTTAAGAGATCTCAGAGAGATACTTTCTTATTCAATTATGAATGGAAAGATTCGTATATAGATTAACACTTTTTTTTATCTGATTGAAGTTTGATTAGGAATGTGGCATAAAATAGGTTATTGGATTTTGTTAAGAAACTTGTAGAAGTTAATTGGTTTTTCCATCTTTTATGCATAGATTTGTAAATGTCTCATTGTCAATTATAGTATTTAAGTTAAGGAGTATTCACATTGTTTATTTTAGTTGTGTAATTATCAAATTTTGTTAATTTATAAGTTTTATTTCATTACATAACCCTAGATATATCTTTCAATCATTTTTTTTGGTATCACTATGAATTAAATTGATACACAATATTGATGGGAAATCATATAAATATTTTTGTTCAAATTTATAGGTAGGATATTTTATTAAGGATTATGGTTGATATGGAGTTGAAAAAAAACTTAGGCATTATTGTGGACACTTAATCTAAAATATTTGAGCATTGTTGTTTGAATCTTAAGATAATAATGAAATAGGTATAGTATCTAATTTTTCCCTTTCTTTTTTACATTATCTATTATCAAATATTGGTGTAATTTTCAAATCCAACCAATTTAGAGGAATATGGTAATATGTATCATTTACGAGATAGATTGGGTATTTAATATTTTGATTATTCTTAAATATTTATTGTAACCATCTAAATTCACATAACATGCCTTATGATGGATTAGACAACCATCATATGCTCCCACCTCACCATCTAGAATCTTGATTGTATGCATGAGAATTTTGTGTGTCATTTGGGTTATTTTATAAGAACTATTGGTAGGTCCTATCTTTATGTTGGTCATCATCCTTAACCTGGAAATATCCTTACCTACTATTTTAGTGTGGAGAGGTGTTAGTGGTTTGTGACTGAAGTTGTTGTTAAGCCATCCTTGCAACCTAGAGATTTAATTCCATGTTATCCAACCATGTGGGAGATGGTTGAAGTCCAGTTGTCGAACTACAATTCCTCTACGAATTATATACGTAGGCAAGGCCATCAGAGACAAGCCCCTGAGGAATTAGGTCAAGCCCTTAGGACTGTTTTGTTTCTGAGTCATTATTTTAGACTTGTCTTTTACCCCCAACATTGTAAACTACTATTGATTTATATATTGATCGTTTGTGTGTGCCAAGTCATATAGACCTTGCAGGAACATGTATTGGGAGCAAGGAAACTTTAGTATGATTGAATGTAAGAGGTACATTAAGTCGACCCTAAATAAATAGACTCCAATGTTAAAAATAACTAGTAAAACAATTTTATCCTTTCTTCTAATTAGTGAGATCATTGACTATAATTCTATGTAGTGGATTATGTTGTTCTTGTCTTAAAAGTAAAAAAAAAAAGTTATTGCAAAATTAGTTAAGATTGTTACAGTTTTTTTAGGATGTTTAGTGTGTAGATTTTAGGGCATGAAAGAATGATCGATAGTCTCAATATCACTTATCCAAATGGCGTTGTCATGATTGGTTCCCTCAATGGTACGAACAAGGGCTTCTCTTTCCTTCTTGGGCCGTAGGTAACACTCATTTCCAATCACTAACTTCCTAGCAGTCATCTTGAGACGCACAATCTTGGCACAAGAATTTCCAAGAATTAGACTCATAATGTTGGAGGGGAAAATATAGCGATCACATAGGTTCCAGAGCTGAACCTAGTAGCTCTGATACCACATGTAACATGCCCATTGTTTTACTCAAAAATTTAACTATGTTTTAACCTCAAGTAAATAAAATATAATGATAATAATTAAGCCATAAAAATTTTCTTTTCAAATATAAAGATAACATGCACATTTGAAATAAACATCGTCATTCCAAACTTTTCCATTGCATTATATCAAAGTATTACAACTTTCCATTGCATTGATTTCATACTATATAATTTCATGATAACATTTCACTTTTACAATTTTCTATAGTAATGGATACAAAAATACATACAAGGCTCCTAAAAGCTTATTGGTAATAGATATATGAATGGTCCAGGTCTCCTCCATCAAATCTTTGTCGCCTATTGATGAGGAGAAGCATCACTCAAGTGATTTTCCGCCAACCATGGACTTATTGCGGTCCCCCGCACATCTACCTAACTAGTAAGATGACCCTCCCTTTGACGAAGAGATTGGTTTGGTAACCTCATAATAATAATGACCTTCCCTGAGCTTGGTGTTGTGTCCTACATATCTAGATCTTTCATACAATGGCTACAACATACACATATGACATTCCTTACCTAGTATGTAAACCTAGATCACAGTGAATTGACAATGTAAATAGTGGCAACTTACACTACTTTGGCCAAAGTATTCATCACCCAAAATTTAGAGTGGATGTCATATACTTCACCCACCTTCCTAGCTCAATTTGTATTTACCATTCATAACCTATGCATAGGATATCCATGCCATGGAGTAACCTTAACCCTAGGAATAACCTATAACCTCTTAAGTACACTATGACACTTCTAAGTAAATCAAAGTAATTCTAGGACTAAACTAAGTTAAGCATTAGCTATATAATCTCTTTCTTAATATGGTATTTAATACTAATATAAACACTCATTCCTTAATATGGAATATATACATACACTTAAATAATAACGATCCCTAGACTAGGTACATCAAGATTCTTTCACTTTCACATAAAGAAGAGAATAGCCTTTCCATAATAAACAACTAAACAAATTTCCCAAACAAGGCAACCAAAGACGCACAATCTTTTCAAAATCATATAAAGCATAAAAGAGTAGAAATCAGTGTTCCTGTATATGCAAAGTTCCAAATGATCAAACTGGATTCCTTGCTTAGCCTACCCAAAATCAGCAAGCAACTCCCAACTAGATCTCTCTTCCTTTCTCCAAAAACTTACTCTCAAAACTTAGAAAAAATAGAATGATAACAACTCAAAAAATATGCATCAAGAGTGCATAATGTGTCCCATTTGAGGGAGAAAGCACCTCTATTTATACACCAATGTGAGCAACTATAGGCTAGAAACTAGCTCTCAAAGATGACACTTCTCAATCAAAAAGATCGACTCAACAAGAAGAAAGAAAGATGACATATTCTTAAAAATTGACTCAAAACAAAAGCATAGGCAGCCGCCTCCTTTAATGGATAGTAGATTATTTACTCTGAAAAGCAAGGTTAAAAACTCTACAAGTTGACTTACTTCAGACAACATTACTCTTGACTTATTCTTTATTTCCTTCTTTACCTCATTCGGTAGAGACAAACTCATAGCAAACTTCTAAATGGAAGCTATATTCATATTTTGGTGCCACATAATAACATGCGCCCCTATTTTGGTGTTTGTTGTTTGAAGGTTAATTCAAACATGGTTTACACATTATATTTCTCACAACTTTGATAATGTTGACTAAGTCTTAGCATTCATAAATCTGATTTATGTGCTTTAACTTAATCAATGTTTTTATATGTTTTACACAACACTTTATTCATTATACAATGTTACTATCATTTGTGGCATCCTTTATTTGTTGCGCCATGTATTATCATATGTATTGTGCTATATACTACGCACTTTATAAATTCTTCTAGCGCTATTAGAATGTATATATATATATATATATATATATGATATAATATATATACAGACATTGACTTATATGATTATATAATGTTCTATTTGATATTTAAAAATATATACATATATTTTCATATTCTGTATAATATTAATATATGAATATATAGATATATAAATGTTTATAAATATTAATATATATTTTTATGTACATTTCCATTAACGAATACATATGCATACATTAATATTTATATATGTACATATTATATATATATATATACACATTATATATATATATATATATATATATCATCACCTCATAGTTAAAACACATATATTTCTAAACCCATCGATTGGCATGTATACACAAAGTGTACACACACGCACACATATATATGTCACCTTTTTCCAATCGATATTCCCATGCATATGAGTAATCCGTCCATGAGCATGTGTAGATACATCTATCTACATATGCTCATGCACGTATTTACTCATGTGTATGATTTTATCATTGATAAATACATATATGCATATATATACATTTTATGTATATATCCCATCAATTAAATAAAAACACATAAAGAAGAACTCACACATTATAAAGAGACTCAAACACTTCTAACCCCAAAACAAGAATGTACATGGATAAAACCACAACCTAGTCTAATCAAGCACAAACATAACTAAAAGTAACTTACTATTCCCAAGCTATTGACCCGACTCGACCAAACTAGAAGTAAGTGTGTGAAAGCTCAGTTAGGTCTTATTAAGGGTTATTAGACCAAGTTCTTCTCCTGAGTGATGCGTACCCTCTCTTTTAGAGGCTTGATTTTATTCATGCATCCATCTTAGTACATTGCAATAGTATTTAGCTGAAAACAATACATTCATTTGCATCATACATTTCACAATCAGAATCATTATATAACATCAAATTGAATCAAATATTTATTCTTCATATTTCCAAAATACATAAAGCATAAATACATTCAATTAAAGAATTTTCATACAACTAGGTAAAATTAAATAAGTAGTAACACAACGGGGTGTAACACTTTCTTACCCCCAATGGCAGTTTTGGGAGTTTGATAATATTCTGACTCAAATTAAGGAGTGGTTGGCTAAGGACCAATTGAGAGGGGCCTACCCTAATTGATGATGGTCTGCATCTTTTTACTTTGTTTGTTGGGGTATTACTTTATTTAAGGTATGGGTCAGTTGAATCCTGTCCCATTTTGAATTTGAATTTGAATTTGAATTGCAATGTTCAGATGATGACGTGCCATAAAAGACAAGGTCCAACTCAGATGGTGAGGTGTACCAAAGCGATGAAGAGGTGGAGTATAGGGTGGATTGGATGATGTTACCTTGCTTGCGTATTTTAATCATTTGTGTATATATGGTTTGGCAAAGATCTAATCATCAAATGATAATGACAGGAGATTTTAAGGGAAATTTTCTTGTGACCAAGGATAATTCTAATTATAATGAAAAGGTAAGTACCTTATGGACTTACACTTTTAAATTTATTTTCCTTATGTTATTTATTTAATCACTACTGAGTAGCATGAGGGGAGCCTTATTGACATGACTGTGGATTATATTTCTCCTGATGCTAAGGATCTAAGACTTAATTTAATCATGACATCTAAGCTATGAAGATATTTTTCAATGACTCCTCACATATTTCCTATGCCTTTAATAGTTAGCTATCTTTTCAATAGTTGTTTGGGCTACAAATGGATTTTAATATCCATTATTATCATGTGTAGTGGTTTTTTACACATGGATTATGGGTACTGGAATAATATTGGAAAAATCTAACAAAAGGGTTATCAAACCCCCATCTCTAATAAGACTTTGGTTAAAGACATCTATAGATCCTCCTCAAATTTTAACAACTTTAACATTCTGCTAGCGGATTTTTGGGTTGTTATTATTCTGCTAAAGTCTAGTGATGTCTATATTATTTTGATAACTATTCACTTTTTTCCAATTATTGCTATTGTGGTGGTGGGTAAAAAAAATTTCAATCGTCTCAATTACTATATCACCATGGGGGGTCCTAGGAAGCGATCTAAGCTGCTTTCTTGTGTGTCATTGTAGAAAAATGTGGAGCTATGGAGGCTTTTTGAAGAAGCAGGAATGATTCCTTTCTTCATGTCTATTAGAGGATATAATGACAATATTACTGCCAAATTCTACAACTCGTGGAGATGTGACAAAGTCCAAATTGGTAGTATTGGGTTTGAGGTGTCCCCATGGCTGATTGTTGTTGTGACTGGGTTACAATATAGTGGTCTGAGGGTGTCTAAAATCATAAATGGAAATTACCAAAGGTTTATTGACAGTTTTCTTGAAGGGGATCAAAAGCTCGAGAGGTGCCAGAATGGTTACAATAGGGAATGACTCCCGACCCCTTATGGGGCGGCTTATGTGCATATCATGAAATATTTTACCCTAGAGGGTAGGTACACAACAATTCATGGGTACCACTTTCCCTTTCTTTTCCATATTCATAGAAATGAAAAGATTAATATACATTTCTTTATGTGATCTTCTCTCAAGCAATGCACTTGGCTAAGGGAGATTTGCCTCCCCTTCACTAGGGATTGATTATGTGCCTCTATAATTATGCCTCGGCCATCACCCCATGTCGATTCCTTCTATTGGTAATAACCCCAATGCTAATGTCACCCTTGAGAATCAACTGAAACCCCTCCCTTGTCCTTCTCAAGTCAATACTCTTGGTGAGGGAACCTCTATTAGACCTCCTCCCAAAAAGCCCCCTGTTGTCCCCTCTATTATGAAACAATCCTCTATTAAAGGTCTCCTTATCAAAGGGGACCTTGTTGTTCAGAATGTGAAAGGTAAGAAGAGTAGCTCTAACCCTCCAAGTAACCCCTCAAGAACTAAGAAAAAGGTTTTTGACACTATTGAACCCAAAAATACTAAAAAAGTAACTATTGAGATTAGAGATGAGGATGAACAAGGAAAAACAGACAAATCTAGTAGTGGGAAGGGTGAAAGAAGGTTGGAAAGGCTCGTAGCCAATCGGCCAAGGGTAAAATACTTAGCTTTGAAGAACCTAGTGATGACCCAGAAGAAGACGCTTTAGCCATCATTAATGTGAGAAAAAAGGAATTATCGGTGGTTATGGGTGAAGACTTCTTGGATGACACTGCTAGCAGTGAGGAGGATGAAGAGATGGAGGCTGATGACTAGAATAGGTGGTCAAAGACTCAAAGGATGATGAAGATGAAGGGGTTAAGAAAATTGAAAAAGAAATTGAGGATGTGGTTATAAAAATTATGAAAGATGTGGAAGAGCAATCCATGGATGAAATGGAAGAGGATGTGGAGGATAAAGATAGGTCCTTTGATTTCTATCTCACTCAATTCCAGGAGTTGTAGGATAAAGTGGACAAAATGGACAAGGTTTTCAATAAGCTTACGTCTATTATGTCGGGCATCATGCATATGGCTATCTTTGGTATTTTGAATGGCACAACCAAGGTAAGGAAAGGTTGTAGAAAGATGAACTCATGTTAGGCTAAGGAGGTGCAACTGGATGAGAGAATGACCAGTATGATGGATAAGTGCAACGAGGAGATGGAGCAACTAGTCGAAGAATGGAACCTAATCTGTAATCCCATAAAGTAATTTAGGTCATTAATGTCTCTAGTTTTTAGTTACTGGGCTATGGTACTTTCTAGGCCTGCCTGCCTCTTGTTATGTAGGTCTAGGCTCTATTTTTTTTGTCTTTTGCTTATGGTTGGTTCTTGGATCCTATTATTTCATTTTGGTTAAGGTGGTGATTCTATTGTAGGGTGTTGGTCTATTTTTTGCCCCTACTATTTTATGGTGGTAGTTCTGCTAGCCGGTAGGTCTGGTTTTGTCTTTTGGTTGGGTTCAGAGGCCCTTTCCCCTGCTTCTGTTATCAAAAACATATTGGACCTTCCACCTTTGTTCCAATTTTCAACCAATATTTTGGACTACCAAAGCTTTCAAAGCAATTCAATTGCAACATGATACTAAAAAGTAATTTATATCTCCATTAAAAAAATATATATCTTAATCTATAGTGGTAATGGTAAGAGAAGTATTTGATTTGGTAAAAGAAAAAGAGAAGAAAAATTATTTAGACTTATATATTTTTTTTATTTAAATCCATAAAAATTAAAATACATATCAATATAAAAATATGAAAAAGTAGCATATAACTATATAATCAATGTTTGAGATGGTGTAAATAAATTCCCATAAACTTAAATCGAACTATCATTTACACATCAATTTATCAATAACATTCTTTTTCTTGTTATTTTCCACAAAAACTATGGTATTGATTGTCAATTTACTTGAAATTGTCCTATGAAAAAATTGTGAGAATTATTATAAAAACTAAAACACAATTAATATATATTTGAAAATAAAAATTGTAATTATAAAATAACTCTCAAATAAATAAAATTAAATTATAGTGATATAAAATAACTCTATATAATTGTTTTAAATTCCTTATAAATAAGAAAAAAAAAATCCTTCGAAAAAAATTTATAAAATCTTTAAATAAGTGAAAATGAATAAATTAAATTAATACTCTATTAAAATAAATAGTTTTTAATGAAATTAGCATTTGTCAAAAAAAAATAATAATAATTTTTTTGGATCCTTTCCTCATAATAAATTTTTATCCCTCTTTTAAAAAATAATAATAATAATAATACATATATAGGCAATTTTCTTAAAATACATTAATATGTCATTGATTTTAGATTATTGATGATTAATTAGAGAAATTGTTTTGAAACAATATACAAATTTATAATATTGATTTTAATTGTTAAATGTATACTAATAAAAAAAAAAATTAAAAACTTCAAATGTTGTGTCATATTAACCAATTCTTAAATGTATTATAGCTCTATTTATTATTTCATTTTTTATTTTGATGAATGTAAAAATACATAAACAAAAAAAAAAATCTTAGAGAAAAAATTATTACTATTAATGTAACCACACTTAACCTCCTACAAATAAATTAAAGAAATATAATTAATAAATAAAAACAATTAATTAATTTTATAAATAAGAATTAGAATAGCATTTATGTATATATTTTTTTTTCTTCTTGAAATTTAATTCAAAAAGTGAGAAAAAAAAATCTACTATCAAAATCAGAAACTACAAACTATAATAATTATATATCAATATAGATATTTTAAATATATTTATTTAAAGAAATGTTAAAAAATATGTTTTTAAAAATTTGGTTTTAGTGGGTGTTTACAACACATTGATTATTCCTGCAAATGGTTCATCTTTCCTAGTCAATCTCTTGTTAGATTCAAAGGCGGAAGGACATATTTATTACTGAACACCATCTCCTCCACAAGGCGGTTGCTAAAAGCGTCTGTGAAATGTATTCCATCCCAGCTTATATACTTGTCTGGCCTGCTGCATGTTTTTCCTTTTGATTTTTCAAAACATTCTGATAATGTCTTTTTCTTGTCAAACCCTACACACAGTAACATATATGTCATTAGCCAAGGCTGTTCCAAGAATAAATTCATCTTAAGTTCTCAAGATTGGGAAAAAAATTGTAAAGACCATCAACATTTCAGACCATTCTTCCTGAGCCATCATCAGGGTAGAAGATGATCGAAAGTTGGTTGAATGAGAGACAATTATGAAGACAAAATTGCAATACAACCATAATCCTCAGGGTGGGTGATTGCATCGATCATAAACTGATATATGTCCGCTCTCCTTATGGTGGCATCTCTGAGATCTTTCTGCAAAGATTGCAAGGTTTCATGTAGTTGAACATTGTACTTCCGTATCATTTGATTGTGTATTAGTGAGCAGTTCAAACTGTCTTTTGGAATCCCGCTGGGAGCGAGATTTAACAAGGCAGGAAAGCAACCTACAGGAGGAAGATTGAACACCAAAAATTCCCGGGCTTCTTCAGCATAGAGCTCCTACAACTCATCAGCTACAATTGAATCAAAGAATGGACATATACATTTATTTTCTGGTGAAGAAAATATAAAACATAGTAAGTAGTTTTAATCGGTATTTCAAATCATATTTCATAATCTATGATGAGAATGAAAATAAATAAATAAACGAGGAGAGATACAAGAGAAAATAAGATAAAACAGAGCAAAAAGACAAAGGGCCTGCATCTTCATTCTTCTTCTATTGTGGAGACCTAATGTTGCTGCCATGAACCTTCTAATCTAAAAATCGAGGGACTGGTTCCCTTAATCTAGGTTAGTTCTTGCCCCAACTCCTTAGAATGAATTATTCTATTAGCTTTATCTCTGCTGTCAGATCTTATATAATTTTGAGTCTGGCCTCCGGAGAAGGCTGGCTATCATTGGTGGAATCACTGACAGAATCCTCTTTCTTACAGTACTCTAGAAGCCTCAAAATCTTTTCTTAGAAGGGTTCATAGTGGAGCGGGGTTCAATGGTGGGATAGAAGTAGTTCTTATTGGATCTCACAATGGAGCCCCCTATTACTATTAATCATTTGTAAAACAAATTTTAGTCAAAAAGTAAACATTAACTGGTCAATCATTGTACAGATAAAAATTGTTTTGTTAATGGTTTATATGTGTTCCAAAAAGAAATACATCATCATAATCATACATGTCAAAGGATATTCATAAACGATCTGACACAACCCAAAAACAATCCAAGTTGCTCTTCGATGAGCCATAGCATCAAAATATGCACCCACAATTTAAAAGACATAAAACAAAGACTCTTGGGCACATATCACGGACTGCACTTTTAAAGCATCAATTTTGTAAAGGATATGGATAGGAATCAGTGTCTAAATTTGACAGTCAATTTTGTCTATTTGACAATTATTTATATAAACTTTGTAGTTCAAATATTAAGATATATCTTTTTTTTAAATGTTTATCATAGATTGGATATACATTTTATTTAATTCTACATAATATGGTCGTATCAAAATTTTGATTGCATTTCACAGCAAGTTTTTTAAATATCATCAATGACCATCAAATTTAGGCTTTGCAGTGAGCAGCAATTTTTATCAATCTTTTAAGGACAACTCAAAATAGCTATTATAATAATATAACTAAATTAGAATTAACAGAAATTATCAAATATAAAATTAAATGTAAGGTATTAAGTTTGTAATGACAATTTTTGGAGTTCAAAGGGTTGAGTTCAACTGATTAAAATATAAAATTATCATTGTAGAAACTCAAGTCCAAATTTATGAATAAACATTAAATTTCAAATTTCAAATTGTAACTCTTCATCTTCCATTATTAACATCTAATGTAATTGTGATATCTTAAAGTAGATTTCAATTTTTAACTTCTTTTTTTTCTTTAAACTATTGTTTTTTAATTTCCAGTCCACCCATTAGTCCCTAGAACGTTGCCTCCCCATGAAATGCTGCTGACTTTCTTAACATAAAAGTTTGTCAATCACTAACTAACAGCATTGAAATTTCATATTCTTACCTTTATTGCCCTTGAAATGGCCTTCAGGATTTCATTTGCTATACTGTCCATAAGAGCAGGAAGTTGTTGGAATCCATTTAACATATCATTGACACCAATGAAAATGAAATACAGACCACTTCCAAAGGCTTCTAGAGGAGGAATATTTGAATCCGAGTAACCTGCAAGCAAAATGCATATATCAATAACGGCAAATTTGAAACGCAAGAAGCAAACATATGCAGCCCATAAATATTGAAAGAGAACCTTCTACTTGTTTTCTAAAGCCTGTGATGAGTATGAAACATCGTATTTCGGGACCCATCATGAGCATGGAAAAGAAAACTCTCAAATTACAGGATAAGAAGTGTGTTAAAGATCTGAAGCTTGTTTACCAATTGTGGCATTGACATTTTGCTTGAACCTCTTGAATTGATGAATCTGGAATCGCAGGGAAAAGGGAACTTCAGCCGTTATGTTGCAAGCTGTCGTACCACTAGTCACATCGATTACGTCGCAGGCTGTGGCTCCAGCTACTGCGAAATCTATTCCATTTCGATACTGTGGCCCAATGTTCTTGAAATATGGATCGATGTATAGGAAACCCATATCGGCAGCTGTCAAATTATAATCAAGTATTAAAACAATGAAAAGATAATTCTTTTTCCCCTCCATAGCACCCCCAAACCCAAATCAAAAAATTACTTCAAACCAAATACTTAAAATTTTGAATCTAATTTTTTTTGCAAATTTCAGACAAAAATTTCTAGGTGTGACTATAAAATTTAAACAAACTAAAAAAAAGAAATCTCAAAAGAGATCTGATTGTAGCGGTGACAATTACCAAGGAAATCGACGATGAGACGACCGTCAGAAAAACGTCCAGCGGGGGCACCGAAGAAGGTAGAACCATATGGTGGCTTCTCTGCATCAGCGTGGAAAGGAAATGCCTCTACCACGTTTCCAGTGTCACTGTATGAGTCTCCGAACACAAACAATGCCGACAGCTCTGCTGCTGCTCTGCAAGGCAATAATAACATTACCATCCATATCAACATTATCGTTTCTGTATTTCCCCACCCAAAATTGTATGAGAATGCCATTGTGAAGGTGATACGAAGTTAGGAGAACAGGTCCTATAAATGGCGGAGATTGGGGACTTCTGCTGCTTTGAGATCATCGTAGAATTTTATCGTTATCAGAGTAAGGGTTACGATGCGAGATGTCTTTGTTCTGCCCATCGTCGACTTTGAACAAGACTAGACCGATAAAATTCTTTTATTTTATGGAATTTAACTCTTCTGTCGTTTTAAACGACTCTTATGAATCGTTATCGTTACGAATAGGCAATTCCCTTAAATAAGGACTTTACTTACCTATGTAGAAAGTCATAAATTACGGAAGGATTAATATCTTCAGTAGGGTATCAATCGGCATTTGCTCTTATGAATTCTTTGAGCAAGCGAGTTTAGTCTCTTTAGGGTAAAAGGGTAAAGGGGGTGGGTTGATAACAATTAAATGTGAATAAGTGCATATGTAGATATGTATCTGTTATGTAATTTTTTGTTTTCGCTTAAGCGATAAATTATATTTTCAAATTTAGGGTTTGTGTTAAGTAGGTCAATTAAACACACATTAAATTTCCTCTCTTTGCAACACAAAGGAATCAAACCTTAACAAATTGGTTCTCCTTTGAGGTAGTTAGTCAATCATCAAAACCTAATCAATTTATGTCCTAATGTTGAGTCCAAAGAAGGAAAGTTGGATCTAGGCTAATTCACTTGTTGGATCTTAAATCTCTTTCCCACTTAACATTTTGATGAACCCAACATATCTTAAACTTGCAATTTTTATGATTTACATAACATAAAATTTGTAATCTGATCAAGAATTAGGTTATTTGAATATCTTGTTGATCATATACATTTATTTTATTTTGAAAATCAAGAATTTGTACTCCTTATTCATTAAAAACTTTGGTAAAAATCAATTTAGATCACAATTGCAAAACATGTTGGATTTATTTGCATAGTTTCATATCTGATTTTTCTTTGTGTAGGGTAGTAGATCTAAATTATTTCATTTCATTTGCAAATGTTATATATTTGTACTTTAGACAAATAAAGCTTATAAAGAATTTTTTTCCTTGCAAAAGCATAAACTTAAACACATTTTTCCATTATTTCATTGACATATCTATTTTATCAACACTTTCCCCTACCTCCTACCTCTTGAGGGTGTTAATGATATAGCAGCTTCAGTCGTTCCTTCCAGCTCAGCTCTATTGTGGAAACATAAATTAAATGATAGCCGTTGGCTATTTAATTTATATTTATTGTTTTTGTATTATCTTCATTTTATATAGTATGGATGACATGAGAAGATTCGAATTCATCTTGATCATTTATTAGAAGACATTTAATATTTATCAAGGTCGACTTTCATTTAAGAAGGTCCACATGATTTCTTAAGAGGCCAACATAAAGGATTTGAAGGGATGTGTCTCTCCCATTCATTCATATATATACACGCTGATTCTTCCATTCTAAGCATCAGTTCAGTTCGGTTACTCACATAAGTTCATCATCATCGTTCCAGTCAAGTGCGATTTAGGAGATTGTGAATCATTGTGATTTATGTTAAATCAGATCTCTGTCAAAGCGAATTCTGTCAAAGCACGCATTGTCATCAAGGGCAAAGTTCAGTGCAAGTGTGAATACAAGATTCAGTGTGAACATATGCAATGCTAATACATTACTTAGTGCAGACTTAATACAGTGTGGAGATCTTACAGATCGAAGTCTATCCAGTGCAAAGTATCATACCAGAGCGAACTCCTTACAGCAGGTTGTGAACCATTAGTTATTGTGAATATTGTCAAATCTGTGTTCAGTCAATTCGGATATTGCCAGGTGTTGTATATTGGTCTTGTGTTAGACCTCATTGTAAAGTGAAATGTTGTCACTGATATTATAAATAAAAGAGAGATCTTTGTTGCTAGGTTTTTCTCCCTCAAGAGGAGGGTTTTCCCAGGGTATCTGCTGTGTTATTTTATCTAATTTTGAATTATTTTCTGTGCATTTAATCTATTCACTTAAATTTAATAGAGGGCACTCATGTGTGAAGTTGATTTCATCTATCAACACATTTGAATGCTTGAAATCTCTCATTCATTCCTTCATGTGCCTCTTACCATAAAATTAGGGAAAATTGATTTCCTAAACTCTAACACACCTCAAAGGTCTAGATTTTCACATAAAAACCTATATAATCTACTTTTACTTGTGTAATACATGAAACTTTAAAACTCTATACTTCTAGACTAGGATGCCCTCACCTTTGTCTTATCATTTTCACCATATTTTTTGTGCAAAATCCTACTTTGTAGCCTTTTTTTAGATTTGGTTCCTATTTTTGCCAGTCTATCTTGAAACTTCTGGATTTTGTTGTACATTGTCAATTTGACCCTATTTCACTTGATTCAGTACATTAACCTAAAAATATGTGTTCCTCACATCAAAAGAGATCAAATTCTAACCTAGCCTTCTTGAATATCCCTCGTGGACAACAACAAAACAACATTTATTTACTAAAACTTTGTACCTTCACAAGATGTTTCTCTTCACCACTCCCACTTGATGTGTCCTTAACCAAAGCTTATCATCTATCCTCCTTCTCATGTTCCTCCACCACAAAATTAACCTACTCTTATTATTTGGGGCACTTCAAACAAGCCTAAAGCTCCTAGTCACATCCTAAACTTTGTAAAACAACTCATTCAAAACAATTATGTACACCAAAATGTGTCCTAGCAACCACATTATCATGCAATTGCTCAGACATACAACACTTGAAACAAAACAAGAA
Source organism: Sequoia sempervirens (assembly GCA_007258455.2). Lineage (NCBI taxonomy): Eukaryota > Viridiplantae > Streptophyta > Pinopsida > Cupressales > Cupressaceae > Sequoia > Sequoia sempervirens. The sequence continues at coordinate 102,685,371 of VDFB02000363.1, read as the reverse complement.
AAAAAACATAAACCACTCCCACTTCCATTTTATTTCCTTAACCTTATCTTGCCCCTGCACCTCATCTTCCTCAACTTATGGGAAAAGAGTATGATCTCAATGTTGAGAAACTTTGTAAATCTCCAGCTAATATCTCTCTTTGGGACTTAATTCAAACCTCGCTTGCATACCACAAGATGCTCCAAGAGGCCTTATAGAAGATAGTGGTGCCACCTTTTGTTAGAATGAATGATGTAGCAACCTTGTTTGATTGTATGCAAGCAACAAAATTGGACATTACATTCACCTAACATGAATTGCCTCCTCTTGAAATCCAAAACCAATAATGATACTCTCATGATTTATGTCATCATTAAAAAACACAAAATTAGGCATACTCTAATCAATAATGGATCAGGTCTTAATGTGTGTAGTGTTGGCCTTTTAGATAGGGCCAGTGGGGATACATCTCTCATAAAACTTGATAATATTTATATTTGTGGCTTTGATAATGTTGGTAAACAACTGTTGGGTACAGTCACACTACCCATTAAGGTAGGACCTATGATTTTTCCTACCCTTATCTATGTCATGCCTGGTACTCTCATATAATTTTCTTCTTGGTAGACCATGGATTCATACCATGAAGGGATTCTCATCTACTCTTCAGTGTATAATGAATTATGAATATAATAACAAGGTCTATATGGTTAAATTAGATCCAAAAATTTATTTACAAGCCAAAGTCGAACATAAAATTTCCAACACTCTTAGTAATTTGATTTCATGTTCAAAATTTGAACCATTACCTTCTAGATATAATGATACCAATGATAGTAAATCACCTATGACTACACTCTTTGGAAATCATTGGGGATTTTTATATTTTACACCTTCTTTCATTGGGGGATATACAATCTTACCATCAAAGCCCAAAGAGTTAAAGGTTGTTTTGGTGGCATCAACACTATAACTCCTTCAATCGATGATAATGATTAGCATAATGTTTCATCTTCAAGTACATGTTTTGGTGATAAATAGGGTTCATTTGATTTCACACCCTCCTTTGTGGAGGAGTACAAAATCTCACAATCTAAATCTAAGTAATCTTTTGTTTCATTTGCACAATCTTCTACTCCTACATAAGAAAAAAAAACCATAATAATCATCATCCCATGATGTCAATGTGGGCTCTTTATCTTTCATCTCTCATGTGTTGGAAAAATCTAACAAAGATCCTCCCAATCTTGACATTTCAACACTTGAAAAGGATCTACATTCTTGCAAAAGAATTTATTCTTCTCATGTCAATATTACTACTCCTCTTTCAACAAATAATTATTTAAACAAGACTTCTCCTCCTCCATCTGAGTTGGAAAAACATTATGGGGTTAGATTTAAAATTATTTCTAAACTTGGATATAATGAAAACATGGAACAAGGAGTTAAGGATCTTGAGAAACTTAAACGGTACCTTGCTAAAAGGGGTTTAGGTTTCTAACCTCATCCTTCATCTACATCTTATCCTACATCATCTAATGTATTTATGACTTCCTCTTGTGAGAAAGAGCATATTTTTTTTTTTGGCTTCTCAAATAGCACTTGATTTCTCTTCCTCCTCCAACACATAAGAAATTTCATAAATATAATAAAGCAAATCACTCTTTTTGTGCATGCCATCTTGAATGCTTGGTCACTCCACCAATAAATGTTAGGCCTTGAACAATAAAATACAACAACTTCTTGAGATTGTGTTGTTATCACTCTTTCATGTGTTGATGCACCTATTCATTATAAATGATTGAGTCTCTTATATTGTATTTCCCCTCACTATGTAGCATTTGTAGCTCCATGTGTTTTCTCATTGTCATTCATGGCACTAGTATAATATTATGTGTAGCCATATTTCATCAATGGTAGCAACACGATAGTCTCTAGCATGGTTTTCCTTTCCTATACACTTGGGGGCAAGGATAACTAGTTTGAGAGGTGTGCATCCTTCTTAAGGATCCCCTTTTTCCCTTCTTTTCCTTAAATATCAGCATAGCAATTTTGCAAATATTTTAAGGGGGAATATCACCCTATCCATTTCATATATCTACATATTAGCATCTTGTGAGTTTTGACTTATTGACATGATCCCTTGGAGTTTGTGTTGTTTATAATTCCCTTGAGGAAAAGTTATTTAAGGGTGCTGCCACAATAGTGGTTTACAATTTATGAGAGGAGCTAATTTTTTTCTGAAATCACATATTTTTAGAAAATATAATGCTTTAAGCCTTAAAAAGTTCCATTTTAAGGATTCCAATTGAAGAGGGTTTGATCAAATCACCTTAGATCAAACCCCCTTGGATAGAACCTCACTAGTTTTAAACCATACCTATAAATGAGTCTCCTTTACACTTATCAAAATGCTGATAAAAAATCACTTTTGATTTAGCTTTTGAGGGATCAAATGAATTCATTTAAAATTTATTTCAAATGATCATGGTATTCCTCAAAACGAGATATCCAATGAATATAATTTTAATATGTTTTGGTTTTGTTATGTATTTTTTTTTTTAGTTTTATTAAACATAGGTTAAATTTCATCAAAAATGAATGTCTTTGTTCTTCACATGTGGAAAAATAGCAAATTATCAAAAAAAAAATTGAAAAATATGAGTGCACCAGATATTGAAGTCCTTGATCCAACAAAAAAAATTAAATTGAATTTTGACATATACAAAAAATTTACGCGCATACGGGCTTGCGTTGTGTCTCGAATTGTAATTAGTTTGACTTTGAAACTTGATTAAGGAAAAAATATTAAATAAAAAACTATCTAACCAAGCGAAAGCACTCGATATCAAAGTTACAAATCTAAATTTGAAAGAATTATAATTTTATCCTTCATGGAAAAAAAGTTATACGTTATACAATGTGTGTCACTTTTTAAAAATGTTGTTTTCTGAAAAAAACCAGTTTTTGTGGGAGATGGAAAAAGAAGTGCAATTTGATTCCAAAAATTTTGAAAAAAATATTTTTAGAATCTATAGACAAAATTTGATGAGACTCTAGTTTGCACCATCTTCAAATTCCTCATGGTTTAGCCGCTATAGGTGCCCGAATGTGAAGATTTAGTTAAAAATAATAATTTCAGTGCCCAGTTTGGCCAAAAATTGTAAACCACTATTGTGGGATCACCCATAACTTTGTCCCTCATTATGTTAAACGTTTATGTGTTCCTTGATGCATGATTATCAAACCATGACATTAAAATTGTATGCACTAGAATTAACATAACAAAGCTTGCTATCTTGTGAATTTGTGTATTTTTCATGGGCACCTAACATAACACAAATTTATATCTAATAGATCCATGTGTCTCATGAATAAAATAGCATAACACAACTTTCTTGACTTATGGGACCTATCATTTATCAATTTTACATGGACACCTAGCATAACACAACTTGTTATCTAGTAGATCTATGTATCTCATGAGTAATCTAGCATAACACAGCTTGTTAGTCTTTTGAGAACTTTTTTTTGTCATTTTAGAATTTTAGATGTGTATGTGCATTTGAGAGATTCCACTTGGTAATTAAGACAACCTTACATACTAAGGTGTATGTGCATTTGAGAGATTCCACTTGGTAATTAAGACAACCTTACATACTAAGGTCTCCTTACCTTGATGACTCAGATCTTTAGTTTGTGTGTAGTAACATTTGTTGTTATATACTCCATGTGTATATTATGTTTGACTTATTTGTGTATCATGCTTGCTTCATGTATTGTGCATCTTTGTTTTGTGTTTGTATCATGTATTCTGCATGTTTTCTTCATATATTCCATGTGTTTTTTATGTGCATTTAGTGTATTATTTATGTATTCTTTGTATGCATCATGCTTGCCTTATATATGCTTTTATGTGTACTCCATTGATTGATCATAGTATTTCTTATGTATTATTGAATTTTTCCTTGTATTTCATGTGATATGTCTACTTCATGTTTGTCTTAACTTTGTGGATTGATGGGATGTTAAGTTGGGGGCTAGTGCATCTCTCAACTTAGTGTCATATTTTATATTTAGTTTTTTGATAAATAAATATATTTTTTTAGTGTGAGTATTAATGTAATATCATAACCTCACTAAAGTGAGGGATAATGTAGCATCATAAATTGTCAAGTCCTTAATAATTTCACACTATATTAACACCCTCTGTTTTTCTTATAGAATTAATTATATTAGTAATTTGTTAACTTCAGGGCCAAATTAGGAAAATACATTAAAATCCCCGACATCCCAATAATTTTGGGCTAAAATCATGTATGGACAAGGAAAAGGGTGCCCTAGTCCTAAAGGTGTCCCATTTTGAATGTTAGCCTTGATTATTGTAAAATAACCTCAGGTCAGCCTATGTCAAATAAAATCAATTTGGATGCATAGATAAACAAGTTTTACCTCTCATTTGAATAACTACGAACTATTATGATAAGTCATTCACTATTATGCTCTCTTTATGAATATGCAAGCAATCTCTTTTCTACATGCTAGCTACAACAATCTATTATGTTTTATGGACTAATCTCTTACAATTCATCAAGGAAATTCAATCATTCATCATCAACTCTTTGTAGTAACTTATGGTGTAACATCACTTTGACAAGGATTTCATACCTAAGGTAACATTATCAATTGTCACTTTGTTTATTATAGTCAATTATTATTTTTTCCTTTGCCCAACCTAGGGGAAGCACTCTTTACCATCATTATTTTTTGTTTGTGGAGGTGGAAACACAAAAGCTAGGGTTTGACTACTAGGAAAAGTCCTATACAACACAACCTTTCCCCCATTCTTTCATGTGTGCAAGTTAAATCTAGAATTTTCATCAATAGCAAGTTATAGAAAAGTGTAGAGCATACCTATACCTTCAAAACCCTATAATTTCAAGAATTCAAAAATCATCAATTCCAAACAAGGGAACCCTTGCCCTTTTCCCTCCAATTCAAGATCAAATTTTATGTGCAGGTGCCCCTATGTTTACCTTTCCTAGATTTGTACTTGTTATGTCATTTTCTATTTTTTGTCTAAGTGATAAATTTCAAAAAAATTAGATCTGGGGTTTATGTCAAGTAGGTCTATTAAACACACATCAAATTTCCCTTCTTTGCAACACACTAGTATATTTACTTGCCTTTGAGGTATTTATACAATCATCAAACCCTATTTATTTTATGTTCCAATGTTGAGTCTAAAAAATGAAAGATAGATCTAGGTTAAAATTCACTCACTAGATATTGGATCTCTTTCCCACTTAACAAGACTATAAAATTTGTTTTTTATAGGATGTTAATAAGTGACATTTTTTAAAAAATATGTTGAAAGATAAAATATACACATGTATGACCCATAAAATAAGTATTAAATGAAAGCTTTTTCCAAAATATTTTTTATGAAAAGATGCATACAATGATCAAATTTAGTTAGGATTTTTTAATTTTTTTTTAATAAATATTTTAAAAGTAATTTTTTATTGTCATTAAGGTTTTTTTTAAATCCATCATGTATGGACGACATAATTTGACCTAAAATTATTGTAACATGAAAAAATCATTGTGTAGGGAATAATTTTTAAATTTGTCAGACAAAAAAATTGAAATCAAAAGTTATTGAAAAATAGTAATATATGTCATTTCAAGTTTGTGAGGGTTTTTGTTTGAAAATTGATAAATAAATAAATATGTTCAACACCAAAAAAATTACATATTTAAAAACTAGACATTATTTTCTATATTGGGTTTTAATTTTGTCCAAATAATCTAGAAAAAAATAATTCACTAGCCATTACCAAAATCAGTTTTTTTATTTTTGCTACTACCATGACATCGAATTTAAATATCAATATTTCATTTAAAATTGGAGCACAATTTTACACGTGAACACATTATTTAAAATATTATGAAGTATTAAATAATTTCATCTAGACCTAAAACTTGCAAGTTGTACAACACCTAGTCCCGTAGTCCTAAAAATATCCCACTTGTAAGTATTATAAGAATCATAAGGGGTGCACAACACAATGAACTAAATTCTAGGGTTTTATCTTCTTATCCATCTTATATCATCTAACAAATTCTTTATTTTCATAAGATTTTTCAAAACATATGTAACATTCATTATTGTATCCATATTCTCAACCATAACCCTCAAATCCTCCATGTCATAAATATAATGATAATTTACATGAAATGTGCATTGATCATGCATAAAAGGTAAGGTTATTTTCCAAGATGGTGGTAGTCTTATTATTACACTAAATTGCCACTATACCCTACTTAAATATTATTTCCAAGCACAACCTTCAAAGAAAAACTACTTCCCTACAAGTATGAGTACTTTTTATGTACTTTTCCTTTACATTCAAGAGAACAACCCAATCATATCATTTTATCATTCAATTGAATGTACATCCAAACAAGATAAAAACATAACCACTAGTAAACCTCATGTTATCCACGTCACTAGCTCAATAAAAATATATTAATCTCTAAAAGTTGTATCCATTGTGCCACTCATTTTTTGTCTTCTCTGGTAGAAATTTAGGCACTCTATTATGTCCTTAAGATACTTAATGACCATGCTTGATATATTCCAATGGTATTTTTCCATATTGGAAATATACTTACTTAGGACTTCATTTCTTAGGTTGTTGGAAGTTTGAGGATTTTTTCATTGATATGCTTGTTGGCAACGTGGGCATGAGATGTACAGTGTGTAGATATAGTGTTGGCATTGATGTCAACATTATGGAACTTGAGAGATCTACTTTTATGATCAATTGATCTAGTGTGCATATGTGTTTGAAATGATGGAAACCCAATATAAAGATGCAGATGTTTTGCTCTGATGCAAAATACATGGATCGATTATTTGGCTAAGTGTCATAACATAGTTTTTAGTGTATAAAGGTTCAATTTTTGGGTCTGCATTGGTTCATCTTGAGGTATTTTTTTATACGGTTCTAAAGAACTTTTGGTGTATGTATGAGGACCTTAAATCCAAAGTTTCATGTTGTTTTGACCTCCAATGCAAAAGTTATGGATGATAGTTTTTTGAGTTTGCTACTGACAATGTTTCCTATACAAAGTACCTATTTGGAATGGTTTGCATTCCATTGTGGAAGAATATCTAGTCTTGCGGATTTGTGGAAGTGTTTATAGATGTCATCTAAATCTATGTTCCAAGTGGTGTGTATTTTGGAGGTTTGTGTGTTGGTTTAAGGATAATCAGTTGGCATATTTTGGTGTTAAGTCACCAGTGGTGTTGACCAAATATGTTTGGAGTTGTGCAGAGTTTAGAGAAGTGTTGATATATTATATATGGGAGATATTATAGGTCCATGTTGACCTATTTTATGTGTTACAAGTTTTGAATCAAGGCACAAAGTGTGTATGGTTGATCTTGAGCCGACAAGTTATTGATTTGCATAGTACATCTAATTAGGCTGACCTAATTGGTGTAATAGGTGTTTGTGAATGTATTTAGAGTATAAATGTAAGATCATTTTGGTGTTGAAGAGTGAGGATTAATTTGTGTGTGTGAATTCTTAAAAAGAGCACGTGAATGTGATGTGAACAAAAAGCAAACCAAGGTATTAGACCAGAGTAATATGAAGTGTATTGATTCAGTGTTTTGAGATTCATTGGAACTATATTTCTTGCATATTGTAGATGCATTTGTAGTATTTCAAATCTTGGCAGTGAGCCAACCCGCTCTTCTATTTATCTTATTCCTTGGATAGTGAATCCACCTAGCAGTGAGCCTTTCTATAATATCTAATAACTGGTTATAATATATTGTGAGCTAATCATCACCGTGGTTTCTCCTTTTTTGGGTTTTCCATGTAAAAATCTGGTGTTCATTTTTTATATGCTTTGATGATTTCTTTCATGGTTTCTTTCCTTACTAAAAATTGAATATGATGTATGGAATGAATGTTTAAATGGTTAAGTGGTTTCAAAGAATACTGATTCACCCCCCCCCCTCTCTCACCATTTTTGGTGTTCAACAATTGGTATTAGAGAAAGGTTCCTTCATTGGCTTGATCGTTGAGGTAGATCTTGGAGTTGAATACACATGGCTACAAGGAAGTATCCTATTCCTATAGAATAAATTCCTATCATAGTATTACTAAGGAAGACTGTAGTGTTGATATGGAAGGAGAACTCAAATCTACTCTGGATGATTTGGATAAAGCATAATCTAATAACATAGATCTAAAATGGGATCTTAGTGATGCAAATGAATGCATTGAGATATTGAGAGAGAGACTCAAGGAACAGATAGGATCAAAGAGCTCAAGAAATCAAATGAGATCATTCCCAGTCTAAAATTATAGATTGAAGAAAGTAAAAGAGTTGAAGAATGTATGAATGCTAAGATGAAAAGTAAATCTGAAGAATGCTCAAAACTTGAAGAAGTTGTGACTTTGAGATTAGATATGGAGAGAGCAAAGAATCAAGAAGATAAATTAAATATGAGCTCTACAATGCTTGATGAAATGATTGTAAATTAGAAGAATTTTAAAGACAAATGTGGATTAGGGTTTGAAAAGGGATAAAGTTCAAAGGTAGATTAGACACCAAGTGTTGAAAATAAGAACAATGAACAAAATAAGATTGATGACAAGAAGAGAAATGGCAAGCAAGTTTGGAATCAAAGGAAAGACTTCAAAAGACCACCTATTAGACAACCAAATGTACAAAAGTACCCATCTTTTAATGGTTACTATTTTTTTTGCAATAAGTTTAGACATAAGGCTATAGAATGTAGAAGGAGATGAATCAAAATATTCAATCATTTCCCAGTAAGTGCTTTCCATGCAATAGATTTGGTCACAGAGCTAGCGAATGCATAAATCAAATGAGGAATGGTTATAAAAATGGTATGATGTTTCAATATTTCAATGGCTATTGTTATACATGTAATGGATTTGGGAACAAGGCTAATCAATGTAGATCTAGAATGGTTGGAAGTAAGCTTGTTCAAAATTTTGTCACTTGTTACAATTGCAATAAACTTGGACATATAGCTAAATTTTGTAGAAGAAAGAATGTGAAGAAGAATAATCCAACAAAGAAGACTAGTCTGGTGAAAAAGGTTGATCCAGTAGAGATGAAGAAAGAGATGGATAAGATTTGGAGAAATAAGGAAGAGAGTGAAGTTAAGACTGAGTCAGTTCCAACTTCTGGTGTAGATGTTTCCTCTAGAAGCTAAGTTAAGAGCTTTGGCTCAAGGGGATTTTTAAAGACAATCATAAAGCCCTTTCCAAAGATATATGGTGCTAATTTCTTCATCACGTGGATATGTGATGTAGGTTGACATGCTTGACCTATTGGTGAAAACATCGGTGGAAAATATCAAGATGTGGAAGTTTATGGAGCATTTGAAAGTGACTATACATTAAATTTAGGGTTCATTAGCTTTACCATATCAAACATTCAATGCAAATTAGGTTATTTAAAAAATGGTTTATAAATGACTTAATGTATGTCTAATTCATTTGCAAATGAGTATTTAAAGATAGAAGAGTAGTGAAGGAGTGAAGAGAAGCATTTCATAAATCTTATGTGTGAAACCCTAATTGGTGGTGATTAAGAGGTATTTACATTTTCCTTTTTCCCTAAGTTTCAGAAGTTCTTTCAATTTGTTGCAAAAATGTATACCCCACAAGTTGTAGAGGTTGTGGACCAACCCCGTCCAAAATTCATATGACACCTTGATAACTCAATGAGGACTAATCCAGATGGTGCTTTCTCAAGAATTTTGTATGGTATGTTGTACATAGAAGATGTCGGGATATACATTCATGCTAAATTGGATTAGTATAATCACTCTAAGATGGATAATGTATGGTTTGAAGAACTCACTAGAGATCAATTTGAATTAAGATTCGAGTTCAAGAGTTTGGTGGAGATGAAGCTCGATGTGGAATAATTTCCCTATCTTTTGCTATGTGGATGACTGAGTCAAATAAACATTGAGCTAAATTCATGAAAATTTTATGTTGATGGATATTTCTCATTTAATCAACAAGGAGGCGATTAGGGTTGTTATGAGATTATGTTCAATCAAACCAATTTCGGTGCTCAAATCCATGAAAATGAAATGATGATGGAGTTGACAAGTGCAAGGTATGACAAGAGAGTCTTGATAGTCAAAGACATTAGAGACCTTGCAATGAAATATGCAACAATGGTGATAGGGTACAAGATATTTTTCACAAACTAAGAAAACTTTGTTTCTGCAACCACCATCAAAATTGTACACGAGATGGTAAAGAAAAGTGCTAACTATGATTTGTGTGAGTTGTTGAGGGAAAAAATCCTAGAAAACTTACAGAAGACTAAGGACTCATGGTATCCCTTCAAGTTTGGTACCTTGATTATCTGTTTCTTTTTCTACTTTCTTAATAAGGTTCTTGGAACCAAAAACATAGTGTGGTTGAAGGAGAGATATGTGGCACATCAAATCAGAGATCACTTGTGAATATTAGGAGATGAACATACTCAAAAGAAGGCATTATGGTGATTCTTTAAGACTTTCGAAGAAAATATGCAAGCTAGAGAAATAATTCTGAAGAGTGTGGTGGAAAAATACAAAAATGGCATCATTTTCATGGTAAGAAAGGACTATTACATATAATGGAGGTTGTTGAGCCTAGGACTGCGTGGATCCCAAAGATGAGATATGAAGTTGTGGAGGATGTAATTGTTGGTTTTGCTGACCACATGCTAAGAAAACCTAAAGAAACCTCTAAAGGAAGATATGGTACATATGAAGAGAATTCTATGGAGGTGCACATGTAGCAGAGGAAGAAATAAATAAAGAAATCTATTGAGAAGATGACTGCATAAGTTGCAGAAATGATGGGCCTTTAAAAGGAATAATTGGAGAAAGCCAAAGGCATGTATGGATCTCTATCAGGTGCATCTAGTACAAGAAGATATGTTAGAACATCTATCCCCTCTCTGGTTACCCCCGAGTCCTCTGGGAATTTTTCCTTTGTCGGAGGAGCAAAGAGAAAGGTGTCAACTAGTACTCTAACAAAGCAACAGAGTGTGCAAATTAAAGAAAAGGCTCCTCTAGTGAAGCAATAGAGGAGAGTGAAGGCTAAGGCTACAAGGGAAAATAATTTGAGTGTGGATGAAGAAGAGGAAGAGGTAGAAGAACAACCTCTTATCAAAAAAAGGAAACCCAGAATACCATAAGCAGAATCAAGTGCAAAGAAGGTCAAGCTTGGCATCATAGATATTGATAGTGAAGAAGAGGTAGAAAAACAAAAAAAAAAGGAATTTAAAATCTATGTGAGGGAGAAGAAAGCTAAAGGAAAAAAAGCTCCTCCGGAAGCAAAGAAGAAGAAGAAGGACAAGTCTACTCATTCAGTAAGAACTCATAGCCCTATGAAGTTGGGTGCATTGTTTAATGGTATTGTAGAACAAGAGATGTTGGAACAAACTTCCACATTATATACCACTGCGGATGAAATTAATAAAGCAACAATTGAAGAAGCGATTGTTAAATATATTATTAATTTTGAGGTCAACATGAAGGATATTGAAGTTCAATCGCTTGAAGATCTGAAGAATGCATTGTATGCAAGAATCTAGAAGAGGCAATGAATGAAGATGAAAAGTTAAGATCATTTTCCTTAGAGATATTTTGTGCTACCCTCTCAAATGAAAATAAAGCTAGATTAGTTCAAGTATATAGCAAAGAGTTTAGGACCAAAAAAAGGGTCACTACACTTATGAGCCTAGACAAAGATGATATTGAGAGGTTAAAGAATGAGAATATTGAGAATATTTCCAACTTGGAAAAGGAGTTGGGTATGACCCTAGACAGTGAAGAGCACATATGATGATATTCCTGCTCTGGAAGTCAATATACTATAAGTTGCACAACATGATGATGCTCAACATAAGCATGGAGTAGAAGAGAATGTGTAGAATGATACCCTTCCAAATGTGGAAGAGAACATTGGAGAAGAAGGTGTTACTGGTGGGAATCCTTCAGTAGGAGAAAATATTGTTGTATAAGGGAAGATTGAAGAGTCACAAAAGGAGGAAACTCATACAAAACATAAATCCCCTCCTCTGGAATTAGAAAAGACAACAAAAAAGAATGCAGGGGTTGTAAAAGACAACCCAGAGACTAGTGAGGCACAAAACAAAAAGCATATGACTACTTTGGATAGCAATGAAACATTTGTTGATGATGAGAAGAAGAATGCTCAAAAGAGCCTGACAATGTTGAGAAGAATGAAAAAGTAGAAGATAGCATTGGTGATAAGGAAAAGGCTTTGGAAAATAAAGATACTGGTGAGCAATTGATTGGAGTCTTTCAAAACCTCTAGAGACTCCTTGAAGAGTTTTTTGAGCATGCAATTGCAATTTCAACCAATTGTCTCCACTCAACTATTACAAATACCAATGCAGCAAGGTCGGGTGGATATGGATAAGATATCCCAACTACACAAGTTACAACTAGGAGATGCATTTCACACCTCCACAAGGAAAGAAATCTTGTAGACTCATCAAAAGAGTGTAGAGATAATAGATGAAATAGTAAAGGAATTGCAGGAGAGTGTACCTGAAGTAAGCATCAACAATTCTCTATCCGATGTATAAAATGTAAAGCTTTTACTTGATTATTTTAAAGAATATTCTATTGGACTAGAGCAAAAAATGGAGAAGGATATAACCAAGAAAGTGGATGGTAGGAAGGTGGCAAAAATGGTGGATAAATGTGCCACTACACATAATAAATTTCAAAAATATCTTAAATAATGTACAAGATTGTGTAGAAGAGGTCAAAGACTTTTTTTAGTTTTTCCTAAAATAGTTGAAGTCCAGAAAGAGTATAAAGGACCAAATGGACTCCATTGGGTCCCAAATTGACAACATTCAATGCTTACAACCTAGAAAATGTTGTAGATGGATCAACAAGGTTGGCAATTGAAAACCTACATGAACAATTCTTCCAACTATATGAACAAAAAGAAAAGATAATAGCACAGTTTGGAAATCTTAGAGAGCTACTAAATGTAAAGTATACATTTGTATCTAATGCTCTAACAAATATGGAGAAGGATACAAAGATGAATTGGCTACCTGACATTTTGGATGATGCAAAAGAACTCCTCATGGAGTTTGAGACCTAGATTCTCACTCTTGGCATAGCCAAGAAGGAATGGGACAATACAAGAAGGATTGGGAGGAACACCTTGCAAAATTGCAGGTGTCAAATAGTAGCAATGTTCCATCCACCAGCTAATTTATATTTATTTCTATTTCTTTTATGCAATTCATATTTCTCTATACATATGTGGAAGTCAGAAGATATTTTTCTAGTGAAAATTTTGATCTAGTTTGATGGATGACACTATTAGGAGGAGTTGATCAAGTTTTTACTCTCTTGTATACATATATCTCTGACAAGGGGAGTATATGTGTAATCCAGTGAAGAGTCAGTTGATATTGTAAAATCATTAAAAGGGGGAGAAGAGAAGATAATAATAGTATGTGTGTATAATATCAAAGGGTGAGCAAAGAATAAAAACTATGTTTTATGCTCTTTTCCCTTGATGTCAAAGTGGGAGAATATTTGGAGAATATTTTGGAGAATATATAGAGAATATTTGATGCATATTTCCATCAATGACAAAGGGGGTGATTGTTAGAATTTTGAGGAGTTTTTCATTGATATGCTTGTTGGCAACATGAGGATCAAATGTACAGTGTACAAATACAATGTTGTCATTGATGTCAACATTATGGTTTGAGAGGTCTACTTTGATGATCAATTGATCTAGTGTGCATATGTGTTTGAAATTATGGCAACCCAATATAAAGATGCAAATGTTTGGCTCCGATGTAGAATAGATGGATTGATTATTTGGATAAGTGCTAGAACATAATTTTTAGTGTACAAAGCTTCAGTTTTTACCTGTATGCATTGGTTCGTCATGAGTTTTTTTCGTCTACGGTTCTAAGGAATTTTTGGTGTGTGTATGAGGACCTTAAATCCAAATTTTCATGTTGGTGTGAAAGTTATGGATGACAATTTTTTAGGTTTTCAAGTGACAATGTTTCCTATATAGAGTACCTATTTGGAATGGTCTACATTCCACCGGGGAAGAATATCTAGTCATGTAGCTTTTTGGAAGTGTTTATAGATTTCAAATACATCTATGTTCCAAGTGGTGTATAGTATGGATGTCCACGTGTCTATTTGAGGATAATCAATTGGCATATTTTGGTGTTAGGTCACCAATAGTGCCGATCTAATATGAACTTGGAGTCGTGTGAAGTTTAGATAAGTGTGATCCATTATATGGGAGCTATTATAGGCCCATGATAACCTATTTGATGTGTTACAAGTTTTGAATCAAGGCACAAAGTATGTATGGTTGATCTTGAGCCGACAAGTTATTGTTTTGCATAGTACATCTAATTAAGCTAACCTAATTGATGTAGTTGGTGTTGCAAATGTATTTAGGGTATAAATGTAAGATAATTTTGGTGTTGAAGAGTGATGATTAAGTTGTGTGTGTGAATTCCTAAGAAGATCATGAAAATGTGATGTGAACATAGAGCAAAGCGAAGTGCTAGACCAAAGTAATATGAAGTGTGTTGATTTAGTGTTTTGAGCTTCAGTGGAACTATATTTCCTACATATTATAGATGCATTTGTAGTATTTTAAATCTTGGAAGTGAGTCAACCCTCTCCTATTTCTCTTATTCTTTGGATAGTGAGTCCACTTGGCAGTGAGCTTTTTTGCAATATCTTATAATTGTTTATAATATATTGTGAGCTAATCCTCACCGTGGTTTTTCCCTTTTTGGGTTTCCATGTAAAAATATGGTGTTCATGTTTTATATGCTTTGATGATTTCTTTCATGGTTTCTATCCTTACTACAAATTGAATATGATGTGTGGAATAAATGTTTAAATGGTTAAGTGGTTTTAGAGAATACTGATTCACGCCCCCCCTGGCCAATATTTCAGGTGTTGAACATAGGTAATCTATATTCTAGTGTAGAAAATAACATACATATGGTCTATAAACTCTTATTTGGAACATATATAATAAAGAGTCAATACTATTTTATTTTATTTAATAAAGATTAATTACATATGTAGTATTTATAAAGAGAGGAAGAGTGTAATTGAACACCATATTTATCTTGGAAACCCTCAAAAAAGAGACAAAATAGACTAATTGGTATTGGTAAATACCTACTACATTTATTAAATGGAATTTACAACATGAATATGTAAATGAAATGGATATATTCTATGCCTTATTATATTTTTCCAAGACCTCAACTATAGATGTAATCTACCCCTTGCTCCATTAGTTGAATATCTTTTATTATATATTTCCAAAACCTCAACTATGGATGTTATCTACCCCTTGCTCCATTAGTTGCATATCTCTCTTCTTTGTCATATGTTTCTATGTTCCTTTCCTTTTACCCCTCATTTCAAAAATACAACACATAATTGTACTCCTTAATTATAGAAGGGAGATACAACTTGCATTTATCCTCCCTTTCTTGGTTAAACCTAAACTTACATTCCATTTATTGGTTTTTAAGCCTTAGGAAATAAGGATACATGAGTGATCTTTCATCTTCCTTTTTAAAATGTAAGAGACATGTAGTGTATCCTTTCTTCTCCCTTCTGTGAATTTTACCTCCCCTTGATTTAAAGGAAAAAAGGACACATTTCTCTACTCTTGAAAGTGATAAAATAGATAATACAAAGTGAAATTTCTACTTCTCTAGCATCTCCATGTTTATATTTATCGTATTAAAAAAATTATGATCCATGTGGATCACACATACCTTATTAAAGTATATTTTGATCCCAAAAAATATTTCAATTAAGTTGTTAAAATTTCCCCATATTTGTGACATATTTATGTATCAACTTGTGTTTAAATCTCAATAACTCTTGTGATGCTTAAAGCATTCTATTAAATATGTTATGGTTATAAATTTACAAATTCATCCCTACTTTCTACACACAAAAGTGGTAAAAATAGTTAATTTCCACATGCTATATAAATAGAAGTAAACATGTTACAACTCCTGGCCATGATGTTATACATGCTCCCAAGAATTCCCTTACTTCCTTGAAGTGAAGTTAGAAATCTTGAACATTATCATAGTCATGGAAATATTTGGAATGATAACAATCTTACCTTATTTTCTTTTTCTAATTATATGCTAGTGACCTTTGAATAGCTCCACAAATCCCAAGGGTTCATAATCTAATTTGATAGTGAGTTTTTCTATAAAATATTCTTTAAAATATATAAATCAAGAATTAATGTGTTTTTCTAGTTAATTGAATAAATTTAAATGGAATTTTTGATTTTTGAAAGAGAATAGAGGATAAGTAAATGCCACATTAATTCTAGAAACTCTTTGAAGAGAGAAAAATAGACTTATTAGTAGTGACAAATACCTACTACCTTTATTATATGGTAAATGGCATGTATGTAATGAATATGCTAATAAAAAGGATAGGATTCACCTCTTGTTCCATTCATCCAAGACCTTAACTGTAGATTTAATTTAATCCTTTCTCCATTATTTACATATCTCCCTTTTTTTCCCTTATGCTTCTATGTTCCTTTCCTTTAACTTCTAGTTTTGGAAATACAACATAAAACTTTTCTTTTTTAATTCTAGAAGGGAAGGTACCACATATAATTGTTCCCCCTTACTTGCTCAAACCCAATATTAAATTTCATAAATATATTTTCAAACATAAAGAGACGTGTGTTCTTTCATCTCCTTTTTGGAAATGAAAGAAAAAATGCATCTTTTTTTCTCTCTTTTGTGAATTTTCACCTACACTTAATGGAAAGGAAAAAATAGCACATTCCTCTCCTATTAGAAAATTTAAAAATATATATTTCAAAGTGGAATTTCCATTTGTCTAGGATTTCCAAGTTTGTACATGTCTTATTAAAAAAATATTGTATTACCCATGTATGTCAAGATAAGATTTCCAACTACACTTGCATAATTGAAATGGACCATGTCCTTTGTGACTTCTCGTCTTGAAATGCATTGGTCAATAGAAATATTTATTTTCATATGATTGGGAATGCCCAATGGTTGCAATATTTCATCTTGAACTACTATGGAATAGAGTTAAAAAAAATTCCTAACTTATAAAAAAAAAAATCACTCTATCTCTCCTAGCCTCCATCCTTAGGATGAACTTAGTTGTCCCCATGTCTTTCATATCAAATTATGCTAAAAACTAATCTTTTAGAACACTAATAATATCCTTAGTATATTACTAAAAATTAACATGTCATCAATAAGAGATAAATAATAGTAAATGGATCACTAGGTTTTGAAGTAAACATTATGATCTAACTTAGCTCTAGCAAACATAACTCTAAGGTATAACTATCGAGCTTCTAATAACACATATTGGATGGTTTTATAAGACAATAAACATAATTTTTCAACTTGCAAACCAAACCATTCGTATCCTTCACATGAAAATCTCTAATTATTTCATGTAGATCTCCTCATCTAAATCCCCGTGTAGAAAATTTGGGTTCACATATATTTATTTTATCTCAAGGTTAAACATAAAGATAATAAATCATGAGAATCTAATAGATGGTAAGAAGATCTCACCAAAATAAATTCCCTCAACCTCAAAATATCCCTTACATACTAGCCTTGCCTTGTACTTCTCAACTTTTCCCTTTTAACTATATTTCCTCTTGAAAACCCACTTGTAGTCCAAAAATTTCCTATCCTTAGGAAGCTTCAACAAGTCCCATGTATTGTTTTTCTATAGTGGGTGATCCCACAAAGTTGGTTTACAATTTCTAGGAGATTCTGATTTTTTCTAAAATCATATATTTTTAGAAAATATAATGATTTAAGCCTTTAAAAGTTTCATTTAAAGTATTCCAATTGAAGAGGGTTTGATCAAACTACCTTAGATCAAACCCCCTTGGATAGAACCCCACTAGTTTTAATCCATACCTATAATAGAGTCTCCTTTACACCTATCAAAATGCTGATAAAAAACCACTTTTGATTTACCTTTTAGGGCATCAAATGAATTCATTTAAAATTTATGTTTGTAAGTATGTAGTCCTTATTATAAGCTTGCCAAATAGTATAATTTTAAATAAATTTAATTTTATTATTATATTTATTTTTTATTTCTTGTGAATGTAAGTTTTTCATCAAAAATCAAGCTCTCTATTCTACACATGTGAAAAAATAGAAGATTATCAAAAAAAAAATTGAAACATATGAGTGCAACAGATATTGAAGTCCTTGATCCAACAAAAAAAAAATTGAATTTCAATAGATACAAAAAAAGTTGTATTATACAGTCTGCCTATTTCTAAATTGTAATTGGTTTGACTTTGAAACTTGATTAAGGAAAAAATATTCAATAAAGTACTATGAAACCAATTGGACGCACTAGATATCATAGTTACAAATATAAATTTGAAATAAATAGAATTTTATCCTTCATCGAAAAAAATTTATGTGTTATATGGTGAGTGCCACTCCTTAAAAATGGTGTTTACTGAAAAAAACTAGTTTTCGAAGGAGATGGAAAAAGAACTACAATCTAATTCCAAAATTTTTAAAATATATATATTTAGAATCTGCAAACAAAATGTCACAAATCACTAGTTTGCATCATCTTCAAATTCTTCACAGTTTAGCCGCTATAGGTGCCCGAAAGTGAATATTTAGTTAGAAAAAATTAGTTCAGTGTCCAGTTTGGCCAAAAATTGTAAACCAATATTGTGGGATCACCATAGTGTGGCCATTTCCTCATCCATGGGATTCTTTCAAAATTTATTATATAAAGACTCCATTGTTTCCTTCATTAGTTTTGGCTTGTCCTTGGTAGTAGACAGAAAATTGTTAGATGCATAGGAGAACTGAGAGGGGGGCTGAATCAATTGTATACTTTAGAAACATCAAAAACCCTCATTAACATTCAAATATGCATCAATAGATTGTAAACATCTAAAGCAATAATGAAAACACATCCAAACACATAAGAACGCCATATTTATGTGGAAAAACCAATAAGGAAAAAACCACAATGAGGATTAGATCACTAATGTATGAATTGCAACACCGAATACAATAAGGCTCACTACCAAGGGCTCACTGCCTAGAAAGATAAAGAAAGGCTCACTGTCGATGGCTCATTGCAAAAGGACTCACTATCTAGAAGAAAGAAGAATAGAATAAGGGGTGGATCACTACCAATTTGAACTACTAACAATGCATCTCTCATATGTCAAAGGTATAGTTCCACTGAAGTACAAACAACTCATCAAACAGACTGAAATGTAAAAACCTTCTACTCACTGCATTAGGAAGTCATAGGCATTAAGACTCACGCTCAAATAAACATACTTGATCACATTCACATCTTTTCATATCACACACTCTTCTATTAATGCACACAATAATTCACCTTGCATTTTCATGGCACTCTCAAATTTTGCAAATTTGAAATGCCCATTTCAAAAATTTTGCCTTTGCACCCGATGAATCTACCTGAGTGACCTACTTTGGAAGGTCATATCTCAAAGCTTGTTGATTTTCATGCAAAATCCCTTTGCAGACCCAATCATGTGTCATATGTGAGCAGGCATGTCAATTTTCAGCTTCCCACAATCAATTTTGTCAGGGTTTCAAAAAACAAAGCTGGAGGGTTTTGGCACTTTTCTGCTGCTTGCAAACTTTTAGTTCTACAAAGTACCCTCCTGTTTGAGCTAGCATTTTGCAACAGGATGATCGTCAAGTCAAAACTATTGTTGCTCTCAATATCTTCTGATGGATGATGATTGAAGCTAATTCCTCTTGCACACGTGCTCACTATACCAAAATGATCTACTATGTCTAGTAAAAGCTTTCCAGGAGTTGATTTGTTGTTTTTTCAACAAGGTGACTTCGTGAGTTTTAATTGATTCTGAATAGGCTGTTGTTGCAGAAAGTTCAACTAAGCAACTCTGACAGTGAATAACTTTCACCTCAGAATCCCTTTTGCCAAACCGTCTATTGCACTCAATTCTTGGACCGAATGTTTGCATTCCTGCAAGTTTTCATGACTTCACAAGGTCATTTGCCTAGTTTTCCAGGTTGATTCCAAAGCCCACTTGGCCAATTTTCACCATTGTTCAAATGTGCTAGAAAACAAATTTGAATGAAAACCCAGTTTGTCATTTCACTTCTGAAGCATTCAAAAAATTTCACAAACCAATTTGAGCATGAAAGTTGTTTGAAAAAAAAAAAAAAAAATAGTCGAGCCATCAAGGACCCGACATGCCTTGCCTAGTTATGAGGTTGCAAGTATTGCATTGCAATCTCTTGAAGAACACGGTGGTTATTGAAAATACATGAACTGCAAGACATTGTTTCATCATTGAGCTCTCATATGTCATTATCACAAATTCCTCCCATAGCTTGATGAAGGTGGTGCCTCACTTGATTTCCATGGGATGAAGTCACAACACTATTTAATCTTGTTTAGATGTTTGAACATGTACATGATACTAAAAATAAAATCTCTTATATAGGTTAACATTGTCCAAATTTCTTGACAGCATAACTGCATGTCTCAAAATAGCTTGATTTGGATGTATTTGAATGGATATAATTTGCAAAAAACCTCCCAACACAAGAATAAAGCTTAGTGATTTCTCCCAAGTATAAATTATCTTTGGGATATGCACATCCACCAAAGCATCAAAGATTGAGAAGTTCAATTAGAAATTTTGGTGCAGCAAAGGACATTAGGAAAAGACCCACAAAGAAAGTCACATGTAGGGAATATAGTTCGGAATCATTCTGAAGGCATTGAAAATAAAGACATGAAACAAAGGAGTTCAAAATTTAACTAGCAAATGAAAGTGATTAAATA